>BTPG01000007.1:76699851-76731336 GCA_036245525.1 Semisulcospira habei
GTGGTCGTATTCACATATCAAGGGCCCTCCGTCTACAAGAGGCATAGATTTTCATGTGCAAAAGGTTGTTGATGATCATACAGCTTCTAGCAGAGATCGACCCTGTGTTCATCCTACGGTTAAGATGTGTGGACGTCAGTATATAATTCTGATGTGTATGCGGTGCACATTTCATTTTTGCAGTTGCTGGATATATAATTTTTAAAAAAATCACCTGCGAATTTTCTTTGTGTTTTTTTGGGTGATATTGTGTGTCATATTCGGATATATCGCTTCACAAGTCTGAGATGGTCTCCAATTTTGCGGCCGTCGTCAACTTGAACTCAGCGAAGATCATAGTGTCGGCATTATCCGACCAAAGGTAAGAGACATTTTATTACTATTTTTTATTCGCATTTCCTTCACTTCAGCCGCGGCGGCAGGCTGCCGTGATGATATTTTTCACTGTGTAACTGTTGTTACAAATATAACGAAAACATGGTTAAAAACATGCACTTGTGCATTAATATCCTGAAAAATATCAGTTAGTTCAAGAAGACAGTACACCCATCGGGATATGGCTTTAGTGGACCGCTCCTCGTTAACCCCAAAATTTAAGTTGACAGCACTCAGCAGACACAACTACGCTTACATTTCAGTGGAATGATTCAAGTGTGTCCGTGTTATATGCCTTGATTGAAACGCCTGATCGATCTGACCTGCATATACCGTCTTTTCCGCAACTTTTATCAACTTTAAAATTATAAGAAAGCACATAAAACACAATATTCCAAGCAATGACGATGATTAAACAATGCCGGCGCTTACTTATGCAGGACTGATGTAGTGCCGCCTGCGATTCTAATTCCATCACTGAAACATCTCGGTGTCTTAGCAGAAGACGAAGATTTCTGGATACAGCTTGATCATTTTTATGAAACTCGGAAACAAAGGAAACTACCCTCTGACCCTGATGTGCCGAGAAAGGACAATGTGGTTATTTATTTCAAGAAACTGACAGGAGCCAGTCGTTCGTGCGAACGAGGAAAGCTACTTGTCAACTTGTGGTCAGTCATCAAATTTTGTTTTGAAAATTCCCAAAAGTCTACTTTCTGCAAACAAGTGGCTGCTGAAGTTTCACAAAACTGTGTTGAAACTGTTAATAAAAAGGGAGAGTTGTGTGACGGTGGTGCATCTGTTGACAAATCTGTTTTGAAACTCTATCAAGAAATATCCAAACAACCACTCCACCATGATGAAGTTGAAAGCCTTCTCTCTCGGGAAATTGATATTTTGGAGCTTCACAATCTGCATACAGAATACAAAGAGCATTTTTCTCGTATTGAGTGGGAAAGGATAAAGGATTTTGAACTACATTTTCATCATAATTTTCAAGATCACACCCAGCTTAGTTACGAAGAACTGTGTAACAGAAAATGTTTTTTTTTTTGAAAACTGCGTATCAATTAATAAATCGCAGCCTGCGCTGCAGAAGTCTCTTCAAGAAGTTGTCCGACGTGACACACGCCGACAGGCAGCAGCTGCTTACTTAGACGGCGTCCTTCTCGTCGGTCGGTGCCAACATCTACCTAAAGTCATCAACGAGAGCATTGTGGAGGCGATTGGCGAAGGCCGGGAAGGAAGACTTTAACATTGTATGTGCCCCTTGTCACGTGAGATTGTGCCGACACGAAAAAGGTGTGCATATATTCATTGAAGGAAAATTCGGAAAGCAAGAAACTCTAGACTTTTTAGCCAAGGCTATAGAAATTGAGGTTTCACAGCATCATTGTGAAATTTGCAGAGAAATAAGCTTTTTTAAAAGGGGTGCTTTTGTAAAATACTGTGAGGGGGGCGAACTCTATACATACGCACTCGTAGACGACATTTTTCTGAAAAAACTAGACGACGACGTACTCGCTACATATTTTAACGACGAAAGCTGTGACACAGAAGTTGATAATTCGTGCCCTTCTTGTTCGTCTATACTTAAAGAGACGCAACCGTTGGATGTAAAATCGCTCGATGTTGTGAACGAGTGGAGGAACACATCCCACTTTATTGTCAACTGTTTTTAGAAAGCTTCCTCAACAGGGCGTCTCTGTCGAAGACGGCAGACTCAAAGGTCTATGTAGAATCAAAACTTCAAAGGCTTTACCAGTATTTTCATTCTCTTCTCAACGTTTTAAATCGAAAATATACAGGTGTCCTTCAGAGTGCTTTCACGGAAGAACTGAATTATAATTACCATAATGTAACCACTGTTTTTTCCATCACTTCAAGCGCTGGTGTGACGCACTGCTTTCGTCAGGCTGAGAGGGAACTAAAGAGACAATGTACACTTTTGCACATACAAAAAGAAATATCAATTGACATACACATCCTTGGCGGGTAATGTCACACGCGAAGTAAGTCTTGATGACTGCTATCTTGTGTTCGCATAGACAATCTTGTCCGTTTGACATTCAGGTCAGACCCCAGCAGAGACGAAGGAAGATCATCCCAGGTATGCACACTGCCCGTGACACTTTAAGGGCCTGCCAAAGGACTCAGATATTGTGGAAACATGGCATGATCAGGACATCTGTGACGGGTCGGAAAACTGTCCTTGCATGAAAACCATTGATCTAATACCCTCAGATATACCTCGTGTGCTGACACATCTTTCGAAGACATGCAGCCGCCGGTATCGCCGGTATGACCCTCTCCAGCCTTGCCAGTCAAGGTACTAAATACATTAAAAACTTAGTTCTCCTTTCCTTACAGAACCAATGAATTAATTGAATGAAACCAGTTACTGCTAGTACACACCTCTCTGTCTGCCTGTTTGTAAACTATGTCGGTTGTATTATTTTGGCCCAATCACACAAACAAATGCCTCAAGATAGTAACAGAATGTGGGCCCATTGACATTTTCTTCTATTCGACTTTCAATGTAATTATTATTTGTACCTTTTTTTCAGGGACACCAGTTACGACCGCTGAGGCAGGATTTCCACAAAAAGGCACAGTAATTTCAATAAGTCATGCTCGTGACAATAAGCCTTCCAGACTCTTGTCAAGTTGACCTAACCGGTGCAGAGTTCATCCTCATTCCAGAGAGTGGTTCACACACGGGCGTTTGCGTCCTACTAATAGAATGATACGTGGTTGTTTTTAAAAAAAAAATTTTATTATTGTTTTTTTAAAAATATTATTACTCATTGTGTACAGGCGCATGTTCATGTGAAAGAAAAAACAAAACACAGCAACATTGTATCTACGTAACACGAGCGCATTTGGAATAAGAATTTGCCGGTTCGGCATGGGAACTCACAATTCTAGCAGGATATTGCTGGAGTGATTGGATGTAGCACACATTAACTGTAATATTACGATCTGAAATATACACACATAAATGACAGTGCAGTGACGTGTGCTAAGCCTAATGGTGAAAAAGTGAAGTCCGCTGTAGACAAACACTGCCGAACACAACTCAATATGTGTGAACTAGTGTAAGTGTGTGTAGTCGCCATGTACATTAATATACATTAGCGTTAAACATTTCCATATTTTATTTTGTTTGTTTAATTCCGTTGTTTCCTGTTCAGTGTGTGTTTGGTTTTACTTTGAAAATGCGTATATTGATATGAGTGATGCAGGCTGTGACACCTAACGTGTGGCAAAAATGTCAGTCGGCACCCTTTCTGCGCTGGAACATGGACAGCGGTTATAGACAATCCGTTCAATCGTGCCGACTGTCGCAGCTTGAGTCGGAGACTGAAGTAAATATGACCCATGTTAGAACTGTGTCGATTTACACAACTGACATTGATTCTAATGCACTGTTTTAAAATTCAGGTTACACATTAGTATCTTATCCATTTAGCAGTTCACACAATTGCCCAAGACATTGCCTCTACTACATACATGAAACCAAATTATAAATGTACTATTTCTGTACTGTAATGCGAAGACGAACATGTTCGCGGTGGTATTCCTGTGCGTCTTAGCAAGGGATCATTGACATCTGCTAGATATTTAGTTAGGTGGATAGTTGATCAACGAATTGTTCAGTCTGTTATAGTTGTGTTCTACTTCTAGTAACTCGTTTTGCTAAGTAACTGTTTATATCTTGTTTTTCTTCCTGCTAAAAACATTCATTCTGCCTTTTCTATCAATTGACATCAACATTGTTTTCATAAAGTTACACTGACTGTGTGGTGTTCAACTATCCAGTAGCCCATATTCCTTTATTAGAGCGGTGACTGAGGAGAAGTTTAGGGCGCGGGCCGGGAAGAAGGAGGGGTGGAGAGGTGGGGTGGCGTTTTAACGGGGATTCCGTTCAGTTATATAGTTATATTTTCTAGCGTATTTCATGTTGGTTTTTTTTTTTTTGTTTTTTTTTGTTTGTTTGTTTTTTACTAATTTTTTTTTCCGTTCACAACAGCGTATTTTCATGTCATGTTCTGTACATTTCCTGCCAGAACAGCCGTTTGTTCTCTTCAATTTGGATATTAAAACATGAGAAGATTGATATGGTGATTCGATCAAACGTCACGACCGAGTCACTACTTTGGCAATAACATGCAACATCTGATGTTGTTAAGTGGCCGGAGTACAATAACGGTTTCCCTCCTCATTATTTACGTGTGCGTGCAACTTTAATAAATTACAATATTAAATATATTCAGCTGTGAGATCTGTAATCGATCATGAGGGGGATGGAAGGTGCCAGTTTGTTCTTGTAAGGTTTATGTCATAGTTGTCAGTATTAGTATAGATGTCAGTATTAGTATAGTTTCTAAATTTTGCGTGCATGGGTGCCTGTGTGTATGTGTGTGTATGTCCGTCTTGTCCATTTTTTTTTCACTTACTTGATACCTATATGCCACTGAAATTACCCATTCCTGGGATAAATAAAGTTTTTTTGACTTGACTTTGACTTTGAACTTCTTTGGCTATTTTATCCTTTTTTAAATTTTTTATCATAATTATATTGTATGGCTGACGGAGCCGCTTGAAATTACTGAATCCAATCGCTTTACGGAATCAATAATAACACCCTCAACTTTAGGATGCAAACGAGGCCAATCTATGTAAAAAGTCAAAAAGAGCACTTTGATTCCGTCGGCAGCAGCCTTTACAACATGTATGGGCTCATGAAGATCATGCTTCTTGTGGATGCAAAGAAGTACCCAACGGAGAAAGAAACACGCTTAGATCAGTCGCTACTTATCTTCATTCGCAGAAAGAATGTGGCAGAGTTGGTACATTCCTTCTGTGAATGAAGATAAGTAGCGACTGATCTCTCTGTTTGTTTGTCTATTTTGACAAAGGGTATTTACCCGAAATATTAATAAATTGTGTTGTAACCGTCTTTTCTAAGCGTTTTTCTTTCTCCGTTGGGTACTTCTTTGCATTTTACACGCTTGGCAGTCACCTTTGTGGTCAGGATTTCTTGTGGATGGAAGGCCCTGGATACGCAAATAAGTCCGCATTGACTTACTTATCCGGGGGATCTAATAAGGATGTACAGTGAGTCTGCAAAATGCACATAATTATTCCCATAAAAAGATTCAGTCTCTGGCGGTTCATAGTGATCTATGTCGACTGCAGTTGTACCGGTCTGACTTACACATAGCCAAAATGAAGAGGGGACAGAAACGTTAGAGGGAGTGCTGCAGTAACGGCCTGACATAACGTAAACACGAGGCAGAGCTGGCGCTGACAGATAGTTTGACAGATCAGTGACCCGCACTCACTTCACTTACCACAACCCTTTCCCTCCCCTTGGCGTTGGCCCTATGTGGACATAGCGAAAAGACAAGGCGTTTCAGGACATCGATATTTGTGTCACTGAACACTTTCTGTTTGTCATCGAGAGTGTCCTTCACAATGGGGTCGTTGGGATTAGGGGATTGGGAAAGGGCTTGCGACTGAAGGGTAGGCTGACGTAACATGATGGGGGATGAGTACGCCATAGTGAATAGTGTGGCTGAGAGTTGGGGGAGGGGTGGGAGTGGGGTGGTTGGAGGGACTGATCAGTTGTAGAGTTAGAATAGAGTACAGCAGCCGCGGCGGCGTGTGGGATCAAGACTAGAGGGGGCGGGGGCACGGCCGCTGTTCAGTTCTTCTGCAAACCCACCCATTCGAATCAAAATTCTAGGGGAGGTGTGTCACGACGCGAGTTTTTCATTTTCCCTATTTTTGTAGGGGAGTTAAATTTAGAGGGGTGACAGGGATTAGTTAGTCATCGGACGTAAGGGTGGTTAGCATAGAGTACAGCAGTCGCGGCGACATGTGGGATCAGATGGCGAGCTGACCTAGTTGCAGCGCATTCCCATGGACATCTCAGTGGTACCGCCTCAGTGATAGCAGGCCTTCTTTACGCTTTTTTTTTTTTTGTGTGGGCAGAGTGCAAAAGTTGTGTAGTTGGCTTTAAAGCTTTACTATGCTTTCAAATTACTTTTGTTTGGCCGGATTTTCAATGAGTGATATAGTGTAGTGTAACTTAGTGCTACAAGTGCTTTTCTTTAACTGGATAGACATCATGTCTGTTTACCTGTGATTTTTTTATATTAGAAAGTTTTAGAGATCAGCATATGAGTGTAGTTCGCCGACGTTTAAAATGGAGCACACAACATTCCTAAGCTATTCAAACCACATGTCACGATTGCCGAGTAGTTTGTGCAGAGCGAGTAAGTGAAATGGCAAAGACATTTCATCTCCTAATCATGTCTAGTGTCTACAGATAACTCATTTTCTTGGCTTTTAAGTGTATGTCATAAAATAATACAACATACGTTCAGTACCGGCTTAAACAAAATGTCGTAAAGACCGGCGCTATAAAAATGTATCCCGTGCGGTACACGCCGGGTCAGCCGCTGAGCGTGTACACACATCGTGTGCTCGCGTCATAAAACAGTACAGCCGTAACAGACTGCGCTCAGCTCAGTGTCTGTGCTGTAAGTGTGAGGTATTGAAGGATCTAGAAGCTACACGCGCGGCTCCTTATCTTTCGGCCCGCACGCGCGCGCCTCAAAACTTGAACAGCCGTGGGGGAAGAGGGGGTGCAATCAGTAGGTGGTGAACAGTGCAGCCCCGAGGGAGGGGAGAGATGGTAGGTAGAGGTTGTAGTGGGCGAGGAGGGGGTGAGGGCTACACGGCCACGCCATGGCCGCCGATCACAGTCTTTCACAGTTCACAAGTATGACCGTTGTTGAGAAAATCATAGTATAGTTCAAAATTACTCACGTTCAGTCTGTTCAGTTTTCACAAAAAACACACAACCAAAATCCTCGTTCACTCATAAAGTCACACACCAGATATCACTAAACATAGACCTACTTTTGTTAATCCATGGAAATAGGGTAAACTAATGCCCAAGATGTAAACGGCCGTGCGCGGAGCCGCGCGCGAGTAGAGGAGCTTGATCACACAATACACGGCTGTTTCAAGCAGTTCCCTGCGGAAGTATAGGGCCTTTAAGGGCAGATTTAAAGGCAGTGAATGAGGGAGAATGTTTAATGTCTATAGGTAGTCGGAGTTCCAGACAACAGGTCCACATCACAAAAATAATAAATAAACAAATAATAAATTTAAATAATAAATAAACAAGTAAATACATAAACAAATTTTTAAAATAAGTCACTGATACCTGGGACAAATGAATATGCATGCTAAGTAAAGGATAGATTATGAACCTGCACAGATTTATGCGTATTGAAAAATTTCTTCCTTCCCTCTCCTTGGGGGCCACTACGATACCACTAGTGATTGTGTGCATCAGGGAACTCCTTCCATTCATAATCAAATGGATAAATAATAAATATATATATGTAAGTGGATAATACATAAATGAATCAGTAATAAATAAATAAATAAAACGTAATATTATGGAGAGGGCTACTATCTGCATTGTGTCCTGATAAAGCTTGATCATAAGAGTTCTTGTGAATACTTGAGTGCGGATTGGTTGAATGGGTTGCAAAAACAAAAATTCCAACATTTAGGTGTTAATCTGAACATACTGATTTAGACGGAAACGGTTTGGAGATGGATTTCAGTCTGGCTGGCTTGTGCCTAAGACCTGACGGATAAAACCGTGTATGACCCGTTAAAAATTCCATCTCCACTAATCAAAAGAGCAGGCCTACACTTAAAGCCGGTAGGCTGGAAAACAGACGAACAACATGCATGTTGCATCTGGACAATGGTCTTCAGAATGTTGAAACGTATATGACGTTGATAAGATGTATTTCAAAGTTCAAACTCCAAATAATGTCGGTCTCACTTCAGGAGCAAAGTAAACCTGCATCAACCGTGCGCGTCTGATTGACTTCGTTCGAAGGCATCTCGCCGATCGCCATTTTGATACTAACGACGCGAGTATGCTTACGGCATTAAAAAATTACTTTTTAAATGATTTATCGTAAATATGTATAGATGTTTACTTGCTCATGATTTTAATTTGTTCACTGGAATAAACGTGTAACTTGTATGATCAAAATTTTCAATATTGTGTACCAAAAAATGTCTTGCGGCTTATCCGGGCCGTGTATGAACAAATAGCGTTCGAAAAAATGTCTCCATCCTAAGGACAAATATTGTTATTATGCATAAACCGTATGGCATTAGTACTTTCGTTTCGTACCTGCAAACTATTGTTACACTTTTGACGAACTACATACCCCTGCAGAAAATGCGTAATCTGCTACACTATAGATGGTCGGTTGCTGATAGATATTTGATTCGATTCCATGGAGTAGCAAAACAAATGTTAGTCATCTAGAATGGGTGAAAACAGACAGGGACGTACTGCGCATAACATACCGCATGCTGTGCATTGTTGTGTCGTCAGTGTCTCGGACGTCCGACATCAACACCATCCCGGACGCGGACTTTATCGAGGGCGAGAACACCGTAATCCGGTGCCGCGCCAACATGCCATCCGACATACGTAACATCACGCTGTCCACCCGGCGTCCTGGAGCCCTGCAGTTCTTGCCCTTCTCGCCCGACAAGTCGTTGGTGCAGGTCATCAGTCAGCAGGCGTGTGTGGAGGACGTGGCCGTCATCTTCCAGCACAAATTTGGCATGACACTGAACGGCTCAAACGTAAGGTGTGAGATCAGACAAGCCGGCAAGTACTCCCAGGAAACGGCCGTCCTCCTTATCCCCCGTGAGTACCGCCCCTGAAGTCTGTACTATTATACCATTTGCTTAAAGGTGGTGGTGCGTGATTCGAACGATTGAATAAAATGCAATCTACTTCGGTTAAAACAAGTTCGGATGCGGTAAAAGTCGGGTGTATAACAACCCGTTTTCTGAAGTCCGATTACGCATTTTCTATATTAATGACTTCACATATTACAAACTTCGATATGACATTGGCGTTGATGACGGCTTCGCAGCGTCGGCGCATAGAGTGCATCAGGCGGTTGACAGCTGCCCTGGGGATATTGTTCCAGGCCTGGACAATGGTATTCTCCAGTTCTGCGGCTGTCGTTGGTCTGGGGCGTACAGCGTTGACCTCCCTTTGCAGTTGGTCCCAATGATGCTCGATGGGATTGAGGTCCGGGCTGAGGGCAGACCAGGGCATGACTGGGATGTTGTGCTGCTGCAAGAAGTGCTGGGTGATACGTGCATTATCTTTTGCTGCCAGATGAAGTTTCTGCGTCCCTGAGAAAATGGAAGGACATATGGGTGTAGTACTTTGTCAATGTAGCGCTGAGCTCGCGACCTGGTAGGAGTCCACAGGTCCTACTGTGTGGTTTAGGGTAATCCCGCCCCAAATCATCACGCTTGGCCCGCCCCAGGCATTGTTCTCCAGCACACAACCATCAGCATAACGTTCACCCCTTCTCCGCCACACTCTTATGCGCCCATCTGCATGACTGGCACCCGTGAACAGGACGTTCTGCCACTGTCGCCAGGTGTAGGCGTGCACGACGATGACGGTCAGTAAGAACAGGTCCACGGGCTGGACGGCGGTTGTGCAGATTATGCTCCTCTAGCCGTCGTCGCATTGTCTGGCCACCGATGGGTGCCTGGTGGTTTCCGATAACTTCTCTTGCTGTTTTCTCGGCCGGTTGAAAGCGATTTCGCCCGGAAAATGTGGCGGTCTTGCCGTGGAGTTGTCACACGTGGTCGTCCGCTTCGGGGAGCGTCAGCAGAAGACCCGTTGGCATGATAGCGTTGCTGCAGCCTGTAAATGGTCGAAATGTGACATCTAAACACCACTGCCACAGCTTGTGGATCTTCTCCGGCTTCCAAACGCCCAAGAGCTCGTTCTCGTTGGGGAGCACTAAGTTTTGGCATGGTTGATGTGGCAACGGCAAAAGTGACAGAAGGCGTAACACTGCTGATTTTTTTTACTGCCTTGCATTGCTGAACACAATTCATGACCCAACATCACTCTGCAGTATATGCACGTGCGAGGAAAGCATATGCCGTGCGTTCTAACCAATGCGGGTGCCTCGTGCACAGGGAGGGTAACACGGTTACTGCAGTACGGTGACTGCATGCTTACATTTTGTTGCTCGTATACTGGCTATCAAAAATAGTGTAACTTGTATTTTCGTGGATTTATCATACGAATACAACATACACTCGAATTTCGCGTTTCTTTTGTTGATCAGTTTAGTATACAATAACTCCAAATCAACAATTGAATCGGAAAACAGAAAATAGAGGTTGAAAACCCTTTAAGTTAGAAACATAAAACACGACGTTTCGGATCAAAGATCCTTCTTCTAGGTGATATGGAAAAAACGTAGAACAGAAAAGAACACACAATAGAAAGAAAAGACGTCATCTTGCATGGAAATTGTAAACAATGTGGAACCCCTCCCGTTGTTTGATTTTTCGGCCAGTGGTGAAAAGGTCTCCAGACCTCTCTGCCCTGGATCTCCTCCCCCCCACCCCCCACCCACCATCCCCGCATTAACACCAGCACCACCCACCCCTCGTTTGATAGTCAACAAGTGGTGCATGTGTAGGTCCTCACCCAGAGTTCCCATGAATGGTCTACGTAATCACCAGCTCGTTCTTTTTTTTTTTTCTTTCCAAACTGTCCTCTATCTTAAAGACTGGTCATAGGAATTCGGAATAGTATTCGTGGTATAAAAGCATACTTAGGTACTTTCAAACTTTTGCGCCTAAAGTTAACTTTTTAAAAATGTGTGCGTAAAACGACTAATCTTTACAAATACGTCGATCTATGATGACCATGACCTTTTCTACAAGTGAAATATGTAGGTAAAGTTGTTCTTGTTAACTACAGTTGTGTCTAGTTTAAGTCTGTGGATGTTATAGTCCCTAAGAAATTGCCTAAGACAAACGCACGCATACACACACGACGGCTGAAGAGCGGATGCATGGACAATTGGTGACTACATTTATATTGTTTCACATTTGCTGTCACATCTAAGCCAACAAGGTTTGCTCTTGGAGTAACGTTTTAGCCCCACTCCCTCCCGGCAAACAGTAACGCGCCATTTTGTCTGTCTGAAAGCATTCCCAACATTTGTGCGCGTCATCTAGAAGTGATGTAGCGACATAAACCTGGTTTTTGACATGTCTGTCTTATTCTATTCGCTACCAAGGAACCCCAACAGTATGTCAGTTGTGACAGCAAGAGCCAAAATCGCCATGAGCCACCGCACCCGCGGGGCTCATGAGGATCTATGTGTCTTGCAGATGGATCCTATTGAGAGTTTCTCAGCTTTAAAGGGGTTAAGTAAAAAATGTCATCAAGCAAAATTTGGAAAATATCGGACCTGTGGTTTCAGAGATATTGCCTGCACAAAGGCTCATACAAATCAATGGCTTCTGCGACCTTCACCTTACAGCGGTTTCAGAGGTATTCTCTACTCAGTAATGTGCAAAACAAATATGGCAAATATGACTTGACCTGGCGCGGTTAAGATTGATGGCAATGTGCGATATGGTAAAATACTATTATCTAAAATTTGGATTGAATAGGCCGAATGATCTTTAAGATATTTAAGGCAGTAAATAGATTCTGGTGTGCAACACTCTGTATCGTCACAAAATATCACAATTTGCCATTTGGTTCGTTTCGGTGTTTACAGCAACATTGCCTGGACAATGGCATACATAGTAAATGTAGCCATTGTGACCTTGACCTTGACCTTGACGAAACTGAAGTGACATGATCCTGGTGTGGGATACTCTGTGCTGAGAAAAAGTATCAACATCTGAAATTTGGAACAAACTGACCGGATGGTTTCCGATATATACGCTAGACAAACAATGCTCCTTATACGGTTTTCTATGTAAAAGTGGTCTTGAAAGGTTATATTTAAAAATAGGAACAACTTATACATGACGTCATGGACAGGCAGGCCTCAGATTCTGGGCAAAGAAGTAACAAGACAGAAAGGACATCACGTCTGGCTATGCAAACCTTGCTGTAGAGCATCATTTTAGCACGAAGCGCCGTGTGTGTGTGTGTGTGTGTGTGTGTGTGTGTGTGTGTGTGTGTGTGTGTGTGTGTGTGTGTGTGTGTGTGTGTGTGTGTGTGTTCTATACAAGAGCCATAAGCCCACAAAGTCCCTTTTATATGCGAGCTGCCCTCGCTGTCAAGGGCCTCACCTGTTGTATTTCACCTGATTGAAAAAGCCTCGCAGATTTGCCGATGCGTCAGTGAGCTCTATAAGGGGCACAGTGGATACGCGTCATTGGTTTAAAAACGTCATATGTTATGACGTAATTCTTTAGTTTTTACGTAATTTTATATTTTACTTGATATGAGTTCAACTTTGCCTTCTAGACTTGTGAAAAAATGGTGTCAAAAGTATTCATGGTGCAATTTCAGTCTTGCTATAATGTATGTGAAGTGAGGCTGACCTTATCTAGAGACATGATATTCTACTATACATGCTTTTCTGACAGAGCGTCGATGTGTGTGTGTGTGTGTGTGTGTGTGTGTGTGTGTGTGTGTGTGTGTGTGTGTGTGTGTGTGTGTGTGTGCACAAAACCCCTAAAATGGGTGACTTTCTTTACCATCCTTATAGAAAATGGGTATGTGTAAAATTCTGGGTTCCCAAGTCAGACATCCATTTTTTCTGAGGATTGTTTCTACCTTGTCTTGCGGTAAAAAGTTATAAAAATCCTGCCCGTTTGAGGGAAGGACTGAAAAGTCGAGTGCTGAGCGAAGAGAGAAGGCGACAATGGAAAAATCAGTAGCCAGCACTATAGGGGATACGTTGGCCTAGATGCACAACAGTTACACGCATGTAAATTAAAACTCTTTTAACATTAACAAATGTTGAGTTAAAAGAGGTTTTAAAACAGTTTTAATAAAAATTGTTGCCCGACACGCTTCTAAAAACAACAGTTTCTCAGTTTTAAACCTTCTACCATATGAGGGAGGCCTTCGCGCACCATAAACGCGATTGCTTCTCTTAGCTGGCCTATAGTTTGAAATGGTGGACTCGGCCAACTGGACCCATCTGGTGCACTCCAAATGTGTATTTGTGAGTGGATTGACGTGAAACTCGGTGCACGCCTCTGAAATGACCTACTGATTCAATTGATACTGAAAATCTTTCATTCATAAGAGAGAATTGCAGCTGTATAAATCCAAAAGTGATGACCTACCCCCCCCCCCCCCCCCCTCCCGGTCAACCCCACCCAAACAATCACAATAAAATCAACCAGAGGTGTGTTTAGTGAGGTATTTGTTCATTGTGTGTTATGTCATTGTGCTTGACATTTCTAATGCAGGAAAAAGAATTAGGAATACTTTACCTTATTACAGATGCCTAATTTTCTTAAGGTAGTCCATGCTTAAATGAATGATTTGAAGCGACACCCATTTTCACTGTAATGCCAGTTTTTGTGTGAGAGGCACCCACTTTATTGATATAAACCCATTTTTTTCTCCATCCAGTGGCTCTGTTTCTAGAAAATGTCTGTTTTTATTTAAGTTATAGAGCTTAGTTATAGGTGAGTTCTAAACATTCGCATCAATTTCAGAGCCCTAGAATAAATATAATTATGGGAGCCCATTTTCACATAAAATGGTAGGTAACCCACTCTGAGGCTTTCGTCTCCATGTGTGCGTGTGTGTATGTGTGACAACGACTAGAGCCCGCGTTTGAGGACGGACAAGCTTGACATTGTTTGATATTGTCCATAAAAGAATAATCTTGAGGTGGTTGTTTTGATTTTTTTGATTAAGATGCTCATTGGTGAGAAAATGGCCGTTTCACAAAAAAACCGGTTGATCCACACTGGAGTCCGTAATCTTTCTTATTTATACTAGATTTTTGGGATACAAATAGATAAAACGGAGATATTGAATGAGTTCGTTAACCAGCATTTTACCTATATTACCTTGGGATTAATTTCACGAATTAGTTGGGATTAATCTTAAAACAATTGAATCTTTTTTTTTACGAACCCCCCCCCCCCCCCTTCTCTCCCCCCCCCCCCCTCCACGCCCAATAATCGCAAGATTTTTCATATGCGGTATTTACATAAGCCTACTGTTTGTCTCGGCCGATGGTTATGATTAGGTCAATTGTGAGCTGTATGCCCTAGGTGTGAAAATCAGACAATTTTCTGCACCACTTTTCGGAGTCATTAGTAAAACAGCTAACATAACATTTTTTTTTTAACGAAAAAAAAAATCTCATTAATTCTCATTAATACACGCATCATGATTCTTCATAAAAAGTGTTTGCATAAGCCTGCTGTTTGTCCCGGTCCTGAGGTAGGATTAGGTCAAATTGTGACCTGTAATCCCTAGGTTTTAAAATCAGCAAGAAAATTGCCAAGTTTGAACCATAGACCTCAACTGTGCGCGCATTTTCAGCCAATCAGAAAATAGAAATAACTTATTGCCGCAGCGCGGTCCTGTTGCTGGGTCCCGCAAGCTTTCCCGTAACTACGCACGGAAATGGCGAAGTGCGATACTGTTTGTGCGTATACATTCACTGAAATGGTCAGGGATTGCAATTGGGCTACGTGCAATCGGGACGAAAGGTACTCGGAAACGATCAAAGAAAAGCTTCTGGCTTTTCCCCCCTCCCAAAACCAACGCGATGGGCTGAATAAAAACTTGCTGTAGACCGCACACTGATATAAACATCGGGATACTACCCCTAGAGGACAAGAGCAAACACAGAGCTGTTTGTATGCGGTAAGTGTCATTTTTCTAGTTTGTTCTGAAAATGGTGACAATTCACTTGCGGAAAAGGTACATAAGTCAGCGATCGAGTTACCACGGCCGGAGCGTACTGTACTGCTCAATAATGTGCAAGCACTCGCAATCAGGCAGTACCGCTACACTGATCTGCACACTTGGGATGAGTGTGTGTGTGTGTTGTGAGTGCGTGTGTGTGTGTGTGTGTGTGTGTGTGTGTATGTGTGTGTGTGTATGTGCGTGCACAAAACCCCTAAATGGGTGACTGCCTGTACCATCCTCATGCCGGTAAAATGGGTGTGTGTAAAATTCTGGGTGACCAAATCAGGCACCCATTTTTTTCTGAGGGTTGTTTTTGCATTATCTTTCATTAAAAAGTCAGAAAAAAATATCAAAATAGGATGTCCCCATTTTGAGTGTTTCACATCATGTTTTGTGTTTTCCAACGCACATAGTCCATAAGCCAGGTCTACTGTGCACCCCCCCCCCCCCCCCCAGTACTCAATAAGATGGGGTTTAAAAAGTACCTTAGTATGTTCTGAGATGTTTAAGCTATGTTTCCCAAAAATCCTTAGGAACACACTAGACATATAGCCGATCGCGCAAGGGTACCCCCATTCATGCTCTTCGCAGATGCTAAAATGAGGTTGAGAAACATTTTCCTCTCAATAAATCAGAATTCATTCCAGAAGCCCAAATCAGGCAATATTATGTTAAGGCACACCTTCTGCATCCTTTGCAAAAAAACAGAATGAAAAATATATTGAATCTCTGGCTCACAGTAAAGGTATTTGCGCACCCAGTAAACAGCCATTTTCGCAAAATCGCAAAAAAAGAGAATAAAATAATGTGTCAGATACCTTCAGACATTTTCTATCGCACTGATAGTTCATTTTCAGGCTTACATCATTAAAAAGGATGTCACAATTATTATAAACTTGACTAGGTGATGCTGTGATCACTGTTAGTGCCACAGTGGTTGATTTTGTATCTCTACCCCCAAGTTGTAAAAATACACAAAATTAATTAGAAAAATTACTAAAGTTATTCCATTTCATTTTGACCTCTCTTTAACTATTATGTTTCAATAATGTAAGCATAAAGTGCAAGAAAATAAGGAAAGTCTGCATCCTTTACGGTACGGTGAATGATAGCTTTTTCCTGTTTAAAATTGGCGAAATGGGAAACCTACGTTGTTTCTGATGCCCTCAGAAATTTTGTGTACAACCGATAGATCTTTTCTAGGTTTTATTGGTTAGGATAGAGTACCACAGTTACTCCCAATCTAATTTTATGATGCTGTGATGTATTTAGGGGCCACAGTGCCTAAATCTGCTGCCCTACCCTCTTTTTACCAGTACGCAAAGGAACGCAAAATGATCATAACAATTGCTTATGTCATACTCCTCTGTTTAAATATTTTTGTTGCATATTTTGGGTTTGTTACATGCACTTTTGTGTTTAGAAGACACTGCGCCAGTGTGTTTTGAAATTGTCCCAGCAGTGTGTGTGTGTGTGTGTGTGTGTGTGTGTGTGTGTGTGTGTGTGTGTGTGCGTGCGTGCGTGCGTGCGTGCGTGTGTGTGTGTGTGTGTGTGTGTGTGTTTGTGTGTGTGTGTGTGTGTGTGCACAAAACCCCTAAAATGTGTGTGTTTGTGTGTGTGTGTGTGTTTCTCTGTGTGTGTGTGTGTGTGTGTATGACATCACCCTTCTCAGCTATAAATAACTTGATTGGTCGACTGCGTGGGTGAGCCGAAGTGAGACGGAGGGGAGGGGGGTGGGGGGTGGGGGCGTACAGTAACTGCATTCACCGCTTTTTCGCATGACAGCAACTATACAATACATTACAATACATTACAATACAATACAATACAATAAATACAATACAATACAATACAATACAATACAATACAACTTTATTGTCTGTTCGAGTCAAAGCACGACAGAAATTTGCCTTTTAGCTCGTCATAACACAACAATATAAGACACGAATAAACACTACAAGAACATTCCATGAAAATTGTCATTGCAGCAATCTATCACAAGCAGTCTGTCACAAGATGGGAGGTAATGTTAAGTAGATAACGCATATCACGGCGTTATAAACAAGAGTTTAAAATCGAGACAGCAGTTGGAATAAAAGACTTCTTAAAAACATTCTTTTTGGCAAGTGGCATGTTGAAACGTCTGCCTGATGGTAGCATTTGAAACTGATCAGATAGTGGGTGACGAGGATCATTGACAATGCTAGCAGCTATCCTTCGGACAGCTCTATGGTACAGATCATCTAATGGGTACTGTCCTATGCCAATGATCTTCCCAGCTGTTCTGACGATACGTGACAGTCTGCCCTTGTTTTTCTACTGAGGTTGCCATACCAAGCAGTGATGTTAAAAGTCAGTATGCTTTCAATAAGGCTTCTATAAACTGATTCTAAAACCTTGGAACTGACATCAAAACTTATCAGTTTCCTAAGAAGGTACAGACGCTGGTTGCTTTTTTCACAATCAGATCGGTGTTTCCAGTAAAGGACAGCCCACTATCCACGACTGTGCCAAGGTATTTAAATTCAGTGACCACTTCTAAAGGTTGATTATTAATTGAGACAGGTACAAAATGTCATGAACTTTCCTGTCATCAATGACGAGTTCCTTGGTTTTCTGTACATTCATTTCCAGAAAAGTGTCTTTGCACCAAGACTCTAATACTGCTATCTGTGCAAAGTACTCAGCAAGACTGTCTTCTTTTTGGAGTAGGCGCACAAGAGCCATGTCATCTGAGAACTTTAAGAGAAGAGACGTGGCAGTGTGACAACGCATATGGTCTGTGTACATACAAAAACAATGTGGGAGAGAGGACACAACCTTGAGGGCAGCCTGAATTTAACACCATTTGGTCAGACAGACTGCCATGTACATTTACACGTTGTGGCCTGTCCTTCAAAAAGTCTCGCACCCACAGAATAATGCTTGTGTTCACATTAAAGTCCATCATACGCTGCAAAAGCATCAGTGGTTCAACAGTATTAAAAGCATTAGAAAAGTCAATAAAAAGAATTCTCACGTGTGCTTTTGAATTTTTAAGATGTTGAAAAACAAGATTGTGCAGTGTAAGGCATGCATCTTCCACACCCCTATGATTTTTGTAAGCAAATTGGAATGGATCCAGGAGTTCGGCAACATCATTTAACAGATGCCTCCGCACCACTTTTTCCATACATTTTGACAGAATAGAAGTCAATGCAACTGGGCGGAAATCGTTGAATTTTCACGAGCACTGTTTTTTTTAGAAATCGGAACAATGATTGATGATTTCCAAGCAGTAGGGACAGTATGAAGATCAAGCAGGAACTGAACGATAGTAGTGAAGATCTTTCCCAATTGACCTGCACAGGTTTTCAATACTTTTCCACCTAACCCATCTGGTCCAGGTGCTTTGTGTGCATTCAGCTTAGAAAGGATATTCACTAGCTCCTCTTCAGTAATTGACAAAGTTTCAGGCACAATGGGCTGGCACAATTCATCACAGTTATCATTAAGGTTCCTGCCATCGAACCGTGAGTAAAAAGATCATTGGTCATCTCAACTGGATTCCCAGTGCAGAGCCTTGCTTGTTTTTTTTTGCTGCCTACCCATCATGCAGTCCAGACCATTCCACGCCTCTCTATTTCTTGGAGACTGAAAACCAACGATTTCTCTACGAACGCTGTGTAAGGAAAACCGTACCGCCAAACGGCGTTGGGATTCTGTTCTCGGTACTGAACCGCATTCGTGGGAATCGCGCTGAGTTTGTCCGCGGATATCGTTACTGTGAAGTGAAATTACCTTATGGTGACAATTTTACACGTTCTCAGGCAGGCCCATTTCAAATCGACTTTTCGACGTCCGTGTCACGAAAATAGACATGCTGCGGAGAGATCCCGACTCGAAATTTGTCACAATACAAATATATAAAGGGCCTGCCTGAAAACGTTGAAAAATTTCACCCTACTGTGATTTCACTTCACAGGAAAGATATCCGTGGACAAACTCAGCGCGTTTCCCACGAATGCATTTACCGAGCACAGAATCTCAACGCCCTTTTTTGCGGCACGGGTTTCACTCGCGCCGCGTTTTTGCATGATAAAGATTTATGACAAGAGTGTTATTATTGGGTTGGTTTCAGTGTGTATAGCCTTTTTTTTTATTTTTTTATCTGATGTACGCCTTGATCATTTTGCAAACTTCTGTAACTTTTTTGTTACTATAAAGTACACTTTGCATACTATGCACTCTTTCAAATGTCACAGGAAGCATAAACTTTAGCTGAGTTTTTATACCTCGCCCTCTACCTAGGTTAAACGCACCAGCGGCGCCATTGTTGCTATTTTCGCACTAGACCGGTCGCTCGGTCCGGTCGTGTGCACCAGAACTGCGCGCGCAGGTAGGCTTCTGCACTTGTAGTGTGGTCTCGTGCGTTCACGCGAAAGATTGTGGTCGCAGTCGAAAAAAGGTTCGTTTCCGGTTTTACTTTTAGCGCCTTTTACCTCCCCTAACACGCCAGTTTTGTGTAGAGATGGCGGAGGCTTGTGTCATGCCCCACGCCCCTGAATCAAGTCCATTGTACTTGTAATGCGCTCATCTCCTGAACTTCAACTATGACGGTGCTTTCTGCCGCAAACGATGCAGATGTCGCAAAATCACACCACCTTTGAGGAAAAAAAGCTATTTTTCAAATCTGCCAAATCGCGTAATGTTTCGTGGTGCTAGCATAAGGATGGATGCATTATTGCCGGATTGCATATTATGGGAAAGGGTTTATTCTTTATTCATGTTATTTTGCAGCGATCAAACGACGGTCACGTGATTCTTTCTCCGAGATTGCCCATTACAAGGTGCAGAAAACACACGCTCTAAACCGATCGGGTGTACGTGCCCGGTCCCAGCGACCGGTCTGGTGCGAAAATAGCAACAATGGCACCGCTGGTGCGTTTAACCTAGGCACAGGACGAGGTATACCAACTCAGCTAAACTTTATTGTCGCACTTGATAGAACTCAGTATATTTCTCCATTTTATGAATAGAGGCACAAAAAGTCGCTAAAACCCTTTACTTGCCGAAGGCAAGAACTAGTTTTCCTCATCACAAAGTTGCCAGAAAAAAAGGTTTGACTGCTCTTGATTGTTTCATTTGAAGTGTGTACATACAATTAGGAGAGGAGACCCATGTATGAAACACTTAAGCAAAAATGTCTCGCGCGACCGTCCAAAGAAAGGTAGAATCAATCCAAAACCAGGGTTTGATAGAAGATTATATTGATGCATCTTAGGACAAAGCCAAATTTCAATACTCGAATCGATGCAGAAGCAGTTCCAGTTTGAAAAAAGTGACACATTGTTTTATATTAGGCACCACTACTAATATGAAACACTAGGTCTCCTATTATGAAACAATGTGATTACGCCCTTTATACAAGTTTCATTTATATTTTGTTGGAAAATTAAGGCATGAGAGATGGTTATCATATATTATAGGTTCATTTAATATAAAAAGTGAGTTAAATATAATGAGTCATCCGCCACTGGTCCACTATTGGTCCATCCATCCATCATCCTGTGTGTATTCAGTTGTGACAGCTGTTATCATTTTGAATTTATGAGAGACCATCAGAGCCACAGTCTTCTAATTTGGCACAGTGATCATATTTGACAATAGCTTTGATTGTCACTTGCGCCATGAAAGGTCAAGGCTACAAAGGTCAGTAGACGTTCGATTTTTAAAGAAAATAGTTATAAACTTATTTAAAACTTGCCAAAGAGAAAACTGATAATACAACGTTTGCAGCTCTACTAAGTTAACCTCTCGTTACCGTCAAAGGTCACGAGAAGTAAGAAGGCTTTTATTTTAGGTTGTTGTTATTACAGGTAGTTCGTATGTGAACTTTGCAATAAGATGCCAGTGGAAATGTTTTGCTAGGGGTTAAACTGTCTATGCGTATTAAGTTTATTGGCTCCTTCCAAAGGTCAAAGGGCAGGCATGTCAGCAAGTGTGTTGAAAATGTTCTATGTATAAAAGCTACTGTATTTAGTTTTTTCACCTCAAAAGTAAAACTTGATACAAGCTAGCATTATCGACACAGGTTTATGTACATATTCAGAAGCAAAATCAGGGGGAGAGGGGTGTTCCAAGGTGCACGGCTCCCAGGATATTTGTAAATGTGTAATTTTCCATTTTGGGGAGTTTGGAACTCCCCCCCCCCCCCCCTCCCACACACACACACAAACACACAGTCCATCTTTTCTTGGAAATTGTAAACGGTCCGTCGTGTGATTTTTCACCCATTGGTGAAAAGGTCTCCAGACCTCTCTCCTCCTTCCCGTGACCTCCCACCCGCCCCTCGTTAGATAGTCAGCAAGTGGCGTATTTGTAGGTCCTCACCCCTCTTCCCATTCTCAGCAACTGTGACTCCACCAACAGGAAGAGTACCCACGACACGAAAAGGTCTACGGAATCTCCCGCACGTTCCTTTTTTTTTTTTTTTTTTTTTTTAAACTGCCCTAAACCTTAATGAGAGGTCATTCGCGATAGTATTCATGGTATAAAATGCATACTTACGTACTTTCAAACTTTTGCTCCCAAAGATACCTTTTAAAAAATTTGTGTGCAAACAATGACTAATCTTTACAAACACATCGACTTGGCCTTTGACAGGTGAAATATGTTGGTAAAGTTGTTATTGTAAACTACAGTTGTGTCGAGTTTAAAGTCTGTGAATGTTATAGCCCCTAAGAAATTGCCTTATACAAACCGCACGCACACACACGCGACGGCTGAAGAGCGGATGCATGGACGATTAGTCTACATTTATACTGTTTCACATTTGCTGTCACACCTAAGCCAACAAGGTTTGCTCTTGGAACAACTATTTAGCCCCACCCCCTCCCCGCAGACAGTAATGCGCCATTTTGTCTGTCTGAAAGCATTCCCAACTGGTGTGTGCATCATCTTGAAGTGATGTAGCGACATAAACCTGGTTTTTGACATATCTGTTTTATTCTCTTTACTACCACTAGACGCAAATGTTGCTCTGAAATCTTTCTTTCTTAATTCAGTCCCAAGAAACACCCAAACGTCAAATAAATATATGTCAGTTGTGTCAGCAAGAGCCAAAATCGCCATGAGCCCCCGCGATCGCGCGAGGCTCATGAGGATCTATGTGTCTGGCAGATGGATCCTATTGAGAGTTTTTCGGCTGTGAAGGGGTTAAGTGCAAATATCATCAAACAAAAGTTGGAAAAAATCGGGCCTGTGGTTTCAGAGATATTGCCTGCACAAAGGCTCACACAAATATGGCCTTTTCGACCTTCACCTTACAGGTTGTGAATTCATTCTGTTAAAAACGTCACCTATGAGGGTAAGGCATCTGTTCCTAAAAATTCAGAGCAAATCAGTACAGCGGTTTCAGAGGTATTCTCTACTCAATAATATGCAAGAAAGATATGGCAACTTTAACCTTGACCTTGAGGTAGAGGCACAGTTAAGATTGATGGCAATGTGTGATATGGTAAAATACTATAATCTAAAATTTGGATTGAATAGGCCCAATGATTATTGAGATATTGCCTAGCACACAATTCTGCCCAAAACAAATATGTCCATTGTGACCTTGGCCTTTACGACACTGAATAGATTATGGTATGCAACACTCTGTGTCATCACAAAATATCACAATTTGCCATTCGGATCACATCGCTTCAGTGTTTACAGTAACATTGCCTGGACAATGGCATACATAATAAATGTAGCCGTTGTGACCTTGACCAAAGTGACATGATCCTGGTGTGGGATTATTCTGTGTTGAGAAAAAGTATCAACATCTGAAATTTGGAACAAACTGGTTGGATTGTTTCCGATATATACGCTAGACAAACACTGCTCTTTATATGAAACACTGTTCTAATTATGAAACACGTTTCATATTAGGTGCTCATTGTGTTTCATAATAGGAACAAAATACCTCTTCAGGAAAATGCATGCCTCCAAAACAACAAAAAGAAAACCAAAACGATTCCCGCTGGTTATCTGATGTCAAAAGTTTGCTCTTCATGTCAAGAGTGGCTATTTTCTTTTAATCACAAAACTGAATGCTGATGTAGGTGTTTCAAAATGGCAAAACAAATTGATGCAGAAGGGTCACAAATCACATTTTCTCCGCGTGTTTTCGTTTTCATCACGCCTGACATTCTTGTACTGAAAATAAGGCTCACTGAAGTATTACTGCACAGGCGGAATTTGGAAAAGTTATTCCGTTTCGCCGGGAGCAAGGTGTTTCATAATAGGCACCGTTTCACAAATAGGGGCTCCTCCCCTACTCTGTTTTTATATGTTTGCACGTTTGATGTGATTAATAAAGGCTGAAGTTTCAAGTGATTTCTTATGTTGTCAGTTAATTAATAAATGTCAGTGTTCTGTTTTGTCATTTTAAGTGTTAGTTTCTTCCTCTGAGTCTTTTCCTATCTTTCATATTTTTCGACACTTTTTAACCCGTATCATACTGAGGCTAAAAGATTCAAATCTGTACACTGCCATATGCAAGCTACATTACAATACTTACAGATAAGGACATAGACCAATGGCCTAGAGGCGCCAAGCTATTCTGGCACTACCCTTGAACTATTTTAGTCACACTTGTTGCACACACTTGTGTATTCCGAATGATAAGGGTTAATATTCAAAATGCTCTGTTGCTGTTTGTCTCAAACTCCAAAGCACATAATAAAATGTCCCTTAATTTCCAGAATACACTATGTTGATTGTCACATAAATGTCATGATAAACTGTTTTGCTTTAGAAGGACAAAACGTAGCAATGTTTAAAAGATTTCCTCTGTGAAAATCATAATCTATAGGTTAGGGGCGAGTGTTCATTCAATTTTGCACAATACAATTTTAAAAATGTTAATGCATACATACACATTAAGTTGAGAAAAAAAAAAAGAATGTAAAAAAGAAGTATTCCATGAACTTGACCTTATTAAAGACGCCTAATTTTCTGAAGACACCCGTTTTCGCTGTAATGCCAGTTTTTGTGTGAGAGGCACCCACTTTATTGGTAGAAACCCATTTTTTCTCCATCCAGTGGCTCTGTTTCTAGAAAATGTCTATTTTATTTTAAGTTATAGAGCTTAGTTATAAGGTGAGTTCTAAACATTCACATGAATTCCAGAGCCCTATAATAAAAAGAAATATGGGAACCCATTTTCACATAAAATGGTAGGTAACCCACTTTGAGGCTTTTGTCTCCATGTCCGGGTCTGCCCTGGGGGACTTGGGTGGGGTTAGGTATTTTTTAGTTCCCAGGGTCACCCTGATCAGCCCCACAGGGTGGGTTTTTCTCTCTATTCTGGGGCATGTGTTTCTGTCTACCCTTTGTCCATTCACCTGTATTTGCCTTTTTAAAACTCTCCCTACTGTCTGCACTGCCTGTAGCTCTTGATATTGGGTGTGTGTTGCTAAATGGTCTTAGCTTTATTTAGGCCCCATGTTGTAGGTTTATTTAACGTATTTGACCGGCTGGCGACATACATTCAATGTTCTGTTTATATATTTTTTTCACAAGCAGTGCAGGCACGTCCTGAGAAAGCCTTGTTGCTGTCGGGACGTTAAGCAATGTACAATCAATCAATCAATCATTTTGTCTCCATGTGTGTGTGTGTGTATGTGTGTGTGTATGTGTGTGTGTGTGTGTGTGTGTGTGTGTGTGTGTGTGTGTGTGTGTGTGTGTGATTTTAAATATGGAATTAACTGTCCAGAAGCACCATATAACCAAAGGTGTATGCACTTACGTTTCTTCAGTCTGCACTCTCTCACTCATTGTAACAAATCATGACAAGCACAAATAGACACACCAATCCTACAGCAACACATTTTATAAGATCTCTTTATGATGAGTATATATTCATGCAACGTTTTTCTTCTCAGCATTTTTGGGATGGCGAATCCTGTGAGTTGCACCTCTACCCAATTCCAGCAGACGAGTCACTTGTCTACAGATCCAGACTGCTCATAAAAGCAGAGGTGCATACCTAATATTTCGCTTACACTCTGTGATTTTATTTCACTTTTCAAGTAAGGCTTTCATTGTTCTCTGTAGAAAGTTGACAGAGTGTGAAACGGTGATGCCATGAATGGAATGTCTGGTGTGATTTGCGATACATTTACATCCCTTTGGGTGAAAACAATAACCTGTGATATTTAACTGGCCTTGCACTTGTGTGTAGTAGGAATGTGATTTCTTCAGTCCTACGTTGGTGTTGTCAGCTAATTTCACACAAAATCCTGAGAACTGACATGCCTCGAGTATGGTGGAATTTCTGGATGCAGATGGGCATTTGACTTAATTATGCCTGTCTGGCCACTGTCGCACAATTTGAGTCGTTCTAGAAATAGAAATGTGGATTAACCACAATGATGCGCTTGTGCAGGTGTCTGTCAGGAAGTACTTCTAAATATTTACTCTTGGCACTGTCCTCATGTCGTTTACACAAAATGAGGCTGCAGCTGAGAATAACGTGTGTGAAAAGATTCTGTAAAGACATTTATCAGAAACTTTTGCTTTTCTATTTAGATCTCTGTGGACGTTTGATGTTGCGAGTTTCAGTTTTTTTCCTCCACCCAGTGATTAGAACTGGTCAGTTCTCTGTTCTTTCCTCAAGTTTCTCAGGATTTGGACACTAACTGGTCAAGCGAAGGCGATTCAATTCTTGTGCAAGATCAGCTGGGGACCTCCTTGTGACACACGTCAGCGACCCTGTTGATTTCCTGGCACTAGCTCTCATTTCAGTCTCCTGGTCTGTGGACAAAATATTGAGTGTAGCTTTTGAAATACGTTTGACGTTTTAAGTTAATCATATACATATACTATTTATACTTTTTGTAATTTCTCTTTTAGGGAGTTCACCATTAGATTACCTGACCATGGCTGCAGAGTGCAAATTCTTGAATTAGCAAGCTAGAAGATAAAGCTGCTGGAGGAGGAGATCAGATCAAGAATTTGACAAATCTGAATGACCCCAACTCAAGGCTGCAAAGAACTAAAGGTGTGCAGACTCAACCAGCAGAAGAAGAAGTATTTGGAGTGGACTTTGTGAGAGAAAAAAGGAGAGACAACAATCTGTTCCGGTTCTACACTGAGTTAATATGTTTTTGGTGTTTGGCTTTTTTTCATTTGTGTTGCCAAATGGTAAATCTTTTAAGCACAAGTATAGTGAAAAAGGACAGACTTTCAGCACCTACAGCCACACGATAGACTGTTTCTCACTCTTTGCACTTTGCAAAATTTTGAAGACTTTATAATAAAGCGAAGATGAGTTTTGAATCTAGTATTCCTGTGCTGTCCTTGTATTGCGATGCGCTTGCACTCTCAGTTTCAGGTCCATCCCAGGCTCCATTTGCCAACTGGAAAAGGAATGAAAAAAAAAAAAGAAAGCTGCATTAGGACAAAAGCAGCCCAATTTTGGTTTAAGGGGCCTTGCACAAGAATATAAAGAGTAATCCCGTGTATGGCCGATTTACATATGTGTGACCTCGGTGACGAGGGCTGGCTTCTGCAGCAGTCAAAATCCACGTTTTCTGAAAATGTAAGCAGTTTTCACACATCTGTCAACCCCGCTTGACCCTTTGAGAGAGGTCACTCAAATTGGTATGTTTACAAAGGTCTTGCCACAAAGTATCCTTGGGCCAAGCTTGAAGAATGTGGCTTGAATAGTCTCCGAGAAAATGCCACTGTTAACGTTTACCATGGACGACGGACGGACGACCAGTGGCCCAGAACATAAACTCACTTTTGCTTTGCACGCGAGCCAATAAAATAAAGATGATCATAGAATCACTTACCAGTTTGTAATTGGGGGCATTGCGCTGCCGTATATGCACCCTCCTACCAGACGCACCCTCTGCAGCAGACGCTGGGCCACCATGTTGCAGCTGACTAATTTTGCCATGCATGTGCCAGGAAGGGGCGTGCTTGTCCACTTCCATAGACCCTGATGGGTTTGGACATCCTGCTGCCATCTGGCGCTGGGTGTGTGCCATTTGGCGCTGGGTGTGTGCAGAAAGTGCTGAGTGTAGCCAATTCAGTGCTGCAATGCAAACATGTCAAATGCAACCATTGTAAATCATGGACATTTTGGATCAGATATATATATATATATATATATATATATATATATATATATATATATATATATATATATATATATATATATATATATATATATACACACACATAATTACTGCAGTACCCCATGCCCCCTACGAACAATAACTGGTAATACAGTAAAAAGCGACACTTCAGTTGCACAATCCGAAAAACCTGTTCGTGGAAGTCTGTTCTTCGAATCGCGAGATACGAGGATTGAAATACACACTGAAATCTGGCGCCATCTTGTTTATAGTGCATGCATGTGTCAAGTTACTTTTCGATCACAATCACACATGTCAGAAAAAAAAAGCAACCCAATCGCGTGACTGATTGACCTTGTAATGGTGTTATTGAACGAATTCCTTTCATTGAAGAAGAAAGCTTTTGTTAAAATCGTGGGGTTCTATTATCGGTTACTCCAAGACTGACTGAGCAGCAGACGCCGGTCGTAGCAGACGTCTCAGTTTTCTCGGCCAAACGGGTCGATATAGGCTACTGTGCAATTGTATCGGATTGGGAGCATCTCGGTTAAATAACTGCACTGAAGAAGTACACTTGGGCGTGCTCTTAACTAAGAAATATTGCATAAATCAATCGTACCCGATGGATTGATTGATTGATTGTACATTGCTTAACGAAACAACTCAGTTCATGTCACTGCGCAGCCGACCATCTGCGCAGCCGACCAATCAGGTATCAAGTTGATCCATAGAGACGCTTGCTTCCGTGGTAACACACTGGCCCAGTGCGTTTAAAACACACAACATTAGGTAAACCTGCAGAAATGGGACATCCTATTTTGATATTTTTTTCTGACTTTTGAATGAAAGATAATGCAGAAACAACCCTCAGAAAAAAATGGATGCCTGACTTGGTCACCCAGAATTTTACACACACCCATTTTCCATCAGGATGGTAAAGAAAGTCACCTATTTCAGGGGTTTTGTGCACGCACACACACACACACACACACACACACACACACACACACACACACACACACACACACACACACACACACACACACACACAGGCGCACATAAGCCTCACAGTGGGTTACCTACCATTTCATGTGAAAATGGGTTCCCATATTTCTATTTGTTCTAGGGCTCTGGAATTGATGCGAATGTTTAGAACTCACCTTATAACTAAGCTCTATAACTTAAAATAAAATAGACATTTTCTAGAAACAGAGGCACTAGATGCCGAAAAAATGGGTTTCTGCCAATAAAGTGGGTGGGTGTCTCTCTCACACAAAACTGACTGGCATTACAGTCAAAATGGGTGTCTTCACAACAGTAGGCGTCTGTAATAAGGTCAAGTTCATGGAATACTTCTTTTTCACATTAATTTTTTTCCCAACTTAATGTGTATGTGTGCTTTAACATTCTTTACATTGTATGGTGCAAAATTCAATAAACACTGGCCCGAAACCTTTCGATTATGATTTTTACAGAGGAAATCTTTTAAACATTGCTGCGTTTTGTCCTTCTGAAGCAAAACAGTTTATCATGGCATTGATGTGAGAATCAACATAATGTATTCTGGAAATTAAAGGACTTTTTTGTGTTTTTGGGTACTCTGGAGTTTCAGACAAACAGCAACAGAGCATTTTGAATATTAACCCTTATCATTCGGAATATCCCAGTGTGTGCAACTAGTGTGACTGAAATAGTCCAAGGGTTAGTGCCAGAATAGCTTGGTGCCTCTAGGCGCCAAGCTATTGTGGCACCACCCTTGAACTAAAGCCATTGGTCTATGTCCTCATCTGTAAGTACTGTAATGTAGCTTGCAAAGAATTATGGCAGTGAACAAATTTGAAGCTATTAGCCTCAGTATGACTATGATGCGGGTCAAAAAGTGTGTAAAAATATGAAAGATAGAAAAAGACCCAGACGAAGAAACGAACACTTAACTTATTCTACCCCAGCAAAATTTAAGATCCACCACGATAGTTCAAGGGTGATGCCAGAATAGCTTGGCGCCTATGGGCGCCAAGCTATTCTGGCATCACCCTTGAACTATCGTGGTGGATCTGTGTCCTGCACTGCAACGCAGTCTTCTGAAGATGACTTCAACATTTGGGCTTAACTTATTCTACCCCAGACACACCACAGCAAAATAAAGATCCACCATGATAGTTCAAGGGTGATGCCAGAATAGCTTGGCGCCTATGGGCGCCAAGCTATTCTGGCATCACCCTTGAACTATCATGGTGGATCCGTGTCCTGCACTGCAACGCAGTCTTCTGAAGACGACTTCAACATTTGGGGATTCCGGTCTTGGGGTAGAATGAGTTAAAATGACAGAACAGAACACTGACATTAATTAATTAACTGACAACATAAGAAATCACTTGAAACTTCAGCCTTTATTTAACGTCTTTCGTCTCCAACAAACAACCAACCATTCTTTCATTTGCAGAGTTTTTAAAATGGTATGCAGTACAACCAACCATTCTTTCATTTGCAGAGTTTTTAAAATGGCATGCAGTATATTACAAAATGATCCGCCCCCCCCCCCCCCCCTCCCCCCATAACACTCTTGTAATCAATCTGTACATTGTCAATGGTTTTCTTATCTTATTATTGTCTTTTGTCCCCAGCCGGCTGTTTCGTTTTGCAAATCCAAAGGTTATACAGTATACAAAATGTGACCCTTTCTCACGAAACCAGTCTTAACTCGCAGCGAGCCAATCAGCACTACACGCAATAATATGTGGTGGGGGTCAATCTGGGGCATTTTCACTTTTTTAGAGAAATGTATTCTACATACACCAAAGTATCGTATGGTTAAAATCTTTATCATGAAAAATGCCATTAAATAGGTAAAAAATGATTTTAAAAGTCTGCCCTTGGCCCCAATTATGCTGCACACAGAAACTTCACAGGCTGTTTTCTCAAAATGGCCACCGGAGGCTTTAACAACTTTAAACACTAACAGCTTTTACAATTTTTGCACTACAGCCTACAGTCATATATCACAGTAATCAGTAATTACTGTAGTTTTCATAAATGTATATATGTCAAAACATCCAAAATGCGAGTTCTTAAGACTGATTTTGTGAGAGAGGGTCACAAATGATCCAGGCGTCCATCAGATAAAAAAAAAAAAAAAACAGGCTATACATGCTGAAACCACCCCAATAATAACACTCATGTAATAAATCCGTATGAAATCGAAAATGCCGCGAGTGGCGGGAAACCTCAATTCATTTCTTTTGTAACTTTTTCAGTCTGTTGCGGACGTAATCCTTAATGTTTGTCCAGCGCCTATGTCTAAGTGCAGGCTCCTCTGCCATTGCGTACTGTATCTCGGCCTTTCCAGGAAGTTTGTTCATGACGAGGTGTGTCTTGAAACGAGTTTGAACAGATTTCTCTTCAGCTTCCCCCCATGGTTTCCTTGTAAATCTAGCTTTTTTTCGAACAGGAGCTGACGCAGTACTGTCATCATCAAAACTATCTAGATTGTCATCAGGCTCTGGACGTCTTTTCTCCGTCATGCTCATCGATTCCTGTGTTGTTGACTTGCTACTTGCTTCATTCACAGGTGCTGTTCCCCCCGAGACCTCTCTGCCAGTTTCTGATGTGTCTTCATTGTCAAAGTCAATCTCTTCATCATCGCCCAGCTCAGCTCTAATGCAACTCTCAAAATCTGTCATCCCATTGTTAACCGACAGAAGAATCTTTGCCACTTTTGCCTTTTGAAGGACGTCTTGAGGTTGGCGGTAGATATGGCGATGTATCCGAATATCATGGCCAAGGAAATCTGCCAGCTGATCCTGGTCTAACTCCGAGATGGCCATTGACTGAGCCAAAGTTGCAACCTGCTTCTGCAACTGAGAAATGTGAACATGGCTGGGTATGACACCCCTGCTTCTAGGGCATGGGCCTTCAGAACATCATGGCCTCTGTAAGGCCTCTGACCAGAAGGTGTGGCAAAGATGTACTGGGAATCAGCGAGAGCTGGCACTGATTGCCTCATTTGAAGGATTCTGTCCACAGTTGTCATCATCTTCTTCGTCAGCAAAACGGGAACACTCCTATTAAACTTGCCTCTGATTTCCACTCGCTGAAAATGATTCACCATTTTCTTCTCAACCTGTGTGAGACCTTTCAAGATATCTTGATTGGTGATCGATCCAATCTTAGCATTCTGGAAGTCTGACACCT
>BTPG01000007.1:76731836-76808081 GCA_036245525.1 Semisulcospira habei
TGTTATCAAAATACTTAGTTTCCACATGTCCACCACGAGATCACTACTTCCAACTTCTTCTGCAACGTTCAATTCCTTGATGACCGTTTTTAAATCTTATATTGTTCTGGCTGCCAATAAGTGAGCTGTCAAGAGCTCGGCAGCATGTTTTCAGAGTTTGGTGTTCAGGGGCATGTCTTCTGGTCAGAACTGCCAGCGGACCACTTTTCTGTATGGACAGGTTTGTAGAATGTGCTAAGGAGACTGATTTTCTACGCCAAATTCGCTTAGGGCTGTTTACGCATGACCCAGTTTCATGAGGTGAGTCCAGCAGGGTCCGTACGATCTGTGAACATTTGTGAAAGTTGTTAAAAAATGACAAGGCTTTTTCAGGGCCCTGGAAAGTCTGTCACTTTCAGTCTTTTTCCTTAAAGTCTGTGAACGTTGTAAAAGTTTGACAAAGTGCTGGCAAACTTTTGTCTACTTCTTTCTTTTTTTCTCCCCCAATTTGTGACTATTCCATTGCGAACGATCATGCCGACGCTTGTTGCAAGTGATCGATAATTAGCTCTGATCATAAAGTGACTGCATGGCCTTTCTGCTGAACATTCTGATTGGTTGTTTACGCTTCTACCGAGCTCCGCCATTCACTAAGCATTCTTTTATTTTGGTATCTCTTCATGCATTAGGCACGAAAGCTTCAAATGAGCTGCTGATACAGAGTGATCTAATTAAAGTGTGTAAACCTTCAGGCTTTAGTTTGGGTTTGTGAAACATTTATTAAAAGTTTGTGAACTTCGTCCCTGCTTTTCTGTACGGACCCTGTCCAGAGTAATCAGTGCATGGATGAAAGATGGTGGCTTGGCTCTCCCTGTTCAGCTTGTTGATGTCGTCTGCCCATGGGCTGCAGCCGCCATTCTGCTGTTGCCAATCACTTTGTTGCTGTAGTGTCTTGGTTTTTTTCACAGGAGGTTGTGATCTTGAGGTAGTCTGGCGCTTGCTTTGGCCAGGCTGTCAGCCTCTCTATTCCCAGATACTCCAGAATGCACTGGAATCCACTGCAGCACTATTTTGTGGACAGGACATCCAGTCTATCTTGAAGATTCCTGGTGAGATCAGTGGATCAAGCTGCTGCTGCCTTTCCCTAGCTAGTGCTCTGCTGCTGTGTTGCCTACCCGGCACCGGCCTCCACGTGGCGTGGGTGGGTAGTCCGCTCAGTCCCTGACTGAGTGGGCTAGCAGACGGGTGCCATCTTTGTCCAGGATTAGGACTTGATGTCAGCAGATATGTTGTTCAGTCTTTTTCACTGGTCCGGTTTTTGAGGAGCTGTACTAACCCAGGTTGTACCATGTTGGATTGGTCCTTAAAAATACTCGTGACTTTTTGGTCCTTTGGATCCCAAGTGTTTGCTGTGCTTGGAGACCCATGTCGGGGGAGAAGAGGATCCTGGTGGCTGAAACACTCCACTTTGGCCTTGACTTCTGCCTAAACGGGAGGCTAGTCGTACCGGCCTAGTCAATCGGCTCTTGTCACGTCGAGCCCTATCCCCCTGTTGACATGCGGGTTGTTATACGGAGCACCATGCTATAGCCTCTGATGCTGATTAGGTGCTTTACGCCAGTATTCCCCTGCATTCAACAGTGTGATAGAAGGCGGTGGCTCAAACGGTTCAATCGGGCTTACCCCCTTGAGTATATCTTTCGGGCAGTCTCCATTGTGCGTCGGCTGGAGACCCGCTGACAATTGCACTTTCCCTTGTTGGGCTCGGTGGCGGGCGGGGACCCCCGGGGGATGAATATCTATCATACTATAATATGGAAAATATCAAAAAACCAAAACTGGCACCAAAGTGGCACATAGCCGCCGACATTGTCATTGAGAACGATAGTGAGGAAGCGACACCTCAGGCGTCGGCCGCCTGGCCTCGCTTTCTCATTATCCACAGCAAATTCAAAGAGAAGCCTGTTTCCAAGCTGCACCCTTTCCTGGTAGGGGAGACCCTCAGGAGCCGTGTTGGCAGGCCTGAGGCCCAGCGCTTCAGGTCTGGTGTCTTGCTGGTAGAGTGCCGTACCCGGGCACACTCCAATGGGCTACTGAGGCTCTCCTCCATCGGAGACACTCCAGTGGAGGTCACTCCCCACAAAACAATGAATTCCTCTAGAGGAGTGATTAAAGATCAAGCATTGGCCGAACTATCTGAAGATGAACTTGTACGGAACCTTAAGTCACAGGGGGTGGCCTACATCAGGCGCTTCATTTCCTAACGAGGTGGTAGGGAGATTCGTCTCCCTACCATCATCCTGACGTTTGGCACCCCCGCAGCTCCTACTACCATCTGGGGAGGTTACTACTCCCTAAAAGTGAAAAAGTACGTCCCTCTCCCCCTTCGGTGCTTTAAGTGCCAAAAGTATGGCCATGGGCAGAAGACATGCCGCCAGGCAGAGGCCCTATGCGCCCGTTGCACTAAGCCCGGACACTCTGCTGAGTCCTGCACAGCCATCCCCCTGTGTGTGAATTGCCAGGGGGCGCATATGGCTTCGGACAAGAAGTGCCCTTGTTGGATCTCCGAGTGCAGGATTCAGCAGGTGCGTGTGGAGAAGGGGCTGTCCTTTGCGGATGCCAAAAAAATGGTTGATGGCCCTGGTGCAGCTGAGGCTGTGCCAAACTCAAATAACAACTTTGTGTATACTTTCAGTGCTGCGGTGGCAGGCAAGCGCCCCACCAAAGACTTCTCTTGTCAAACCCCAACTTCTTGGTTGGGGGTGGAGCCTCGGATCCTCTCGCCCCTGGAGAGTAACCCTCCTCCGGTGGTGACGAGGAGCCAGGGAACGCAGAGGGTGGACGCTACTGGTCCGGTGGCACCACCTTCTGCTGCTCCTAAGCCTCAGCCCCCGCCCAAACCTGCTAGTTTGTCAACGCCAAAGGTTTCTGGCTCTGGTCAGCCTTCTAAGGCCGCTAACTCTAGCGGCAGGACCGCTGCCCAGGACCAGAAGTCTAAGAAATCTATGGGACCGCCGTGCACACGGGCCCAGAAGGGGAACACTGATGTCCCCCTTCAAAACAAATATGCTGCATTGGAGGAGCAGATGGAGGGAGTGGAAGTTGCCGATGCTGCGGCAGCTCCACCCCCTTCATCTCCTAAGAACCAGAGGAGGCCCGGGAGCCGGCCCCCCTCTGTTTCTCCAACTCCTTCCAAGGCAAAGGAAAAAGGGGGGAAAAACTCCGCACCCCCAGATAAGACATAATCATGGACTCTCTGCTTTAGTGGAATTGTCGTGGTTTTCAAGCTAACTTTGAGGAATTACGTCTTTTAGTCAAGTGCTATAACCCCTCAGTAATATCTCTTCAGGAGACTTACCTGAAGACTTCTGACCCTGTGTCCTTTAATGGTTTTAACGTTATACATAAAGGCTCTGATTCGGAGAGGCGCTCGGGTGGAGTGGCTCTTCTCATTAGTAGCCAAATTTTATGTAGCCCCGTTAGCATCGACACCTGTCTTCAGGCTGTCGCAGCTCGGGTTACCTTGAAGAAGACCATAACCATATGCACTATTTACCTGCCACAATCCCTGCAGGTCTGTAGTAATGATTTTTTTAATTTAGTTGATCAACTGCCCCCTCCCTTTATTCTCATGGGGGATTTTAACGGTCACGCTCACCTTTGGGGTAGTGACCACTATGATGGCAGAGGTCAGATGTTAGAAGATGTTTTTTCTCAACTTAACCTGTGTGTCTTTAATGATGGTTCACCTACATAGTCTAACCCAGGTTCAGGATCTAGTTCTGTTCTAGACCTCACTGTGTGTGATCCTTCTCTCATGCTGGACTTTGACTGGAAGGTTCACGATGACCTGTGTGGTAGTGACCACTTCCCAGTAGTCCTGTCATCGGTCAGCTGTGGGGAGGGTCCGCGGGTGGGGTGCTGGAATCTTAAGAAAGCTAACTGGCCTCTGTTCGCCTCCCTCTGTCAGTCTCGTATTACAGAGGAGGTGGTCATGCCATTTGAAGAACCTATTTCTTCTTTTACTACTATTTTGTTGGACGTAGCGGGTGAAACCATCCCTAAAACTTCCGCATCAGTCCCTCGAAAGCCGAGAGTACCATGGTTCAACGAAGAGTGCCGCAAGGCCCAAATAGCGCGCAAATCTGCTCAGCGACGTGCTTTCCGTAATCCGTCGCAAGTGAATATTTTAACCTTTAAAAGACAGAGGGCGAAAGCTCGTTACATTTTTAAACGTGAACGCCGTGCTTCCTGGAGGCGCTTCGTCTCATCTTTAACTTCTCGGACTCCGTCCCAGAAAGTATGGAAGGCTGTTGGGAGAATTAGGGGCAGGGGTGGCTCGGCTTCTGTTGGCCATCTTAGAGATGGTGCCAGCTTGGTTACAGATAAAAAAGCTGTGGCCAATTTGCTTGCCTCCACCATTGCCCATAATTCTTCAACGGAGCATTATTCACCTTTCTTCCAGAAAGAGAAGGAGAAGCGAGAGTCTCGTATTTGTGATTTTAAGTCCGATAACTCAGAAGACTATAATGTCCCATTTACATTATCAGAATTGCAGCAAGCTTTGCAGAAATGTAATGACTCTGCTGCTGGCCTAGATACCATCCACTATCAATTCCTAACGCATCTGCCTGAGAAGTCACTCCTTGTACTTCTTAAGGCCTTTAACCATATCTGGAGAACTGGTCATTTTCCGCCGTCTTGGCGCCAGGCTGTGGTTGTACCGATCCCCAAGCCGGGTAAGGATCCTTCCGACACGGGCAACTACCGGCCTATCGCTTTGACATCATGTTTATGTAAAACTATGGAGCGCCTGGTCAACGCCCGCCTGGTGTGGCATCTTGAGTCACAGGGTCTCCTCACAGACCTCCAGTGTGGTTTCCGGCGCTTCCCTAGTACAACTGACCATTTAGTCCGCTTTGAATCATTTATTCGAGATGCTTTTGTCAACAAGCAGCATGTCTATGCAATTTTCTTTGATCTTGAGAAGGCGTATGACACTACCTGGAAGTATGGCATAATGTCTGACTTGTTGGACATGGGTTTTAAAGGGCACCTGCCCGTTTTTATTCACAATTTTTTGACTAACCGATTGTTCCATGTCCGTGTGGGCTCCACCCTCTCCGACTCCTTTGAACAGGAGATGGGTGTCCCACAGGGCAGCATTCTATCTCCTGTTTTATTTAGTATTAAAATTAACAACATTGTAAAGGCCGTCAAGGATGATTCTGAATGCTCTTTGTTTGTTGACGACTTTGCTTTGTGCGCACGTGGTCGAGGACTTGCGTCCCTTGAGAGGCTGTAACGAAGGGAACCCCACCCGGGTCTGCCCTGGGGGACTTGGGTGGGGTTAGGTATTTTTTAGTTCCCAGGGTCACCCTGGTCAGCCCCACAGGGTGGGTTTTCTCTCTATTCTGGGGCATGTGTTTCTGTCTACCCGAGGTCCATTCACCTGTATTTGCCTATTTAAAACTCTCCCTACCGTCTGCACTGCCTGTAGCTCTTGATATTGGATGTGTGTTGCTAAATGGTCTTAGCTTTATTTAGGCCCCATGTGTTAGGTTTATTTAACGTATTTGACCGGCTGGCGACATACATTCAATGTTCTGTTTATTTTTTTTTTTTTTTTACAAGCAGTGCAGGCACGTCCTGAGAAAGCCTTGTTGCTGTCGGGACGTTAAGCAAAGTACAATCAATCAATCAATCTGTAACGAAGGGGTTTTGTGTTGTATTGAATTAAATTGTTATATGTATAAATACGTTTAGTCTAATGGAATGAGTGTGTGCGTGGGCTTTCTGACAATCAGTATAAAGGTGGGTGTTCTAACTCTGTTTACTATACTCTTTCATCCACCACCACACACGTGCTTACAACAAAGACAAAGGCTACACAGTTATCTCTCTTTGCCCTCTGTTTCACTATTTCCCATACACTCATGAACCTATACATTAAATCACTCAATTCACATCACCATATAAACAAGTTCACACAAATAATTAATAAGTGGCGTATAAGCTATGTATGAATTTGACGCTTACACAGTCAATCGCTACCGCAGAAGTCGTTTCTTTCCCGAGACGTCACTCGGCTCTTCTCTTCACACTAGTGTCGACATAATCAATGATATCACATCGACGACTTGACTTGACGGAGATTCCCGAACTGAACGGTAATAGTCAATGACAGTACTTACAGATTAGAATATTCCTAGGCGTGGAATTATCAACGAAGCTAGGCGACATAGGCTACACTGGAGGAACACTGCATGTGGTCCTGTAGCTCAAATCTGTAGGCTTACTTCGTTACCATTGCTGCACGTCTGCACCAGTGATGGTAGACGAAGGAAAGATGAAGGCGTGATGATGTCCGCATCCGGTCACGTAGACGATGCTATAAGGACAGCTTCATCAGCCACATACCAGAGGAGTTCCGCTCTGTACCGGCCACTGTATACAACATTTATACAATCGTAAATTTTCGCTCTTATACTTAAAGAGTCTGTATGTGTCCTCGACACATTATTATAATTCAGAGTGCTCGAGATCATTTCCTTTGAAAAATGTCTTCTCTATGCCACCATACTACTACAGTCACTATTGTCACAATTCTTATGACAATTCCTATAGCCACTTTAACACTGTGCACACATTTTGCGTACCTACACACAATGAATTATGAGCCAAATATTACAATCACAGCTCACCTTCAATTTATAACATATTACTGCACATTCATTCATCATTAGGTATACCTAATTATACACTGAATTACCTTCCTATTTCAGTCCCACATTTTCACATATAAATAAATACAACATGACATCCTAGTTATAAACTATATCACATATAATAATTACATAACCAAACAAGTATTGACACGAGCCATCGCACTTCCTTCAAACATGGGCCCTTCTGCACTCTAGTCATAATAATTCATAAAAAAAAACAATACTTTCCCTTTTCGTATGAATAGCTTTACAGGTCATTATAAATACCGATAATAACAATAATAAATACCTGTATTCTATATACAGCTATAGAATTCCCTAGAAGAATTCTTTCTCAGAGCACCAACGAACACGTCCGCTCAACTCGGCTGATATGACATCTCTGACTAACAACAGTTCAAGATACAACACTGTCACTCCCACACGTGAACATTGCTCACCTCTACATTACCTGTTGTGAACCTCCGGTCCAACTGCTAATGACGTCATAACGTCTTCCTACCCAAACATGTACAAAATGCATTCGTTACACTACCCCCCTCCCAAAGAAAAAAAGAACCGACCGAGGGTCTTTTTTACAAGTTCTGAGGATAATGTCAAAACACAGCAACGACCACGAAACCTTGATCTATGGAACCGATTGATCACGATCAGCGCGTGACAACAGATCCGCGAACACATTCTTTGTACCTGGAAGTGGTTCAAGATTGAATCTAAACTCTTGTAAGGACAAGGACCAACGCATGATGTGAGAATTCTTAAAGCGACTTGTATGCAAGTACGTCAGCGGTCTGTGGTCAGTCTGGAGAATGAAATCAACCCCCCAGAGAAATTTGGAAAATTTCGAAATGGCCCAAACAATAGCCAAACCCTCCCTTTCGATAGTACTGTATCGGGTTTCTCTGTCGAGCAACTTTCTGCTCGCAAATGACACGGGGTGAAGAGTTCCCTCTAACTCCTGAAGCAGCACAGCACCCAAGCCAGTAGAACTAGCATCCGTGCGCAAAATGAAAGGTTGGTCAAGCCTAGGCAACTGGAGAACAGGCGCAGAAGAGAAAAGGTGTCTGATCTTAACCAACGCTTCCTCACAAGCAGGTGTCCACGCAATTGTGCGTGCTTTTGTCTCCTTTGTGAGATCAGTAATGGGAGCCGTGATGGTTGCTAATGCCGGGACATAGCGTCTATAGAAGTTCAATAGCCCTAACAAAGAACGGACTTGCTTTCTGGTGGTTGGGGTCGGTATAGCCAAAATTTTCTCGATCTTTTTCTTTTCTGGACGCAGCATCCCCTCTCCCACCACATGTCCAAGAAACTCAAGACTCTTGTAGCCAGACGAGATCTTAACTGGACTTGCAGTCAAGTTGTAGTGGAGCAGCTTGGTTAAAACATCCCTAACGTGCACAAGATGATCTTGAAAAGTAGTACTGTGGATCAAAATATCGTCGAAGAAATTCATCGAGTAGGCCTCATGAAGTTCAAGCATTCTCATCATACGAGCAAACACTGCTGGGGCAGAAACCAAACCAAAAGGCATCCTGATCCATTGATATAGACCAATGTGCGTTGCGAACGCCGTCTTGTGACGATCCACCGGGTTGACAACAATCTGCCAGTAACCTTTTGAAAGATCAATACGCGTGAAAAACGTACTGTTCGCCAGCCTTGTGAATAACTCGTCCATATTTGGAATGGGTTCAGCATCGAAAACAGTAATCTTGTTGAGAGCTCTATAGTCAATGCAAAACCTACAAGCAGATGGTGGTCTGAGGCGACATCTGCTCCCCTCCTCACTCGAACATCTTGAAGAGATCTTCTAAATTTCTTGCTAATGCAGATATCGTCTATTTGGTTCTCTGTAGTATGGTCAGGTGAGACCCAAGTTGCTTTGTGTATTCTTCTGTGTGGGAAGATGCTGCCTCCAATGACAAGTCTGTTTAGAACACAAAAGTCTACAAACCTCTCCCCATTCTCATTCATCTCCCCTAGTCCCTGTCTCCCCATCACCTCTTCGTATCCGGTGTTGTCCTCCCCTATTTTGGCATTAAAATCGCCCATGATGATGGTGATGTCTCGCTCCGCACATTTGTCCACGGCACTCTGGAGTCGGTCGTAGAACTCTTGTTTCTCTTCCTCGTCACTGTCATTAGTGGGTGCATAACATTGGATGACGTTCAGCTTGATCTTTTTCTTGGTTCTAAAGGCTGCTGTGATAATTCTTGGCCTAAGAGGTTCCCAGCCCATCAGCGCTCTCTATGCCACTGGTGACAGCATGAATGCTACTCCTTCTGTATGGGGGGCATTCTCCTCTTCATGACCTGAATACAGAATCATCTCCCCACTTAACAGCCTTTTCTGGCCAGACTGCGTCCATCTGGCTTGACTGATACCTAGCAGGGAAAGTTTGTACTTTTGCATTTCTGCTGCTATCTGGGCGGCCTTGCCGCTCTGGTACATGGTCTTGACATTCCATGTGCCCATGGTTGTGTCCCTGGATAGAGAGAGGCGGCTCGGTCTTGTGGCTTCCGAAGACTTCTGGCTTTCACCACAGGACGTCATACATCTTCTGGTAGAAGAACCTTCCTCCTCCAGGAAAGAAATTGCTGTTTGTCTTTTCGTCGGCGTTTTTGTAGCTATTTCTTTATTTGCAGGGTGGGGAAGCTACCCCCACGCCCAACCCCCTTACTAGGAGGACCAGGGGTTTTCTGTCGGGGTCACCTTCCCTTAGACCATGTTGGTTCACGGCACCTTATTTCATTCGGTGCACCCTTCTCGCGAGGGACCCCCTTTCCACCACCCAGGGGATGCCCCTTAACGCCATATGGTCCCTGCGCGAGGTGGTGAGTTTGCAGGGGTTCAAAAAACAAACAAACAAAAAAAACCGCACACACTTGTCTTTGGAAGTAACTAATTAAGTTTCCAATACTTCTCTAGGAAAGAAAAAAGATAACTCAAAAAAATATTGCTTTTGTTGCCAACATTAATTTTTTTTTCATCTGTTTCCTGCTTTTAGATGTATCATGTGTCATGGCGGGACTTAAACTTTTGACATTTTGATGTCCATCACGTTTTTGTCAGTCTTGTTGCAATGACAGTAAATCAGATATAAATAATGATCGCTCACTTTTTCCCAAAATACATTTTTCCAGGAGGTACCTACTTTTCCTCTGCACTGACTTGCACAGCCAGAATCCCAGACGGATTTTATGATCTGTTTATTTTGATTGCTGCAGTTGTCCAAAGGAAAGGGGTGTATGTTTAGTGTCAGTAGTGTTACCTTGTATTTCTGTTCATTAAATGGCCTGAAATTTTCAAATGATAATTTGACAACAACTGTTTTGGGGTTCGGTGTTAAATGGGTCAAGACTCTCTTTTTGCTTTCAGTGTTCATTTGTGCCTAAACTAATTTCTGTCAATCGTGTTTCAGTCGGTCGTCTTATAGTGAAATTCGTAACACGACTGACTGGACTGTAACCTGACTGACAGAGAAGGTTTGTCACTGGCTTTGGCTTGTTTGATGAAGTTACTTTTCTATTGATACAATGCAATTAGTGACCATTTGTAATGTTTTATAAATCTGAAACTATTTACAATGATGTCAGCACTCTTTTTTTTTAGAACTCGCACTAGCAGAGAACATGAAGAGCAGTTGCAGACAAAAACTTTGAAATCAGTTCTGTGCACTATGAAACTTTACCAAATACTTGTGTTTACACGAGAACACATTAAATGCAGAGATGATCGCTGCACCTGTGCTGAAAACATAGGCCCTGACCATGACCTGTGTAACTTCTCATTAGCACTGTGGTGGTCACATGAAAGATGCAAACAGAAGATGAAAGATCACAACCTGAGAGAAAAAACGGTACCCAACCCAAAGAGATCAAACATTGAAGCAGTTTTTGGCTCCCGTGCGACACAAAAGCGAGCCTACGTACTGGGCCAGTGGTTGTCCATCCGTTGTCTGTCCAACGTCGTCACTCCGTCGTCTGTGGTAAACATTGGCATTTTCTCTGAGACTATTCAAGCCACAGTGTTTCAACTTGGCCCAAGGATACTTTGTGGCAGGATCTTTCTAAACATACCAATTTGACATCTCACAAAGGTCAGGGTCATAGGGGATCAGGAAATAGATCAAAAATAGCTATATTTTGACATAATTAATTTTTTCTCAAATACTATTCACAACTTCAAACCCAAACTTGGTACAAAGATACCTGATGATTAGACCTTTCTATGCATACTAATTTGGTTGACCCCATGGAAAGGTCAAGGGTCACAAGAGCTCAGGAAATAGGTTAAAAAAAATAGCTATATTTTGACAAAGATGTTTTTTCTCAAATACTATTCACAACTTCAACCCCAAACTTGGTACAATGATGATACCTGATGGTAAGACCTATCTATGCATACTAATTTGGATGACCCCTCGGAAAGATCAAGGGTCACAAGAGGTCGTAGGATGTGTGTAAAATGCCAAATTTTGATAGAATTGTAGTTATTATCAACATTTTTGCAAACTTTTCAATCAAATTTGGCACAAAGGTAGCTGATGATAAGACCTTCCTATGCATACTAATTTAGTAGACTCATCACAAAGGTCAAGGGTAATGGGGGTTAACAGATGTGTGAAAAATACTTAAATTTTAAGAAAACATGGATTTTGCTGGTGCAGAAGTCAGCCCTGTACATATTGTCACATAAGTCACTCATGTAGATCGGTTATACATGTGAGCCAAAAGGGCTTTGTCTTTCTTGTTAGACCACATGATTTGCAGACTGCTCGTCTGTAGGAACTTTGATCTTGGAGGTAGCATTACTCAATGTCCCTAGATACATTGAACAGGACAACCTGTCTTTTGAGTATAAAAGTTTAACAATATATCTGTTAGACATTCCAGTTACAGATGTGACATACCCTGTGTCAGTAGAAGCATATAGATACTGCCTGCATGCATGTGGCAGTGTCTGTGCATTTGGCCACGATAACAGGCCAACAGAAATAAGAGCACGGATCATACATGAACTCGTTCTTCATCCTGATTACTATCTGAATGAAGAACATTTGATAAAAGGTCTTCAACCCACAAACAACACAAGCCAGGATCTGTCATAAACAGCTTTGCCACATATTCTGATGAATACAAACCGGGAACGCTCTTGAACAAAGAAATAATTGATATGACTTTTAGGAGAGGGAAGTAATGACAATAACAGAAATTGATACCTATATGGGCGCCTGGCAGCTGTCTGCTTTGTCAGCTGTGTTGCAAGTTAGAATTTCTGCCCACCCGAACTTAGGAATCCATGTGTACGCAAGGATCTGCACAGAATGTTTCTGCCAAGGGTGGATGGTACAGCCTTGTCAGATCCCGTCTGTGGTTAAGATCCACTGGTCATTATGTGGAGGTCAACAAGAAGCAATATGATGGATAAAAAATGGATTCCCAATCATTTTGTGCCTGAAATACCACACTGGGCACCCAAAGCGATGGAGGAAAAGCCTATTTCCACATGCAGTGGCCCCCACCTGGGTCTGCCCTGGGGGACTTGGGTGGGATTAAGTACTTTTTAGTTCCCAGGGTCACCCTGGTAAGCCCCACAGGGTGGGTTTTCCCCTCTATTCTGGGGCATGTGTTTCTGTCTACCCTTGGTCCATTCACCTGTATTTTCCTTTTTTGAACTTTCCCTACTGTCTGCGCTGCCTGTAGCTCTTGATATTGGATGTGTGTTGCTAAATGGTCTTAGCTTTATTTAGCGCATTAGACCGGCTGGCGACATATATTCAATATTCTGTTTAGGTTTTTTTTTTTTTTTTTTTCACAAGCAGTGCAGGCATGTCCTGAGAAAGTCTTGCTGCTGTCGGAATGTTAAACAATGTACAACCAACCTACCAACCACATGCAGTGGGAAAGAAAAAGAACTTTTTCTCCAGAATCGTTCTCTGAACTGTCTCTGACATATGCTGATATGAACATGAGAAAATTCTAGCACTGCCGGTAATGAAGTCTGGCTCCTTAAGCCAATTTACTCTGAATCCTGCAATTTGTGAATCAGTCAAGGGGGCCTTAAAAAAATAAACAAGAAATTCCTTAAGGTTCATGTGCATGGCTGATCCACATAATTATTTTGACCTTTCTGACCTTGACCTTCCAACAGGTCACTGAAATAAGAGTGTTCAAGTGTTAATTAAAGGGTTGGCTTTTGTACCTGCGAAATCTGTGTTTGAAAAACAAACATACATTGTTCACACTCTTGTTCAACCTCCCATTATCCTTGACCTTTGCGAATAGTGAACCAAATTAGCATGCATAGAAAGGTCTTATCATCAGTTACTTATCTGCCAAATATGGTTGGAAAGGTTTGTAAAAATGCTGATAAAAACTAAATTTTAAAAAGATTAGACATTTTCACATCATTTACAAATCTCTTGTGACCCTTGACCTTTTCGAGGGGTCATGCAAATTAGCATGCATACAAAGGTCTTACCATCAGGTATATCTGTACAAAGTTTTGGATGGAAGTTGTAAATTGTATTTGAGAGAAACAATTTTTGTCAAAAATGACCTATTTTGTAATCACATTTATCCTTGACCTTTCCGATTGGTTACCCATTTCAGTATGCAGTAGGGAGGTCTTACCATCAGGTATCTTTGTACCAAGTTTGAGCTTAGAGTTGTGAATAGTATTTGAGAATTTTTTTTTTTTTTGGTCTAAATATTGCTATTTGTGACGTATTTCCTGATCCCCTATGACCCTGACCTTTGAGAGAGGTCACTAAAATTGGTGCGTTAGAAAGGTCTTGCTTGGGGCCAAGTTTGAAGTCTGTGGCTTGAATGGACATCATTAAAGTTTATGACGGACGATGAACAGACAACCACTGGCCCATTACACAGTAACACAACAAAACTGTGAAAAACTATCGCAGTGCTTGTGTGGAACACTTGAATCTTGGCAGAATATCCCCACAAAAAAAACAAGAACAAGAAATTTGGTTGGATTTACAAAACTTGCTGGTTTTTGTGTGTGCTGTAACCAACTATCCTCCCGCTGGCACCATATGACGTTGAGGTGCGTCCCCTGGGTGGTGGATAGGGGGTCCCTCGTGAGAGGGGTGCACTGAATGAAATAAGGTGCCGTGAACCAACATGGTCTAAGGGAAGGTGACCCCGACAGAAAACCCCTGGTCCTCCTAGTAAGGGGGTTGGGGTGGGGGTAGCTTCCCCACCCTGCAAATAAAGAAATAGCTACAAAAACGCTGACGAAAAGACAAACAGCAATTCCTTTCCTGGAGGAGGAAGGTTCTTCTACCAGAAGATTTATGACGTCCTGTGGTGAAAGCCAGAAGTCTTCGGAAGCCACAGGACCGAGCTGCCTCTCTCTATCCAGGGACACAACCATGGGCACATGGAATATCAAGACCATGTACCAGAGCGGCAAGGCCGCCCAGATAGCAGCGGAAATGCAAAAGTACAACTTTTCCCTGCTAGGTATCGGTGAAGCCAGATGGACGCAGTCTGGCCAGAAAAGGCTGTTAAGTGGGGAGATGATTCTGTATTCAGGTCATGAAGAGGAGAATGCCCCCCATACAGAAGGAGTAGCATTCATGCTGTCACCAGTGGCACAGAGAGCGCTGATGGGCTGGGAACCTCTTGGGCCAAGAATTATCACAGCAGCCTTTAGAACCAAGAAAAAGATCAAGATGAACGTCATCCAATGCGCCCACTAATGACAGTGACGAGGAAGAGAAACAAGAGTTCTACGACCGACTCCAGAGTGCTGTGGACAAATGTGCAGAGCAAGACATCACCATTGTCATGGGCGATTTTAATGCCAAAATAGGGGAGGACAACACCGGATACGAAGAGGTGATGGGGAGACAAGGACCGACCTACCCAGCCAGGAAGAGATCAGAAGAGCAGTGGCAATTTTGAAGAATGGCAAAGCAGCAGGGCCAGATGGCATCCCAGCGGAGTCTCTGAAAGCAGACCTAGAGACAACAGTAGAGATGCTGTATCCACTGTTTGGAAAGATTTGGGAAGAGGAGGTGAAGCCGGCTGACTGGAAGGAGGGGTACCTAATCAAGCTTTCCAAGAAAGGCGACCTCAGCAAGTATTCCAACTACAGAGGAATCACCTTGCTGTCAGTACCAGGAAAGGTCTTCAACAGGATCATCCACTTTGGTATCAGCTTCAGCCCACTTAATCAAATTTCAAATACAAACGATTTTGAATTTCCAAAAACTTCAGTAGCTCACTTGAGCTTGCCCTTAGCACCACGTGAATGTTCTGTGTTTATGTACAGTGTGTGAGTGAATGCGCGTGATTCACGTGAGCGTGCTTGTTGGGTTCAGTTCGCCTATTTAATGCGCTTATTATTATTATCCTGGAGAGAATGAAGAGCTCCGTTGACCCCCAGCTGAGAGAACAGCAAGCAGGATTCAGGAAAAACTGATCATGTACAGACCAGATCGCCACTCTCCGCATCATCGTGGAACAGTCTCTGGAGTGGAGCTCCCCACTGTACGTCAACTTTGTGGATTTCGAGAAAGCATTTGACAGCATGGACCGAGAGACTCTGTGGAAACTCCTACGACACTACGGTGTACCCACAAAGCTCGTCCGCCTGATCAAGAGCAGCTACGACGGCATGACATGTCGCGTGATCCATGAAGGGCAGTTCACCAGGGAGCTCCAGGTCAGAACCGTTGTCAAGCTGTCTCCGTTCCTCTTCTTACTGAATGTCCCACACTCATCAACAAATGCAGGAGAAGACCATGAGGCTTGCTGACATCTCGTCCCAAGTGGGCCTCACCATCCACAAACAGAAAACAAAGAAATGAGGCTGAACACAACCAGGGAAGAACCAGTCTTGCTTGCTGGCACCCCGTTGGAGGAGGTGGAGTCCTTCACCTATCTCGGGAGCATCATAGACAAAAAAGGCGGCACTGATGCAGATGTCAAAGCACGAATTGGTAAAGCCAGAGCAGCCTTTCTCCAGTTGAAAAAAGTGTGGAGTTCCAGAGAGCTGTCACAACACACCAAAGTCCGGATTTTCAACTCCCAATGTAAAAGCAGTTCTCCTATATGGAGCAGAGACTTGGAGATTGACAAAAACCACAGTCAACAGAGTACAGATCTTCATAAACAGTTGCCTTAGAAGAATTTTGAAAATCCACTAGTCAGAGAAGATCAGCAACGTCAGACTCTGGGAGAGAACAGAGCAGATAACAGCAGAGAATGAAATTGGACGAAGAAGATGGGGATGGATTGGTCACAGTCTGAGAAAGCCAGCTTCCAGTATCACTAGGCAGGCATTGTCATGGAACCCCCAGGGAAAGAGGAAAAGAGGCAGGCCGAGAAACACCTGGCGTCGAGACCTCCAAGCAGACATCAAGAGACCTGGAGTAAAATCGAAGGAGAAGCACAGGACAGGAGTCGTTGGAGGTCTCTCATCGACGGCCTATACCAGGGGAGGGGTGACAGGTGTAAGTAGTAAGTAAGTAACCAACGATGTTAAGACAACTAACAGCTGATGTCAGTCAGAAGGCAACAGAATAGCAAATTCTGCTGCCAATGATGCCCCCAATGACCCTGTCCCTGATACACAGACTGTTTATAGTGATTTTAAACCTGTGATTAGTGCTTACATAACCCGTGAGTGGCAGTCCGAGTGGGACAAAGAGGAAGCTAAAAAGTGGACCCCAGCAACCACGATATATCGAGTCAGAGCTGTATTATATTTTCCCACCTTAGTTTGAGGCTTTGAATCTTCTTGTATCAGTTCACCATTTTTTAAAAAAAACGTAGCAGAACAGTTGGTCACTTATGTTTTTTGCAGTTTTGTTGTGTTCCAAATATTATTTATTTTACATGGAACACATTACTCGCTTAAATGTCAATTTGTTTTACTTCAAATGTTTATTTTTGTTCTGGCATTTGGAAATGACATGCCTGCTAGTTACACTGCAAGTTCTTCAAACAAGATGTTTCCTGTTTCTGTGGGGAAATCATGTTTAAAATACGTAAAACGACTGACATGTTTATCTATTGTGGGTTTTTTTTTTCTTTCCCCAAACTACAAGTCATTAAGCCTGGAAATTTTAGTTTAGTGGTCCCATTTTCTCCAGCATGGAGTACCCCCATGTGAGGATGCTGTTGGCGTATTCATGCCTTACCCACCAGCAAACAGTTGGAAACAATGGAGAAGTAGGATTAGCAGCATGCAAATCAGCCAATATCTGCGTCGCATTTTCCCCCAGAGCCACGCTTACCTTTACAAAGGCTCAAAAATCAGATTTGGAAAACGTGAAGTTTTGGGACATGTTATTAGGCAGTGTCTGAAAGTGAAGTTAGAAAAAGTGCTGGATTTTGAAAACCAGTTGATAAAAATTTATGATATATTGCTGTGAAATACGTCGGATGTTGTTGTGCAAATGACCTATCATGTTTATTTGTTTAGTTTGGTGGACATGCCAGAAAAATCATGGTCTCAAATCTCCTGAAAAGCCCCTTGTATTAACAAGGTGTGTGTCTTTTTATTTGCATGAATTTTTGAGAGACTTTTTCTTTAAACTTAATTAAAATGCCCAGTATATTGTGCATAACAGTTGCCCAGTCTTTGTTGTTGCTGTTTGTATACATATCTTTTATTTCAGTTTGTTTTTCTCAAAACTCTACTGTCTTTCATTGACAGCAACCATTAAAAACTTCTTTTTGACACTCATCAGGTCTGCTTTATCATTTTATATTGAGGTTAAGAATGAGCTATCATGTGAAGACACATTGAAGTATAGGTCCTCTCATTTGCCTAAGGTTTAAAAAAGTAAGATTTCAGTTACCTAAGACCCTAGGCAATGCAATTCAACTGTTAAAACAGTTAAATAAATGCCTTTATAGTTTAATTGGCCTATGTGTCACACTTTTTGAACCTATGATTAGAGCTGAGAAAGAGGTTCTGTTTCTTGTGTAAACAATGCAGGCGCATCGGTATGTGTCCTATCTGAATATCTCAATCACTCCTGAGTCTGTTTCTACTGAACTTCTAGTGAACGTCCATCTGCTTTTTGGCTCTTGTGCGATAGCAAAAGTGAGTAATAATAATAATAATAATACATGCTATTTATATGGCACATTTCTTATATTTATAATATAACTCGATGCGCAGGCGAAAACGACACACACACACACACACACACACACACACACACACACACACACACACACACACACACACACACATGCACACACACAGAGTCTGCAGGGGTTGGGGGGGAGCGGGGGTGGTGTGAGTCTGTGTAATGGGCCATCTGTCAAATGTCCGGCGTTTGTCGTCCAGTGTCTGTCGTCCGTGGTAAAAAGGGTCAAGGTCACAAAGGTCACACTGTGGATTATTGTGGATTGGTCTTGCACATGAGCCATAAGGGCTTTGCCTTTCTTGTTAGACACTTGCACTTGGCCGCTTTTAGGAGTTTTTTATGTACTTACTTTTCAGAAATCATCATTTGCTCGTCTCGTGAGGAGTTGTGCAGATGTGGATTCTTTATTTGATGAGTGGTTGCTGTGGATCTACTGTGACCTGCCCTTCCACTATCTGGTATGTACATTAACTGTTAGCGCCCTGTGTCCCTGTTAAACACTGTGTGTGTGTGTGTGTGTGTGTGTGTGTGTGTGTGTGTGTGTGTGTGTGTGTGTGTGTGTGTATAACTAATACGCTGTGAAGTTCTGTAGTAAGGCTTATTTGGAAACCATGTGATACATAGTACACCTCTCTAATGAAGAATAACAGCAGTAGACGAGCATGTGACTGATTTAACTGCTAAACTATGATGTTTTCTGCTATTTGTTATAGCCAACTGCTTTGGCATTGTCTGAAACTTGCATTCAGAGTTTCCTTGGAATTTCAGTGCATCAGGAGATAGTGACAGGGATTTTGACCTTGTAGATTTTGTTAACTCTTAAACTCCCAGAACTTAATACTTCCATTCTATAGAATGGAAGTCATTTAGTTCTAGGAGTTTAAGAGTTAATGAACTGACCTTGGAAAGATAATTAATGAAAGCTGAAGAAATGACATATCAGAGGTATTGATTGCGCATAATCTTGGTGATCTGTCGGACTTCAGTAGTGGCAAAGAATCATCGATGGAAACTGAAGAATGGTCAGAAAATGTTGGGACATCATTCATCAGACAACTTGGGCTAACATATCAGCTGCCTTTAGATGCACTGTTAATTTTATACAGTTTATGCCAGGAGAAACTTTTTTTTTTTAAATGACAGAAGAGAAAGAAAAAAACATGCTCAGCAGCGAGGTGGGACATTCAACCAAACAGCTGCAGAAAAAAATGAAAGCATGCTTTTTGGCATACACCTGAACACTAATATCAACGTCGTTAAATTTTTTTGACAACTTGGTCCAGACCAAAAAAGGTGACTGCTAAGCATATAAAACACCCAAAATAAAAGTAAAGAAAGAAATGTACTTACAGAAGACGATTAACACAGTTTACTATGTTTATTAGGATTCAAACCCTTTTTTTTTTTTTACTCGCGTGCGAAGCAAAAGTGGGCCAGTGGTCATCCGTTCGTCCGCCGTCGTCTGTGATAAACTTTAACGCTGACATTTTCTCGGACAATATTCAAGCCACAGTCTTGAAACTTGGCCCAAGGTTACTTTGTGGCAAGACCTAAACATACCAATTTGAGTGACTTCTCTCAAAGGTCAAGGTCACATGAGATCAGGAAATAGTTTTTTAAAAATGAAGACGATATATTTTGACAAAATTTATTTTTTTGCAAATACTCTTCACAACTTCAAACCCAAATATGGTAGAAAGACACCTGACGGTAAGACCTTTCTATACATACTAATTTGATTGACCCCTCAGAAAGGTCATGGATCACAAGAGGTCAGCAGGTGTGTGCAAAATGCCAATTTTTGATAGAATTGTAGTTTTTATCAACATTTTTGCAAACTTTTCTATCAATTTGGCACAAAGGTAGCTGATGATACTATACTAATTTAGTTGACCGTCACAAAGGTCAAAGTCATGGGATAATCCAATAATAGGTACAAAAATAGCCTTATTTTGACCAAAAATATTTTTTCATGGATACTATTTTCAACTTCAAACCCAAACTTGGTACAGAGACACCTGATGGTAAGACCTATCTATGCATACTAATTTGGATGACACCTCGGGAAAGGTCATGGGTCACAAGAAGTTGATAAATGTGCGAAAAATTCCAATTTCTGTTAGAATTGTAGTTTTTAACACAGTTTTTGCAAACTTTTAAATTAAATTTGGCATGAAGGTTGCAGATGGCAAGATATTTCTATGCATACTAATTTAGTTGACTCATCTCAAAGATCAAGGGTCACAGAGGTTTGACAGATGTGTGAATAATGCTTAAATTTTGAGAAAACATGGATTTCGCTGGCACTGAAGTCACAAAGGTCACACATGTGGATCAGTTATACACATGAGCCATAAGGGCTTTGCCTTTCTTGTCAGAATGTACATATACAGTGATCTGCATATTTTTTTTGGTGAAATGTAACTTAGTAGAGCACTGTATTCATGTCTGTACATCTATTTGAAACAAATTAATAAATTCTATTGTAATTGTCTTCTCTTAGCATGTTAATTTCTTTTACAGGAGAAGCATGAAAGTGTCTGCTTGCAAAATAAAAGCAATCCTGTAACCGATATTGACATATTACATTAGTATGCATGTGTGGAAATATATGGATGAATTTATTTTTTATTAAGTTACCTTAAATGAAGAGATTTTTTCTTTTTCTGTTTTACATCTGAAAATGATCCATTTTGTCTGGTAATTATGCCATTTTCTCATGTAGAATTTGCTCTCTGACTTCATTTTGGATGACTTGCATCAATAGACCACCTTACTGTCAACATAAGCTCTGCTCCTAATACTCACAAACCAGATAGGTGAGGCTAGCGCTGGCAGAATTGTACAACAAACCAAGGGGAATTACTCAGCGCTGGACAGACGAACAGTTAGATCCCCTGCCCCCTCCTATCAGGCACCCAATCGCCAGCCCACAGAGAAATACGCAGATATAGAATAAGACGATCATTTGCATATTAAAAAAAGATGCATCAGGTCTCTTATATAACCCATGTCTTTCTCCGAAACTGCTCTCTGCTCCTAATGCCCACTTCGGACAAACAAAGCCATGTATGGCCATACTAGTATGCTGTGGAAGCGCCAGCTACAGACCTCTGTCAATCATGTTTTTGTAACAATTACAGTTGGAGAGGTGCAAGAAGCAAACACTTTGATTTTTGCCTCATGTGCAAAGCAAAAGTGAGTCGATGTTCTGGGCCAGTTGTCGTCCGGCGTTTGTGGTAAACTTTAATGTTGGCATTTTCTCGGAGACTATTCAAGCCACAGTCTTCAAACTTGGCCCATGATACTTTGTGGCAAGATCTTTCTAAACATACCAATTTGAGTGTCCTCCCTTAAAGGTCAAGGTCACAGGGGATTAGGGAATGGGTAAAAATGGGGCGGTCTGTGGCGCAGTGGTTAAGGCGCCTGCCACCAATGCTAAAGGTGCGAGGTTCGATTCCGGGTTCCGGCGTCGGATTTTTCTCCTCTAGTATGTGTCACCGTTAATTCGGGCGGACCGTCGGGGGGTTCTTTCTCCGGGTACTCCGGCTCTTCCTCCACCTTCACTTTGGTACCAGTTTCAGCCAACTTAATACAATTTCAAATACAAAACGATTTCCAAATACCGTCAGTAGCTCGCTTGAGCTTGCCCTTAGCACCACGTGAATGTTCTGTGTTTACGTACAGTGTGTGAGTGAATGTGTGTGATTCACGTGAGCGTGCTTGTTGGGCTCAGTTCGCGGCTACATTCTGCGCATTGAGTTATATTATAAATATGAGAAATGCGCCATATAAATACCATGTAATAATAAAAATTGCCATATTTTGACAACATTGAGTTTTTCTCAAATACTATTTACAACTTCAAGCCCAAACTTCACGCAAAGATACCAGATGGTATGGCCTTTTCTATGCATACTAATTTGGTTGACCCATTAAAAAGGTCAAGGGGCACAAGAGCACAGGAAATAGCCATATTTTGATGAAAGATGTTTTTTTCTCCAATACTATTTACAACTTAAGACCAAACTTGGTACAGAGATACCTGATAGTAAGACAGCTTCCTATGCATACTAATTTGAATGACCCCTCAAAAAGGTCCTGGGTCACAAGAGATCCCAAAATAGGTCACAAATAGCCATTATGTTTTTTTCTCAAATACTGTTTACAACTTCCATCCCAAACCTGGTACACAGATACCTGATGGTAAGACCTTTCTATACATGCTAACTTGGATGACCTCTTGGAAAGGTCAAGGGTCACAAGGGATCAGCAAATGATGTGAAAAATGTCTAATGTTTGGTACAATTTTTGCAAAACTTGTCAACCAAATTTGGCAGAGCATACTAATTTGGTTTACTAGCTGTACTCAAATTTGTCAAGGGTCATGGGAGGTTGACAAAAGTAAAAAATTAGTAAATTTTGAGAAAACATGGATTTTGTGGATACAAATGCCAACCCTTTCCTTATGTTAGAACACATGAACACTTGCTTATTTCATTGACCTGTTGGAAGGTCAAGGCCACAAAGGTCATTATATGGATCAGTCATGCATGGGAGCCTTGAGGGCTTTGCCATTTTTGTTTTGTGAAAGAAAGTTCTACTAAACAGTTTTAAATAGAACAAGATGGGATTCCCAGCCCAAAGCTGTTCCTATTTTTAAGCTTATCCTTTTGATCCATCTCTCTGCACCCTAACCCAGCCTACCCTCTCATCCACATACACAAGCAGACAAACACAGGACACGTATACAAATTCAATTCAAATTCAAAATACTTTATTGTGTCAGTCTAGCCGACAAATTTTCTTTCGTTGGGATCACATGCGCGCGTACGGATTTAGCCACATTATAACAATGGTGGGGAAAAAAAAAAAAAAACCATGACCACAGTGTACATTGTTAGTGGTATAGGAGTGAGTCTGTCACTTGCAAGATGCCACTGCGACATCTGAGGTGCAAGTTCCTCGACGGCGTCAACAAGGAGAGAGAGATAAGCTAGTTAACACACTCTTCATTTAGGAGACGGATGACCGAGGGTACAAAGCTGCCCTTGTAGCGTTTGGTTTTAACAAGAGGAGCCTTGAACCTACGGCCAGACGGGAGCTTTTGAAGGTGCTTAGAAAGGCAGTGGGAAGTGTCAGCTGCCAGCCTCAGGCCCTTGCATATCATTCTCGTCCTGTAGAGGCCGTCAAGGCTCTCCAACCTGCCCCCAATCACTAAGCCTGATTATCTTATTCAGCTTCCTAAAGTTCTTCTCGCCCAAGGAGCCGAACCATGAGACAAAGGAGAATGTAAGAAGGCTTTCTATAAAGCAGAGGTAGAACTGCCTGAGGATTTTGGGGCTCACATCAAAGGAGCGGAGTTTGTGCAGCATATACAGTCTCCCTTGGGCTTTCTTAAAGATGAGGTCTGTGTTGTCGGTGAAGGATAGCTGTGAATCAATCAAGGTCCCTAAGTATTTGTAAACCTCTGTGCGTGTGACAAAATTGCTGTCAATCACCAGGGACTGAGGAGGTGGGAGTGGGCTCCCGGAAGTTGGCCCACTGCCAGGCTTCCGAAAGTCGACAACCATCTCCTCAGTCTTGCCTACGTTCAACTGTATATATGGAGATCTTTGCTCCAGTGTTGCGTTCTGTGGGCTGGCGCAGTGACAGCGAGCCTGAAGAAGAATAACAGCTGTCACAGAAGTGACTTAGGTTAGTCTTGTAGGTATAGTTACGTCTCAGAGGGGTTTTAGCTGTAGGATTTACAGGGATGACAGGATTTTTTTGCTCAGTAGTAGTTTCTCGTGCTGCCTGGGGTATTCATGTACAGTTCAGTTTAGCGGCGATGCTAGGGAATTGTTACCGGTTTTCGTCAGTGCGGGTTGGGACCAGGTGTTGGCAAGGTCTGTTAGGGTTTACAATATGTTTAGTTCTTTTGGTTAACTATTCTTTTTCTACTATTTCTTGTATCAGTAGGTTAGAACATGGCTAGGGTTTCTATTTTTATTTTCACCTTTATTAACTTTATTGTTTACTTACTTTGCATATTGGTTATTTAGTTTTCATAAGCAAAGTATTTTGGTTTGTTTATATTTGTTGTTTTACTTTATTTATTCATTTTCATTTGTTCGTCCCTCACTGAAATACCCTCGGCTACGTGCCTCACCAGTTTGACTGGTCAGGTTTGTAACAATAGCATGAGCAGTAAAATGATGTCACTATAAGCTTCACGTCATGGCATTGTTAGTCTCATGACTGATGAAATTGATGTTTTACATCACTCGTCATAATACTACAATTTTACGTTTTAGAGGATCATACTCGAAGCTATTTTGGCACAATTTTGCCTAATCACACCCAAGAGCCAGGGCAGACAGCAAAGCTTATGTAAATACTGTTTATGAAAAGTCATTCAGGTATTAATGAGAAGTTTACTTTTTTTGCAAAAAGATTGAAGATTTTTAACATTTAAAAAAATAATCCCCAAAACCACAATGCTGAAAATCTCATGAGATTTGACCTCCTCATACCCAAGAGCCCGGATAAACAGCAGGTTTATGTAAGTACTGTTAATGAAAAATTGTTTTTGTATTAGTGAAATGATCCCCAAAAACGTTATTTTGACAATTGGAAACGCACTATAATTTTCACTCAAAACATTGAAGCAGCTGGTTAACGAACTAATACAGCGCCTTCCTCCAATCTAACTATGTGCATAATATCAAGTAAAACCAAAATTATGGACTGATATAAATCTTGTGAGTACTCTAATTTCAGTATCCTTCAAGGTATGTTTGGGGACATCTCATAGGGGTCAAATAGAGACCAATTCAATTTATTTACTTCACTGTCTGCCTGAATTTTTAGTTTTTCCTAAAAGTTTTTATTTTTTTCAAAAATGAATTAATTATCAGTCAAAAGGTTGAAGTACAATGCTGGCTAACGAATTTATTCAGTGTCTTCCTTATACTAGCTATATGCAAAATATCTAGTAAAAATTAAAAATATTACAAACTCAAATGAGGGTCAACCAGTTTTTGTGAAAGTCAATTTTCCATCAATGTGTATTTTAATTAAAAACCAAATAAAAAACTACCTCGGGAGAAATCTTTTGGGAAAAATGTCTTAAAGATTGTCTGGCCACAAACACTGACACTAACACATACACACACGGCGCTTGGTGCCAAAAGTAAGTTCTCCAGCAAGGTTTTCATAACTGGACGTGACATCATTTTTATCTTGTTACTTCTTTGCCAGAATTTAAGGCCCGCCTGTCCTTGACGTGCATGGTATTGAATGCGCTCCCTCATTAACCCATTTAAAGCTGAGAACAAGGATGTCCTGCACTGACTTACTACCCTATTTTTGTCAAGTCGTTCATCTGTCTTTCGTTTGACAGTCGGTCAACTTTTTCAAAACTTATAAATATTCAACTAGAGCTGAAAAATCTGATAATTTGCATGTAAAAAGTGGTATGTTTAGGGAAATTACAGTATGTAGTGATAGCAACACATTGTGCTAGTGACACATAGTGCTATCGACACATAGTTCTATCCACACATATTGCTAGCCATACCCTTAGCTAGCACGTTGCAGGAGGATGGAAATGGATGAAGCCCTGCTTTTGTGCCCCTTGCCATTTGCCCCTCCTTTTTCCCACCCAGCTGGCTACTCTGCTACCCACCCCACTGCCCACTATGCTGCCTGCCCCTTTCCTCACTGGGGCTGTTGGCGGAGTAAGACGTCCCTGTCCTTGCTCCGTCGTGCAGCCAACCATGACGCCTTAGGCTGTATCATGAACACTCTGTCTCCATAGACTGTGAATACACATATTAACCTTTTCATTAACTTTTTCAGTTACAAGCTGCGGATACTGTATTGTTGTGGATTACGTTGGATTGTATTGTTGTGGATATCATTGTTCTGGCGGATGTGTTTATTACAGTGCTGTGTTTGTGAAATATTCTAAGTGCACTTCAATCTTCTGTTGTTTAAACCATGCTGTATCGACGGTGATTTGGACCATATGCCTGACTCTGTTTGATAACACATCATCGTGCAAGGTAATTTTGAAATGACTATATAACAAAAATTGCTGAAAAAAAAATCCTTTTAATACGCGTGGTTCTACGTCATCATCATACATAACTAGTTTGGCTTTGTGCATATTTCCATAATCACATCGCGTTGGTTACTAGCTTGTGCAGTCTGATTGTGAACTTCCTGCTATCAGCGTGTGGAGAATTAGGATGCATTACCATGGATCTAGGTGGCTAGTGTTTGCTTTTCCATGGATCTAGGCAGCTAGTGTTTGCTTTTCGGCTTAATGACCCGGTGACAAGATGCTGCATTGTCTCCGCCTCCACAGCTGGCCCCACTCCAGACAGCCTTACAGACACGCTGGCACTTCCTGAGGGGTGTCACAATGTTTGCACTTCCCATCATCTGCTCTCCTCGCCCTCTGTGTTTAACTCTGTGAAGTATGTGGTTACAGCATGCCATAGGGACTCCAGTCGCGATGGCATCTTCATCCCTGTCCTTGCGTATCATGATGCACCCCTCCATCCCCACCACTCACAACCCCCACCAACCCGTTCAAGAGAGATAAGCCAGTGCTGAAGGACACTGCGTGTGGTCAGCAAACACGCTTCTATAGCAACAGTGCCAAGTGATGGCAACTGCCCTCTACCACTGCTACGTTAACCTGTTCCAGGCTAGAGGGGGTTACACTGTTGTCAGGAGAGACATGGACCACAGGAATGAACATGTAGATTGTGGTGCTCCCTACCTGGACTGTACTACCCCTGACATTCCTGATGATTTGGGCAAAACATACAAGTGAGGGGAGGATCACAGCCCAAGATCACCATCACGCTCTACTTTCATGTAAGGAGAAAGACTGGCGGCACTTGCATTATACAGGGACATAACAAGGACTCATGTTTTTTTTAGTGAGTCCGAGTCCCTGTGTACCTATGTACAGCAGCTAAAAGACGACTGTGGACCCTGCGGCCTGTGCGCATGGTCCTTGAGCGACCACGCGACTCTACCCCTTCCCCAATCATGACACTCCTGGTCACCCCTCCCAGGACGTCAGCCGAGCCAGAGCCTGAGGATTCAATGACCACTTGTCAACTCCTTCAGCTTTGTCCCGTGCAGGGATTAGAAGCTGATGACTAATTCCTTGTCAACCCTTTAGCATGTTAGCTCTGAGCCTCTTACCATTGGTCCCACTTGTGAATCACTGACCTTGACAACTGTCAACAATTCCACAGTGCCCAGTGATACAATCAAAGATCAGGCCACCACCCCACCCTCAGCCCTATCCCTCACTCGTGACGAGCCACATCAAGAGGATTATCCCCTCTCATCCGCCCTCCCTGATGTGCCTGCTGGCCAGTCACCCACCCCCTTCCTTGCTCCAACCACTCCTGTAGCCGATGGCGTTGCGTACATAGCAACCATGTGTGACGTCCCCACTGGGGCTCTGTCCTCAACCCGAACTCCGGTCGCCTGCACTGAGTAGGGCACTGCTGACTGTCTCCTCGTCATCTCTGGTGTCAGTGACACGAAACCAAATGTCATCAGTCAGCTACAAACACAGCTTGCTGCTGTTGAGTCCCAGTGCCAAGAACTGTATCAGTTCAAAACAGTGACACAGGAAAGGCTGAACCTGTTAGACAGTCAAGTGCATCAAACAGTAATTATGGTAGGCAGTGACCTGCAGAAGTCTTGTGTATCTGGCAAACTTTCCAAGTTGCAGGACCAGTTGACCGACTTGGCGGTCTTCCACTGTCATCTATCATCTACAAGATATACTGCAAGGTCTCAACTCCACACATGACAGTGACAGCAGCCTCATTCATGATCTGTACTGTCAAGTTGAGCAGCTGAACATTCTCTAACAGCTCAGCAGGTCTACGCGGCCCCAGGCTACGCCCACCCTCACCAACGACGCTAAGGAGATTACTGACAGTGGCGGAGTAAACCATGCTACCGCTGACGGCGATGTGATCCCGGTGCGTATTGCCCTTCCCCAGCCCGTCAACTCGTTGAATACCCGGATGGATCAGGCCTCTGGCGGTGCACTGATAACTGTCCACAAAATACCGTTAGAGGCTGAGAAACAACAGAGCTCAGCGGAGTAAGCGAGCAAAACCAGGCTGAGAGGGGCAGTGATCAGATTAGCAGCACAACCCAGCAACCATACTCCCCCTCCCATCGAAGAGATATCAAAGCACCAGGCCAAGGCTGACACCACATCCCTCGTAATTGGTTGTTCCATTTTTCGTAATGTGCAGGGGGAGAAAATGACCATGTACCAAGGTGAGAGAGTACAGGTCATTTCTGTGTCTGGACTGCAAACTTTCCACCTGTCTGACTGGTTTGTAAAGCAGCCGCCATCACCCCGCATCCAATTGGTTACCTTCCACGTGGGGGTCAACGACTGCAAGCAATGGGAGATCACCAGTCAGCAGTGGGAAAGGCTCACCAGGTCCTGTAAATATGCCTTCACTAAAGCTTGGATCCAAGTTTCCTCTATTTTGCCTGCTGGACAGGGAAGAAACTCTTGCTTGAATCGACGTATCTTCCCATCCAACGCCAATTTGTGCCATGTGGCTAAGAAGCTGGGCGTCACGTTCGTTGAAAATACCATACTATTTCACACTCCAAACCGATTACCCCGCAAAGTGATGGCCACTGGGACACGGGACATTAAATCCCATGAGACTTCCGCTAAACAGCTTTCCATGGACATTGCAGTGGGACGTGCGCCATCAGTCTCACCATCCGCTGCTCAAAATCATAAGCAGAAGCAGCTGCTAATACAACAACAGCAACAACAACGGTGAGGGAGCTGGGTGGCTCGGTGGTAGAGCATTCGCCTCTTGACCGAAAGGTCCTGGGTTCGAGTCCAGCTTGGGTCAGAATTTGTTCAGACCCTATTTCGGTGTCCCATCTTTGAAATCACCTTCGTGGTGGACAAAAGACGTTAAGCACTAAATGTTTAACGTTTTTTTTTTAACAACAGTGACAACCACATCTACATCTGCATTATGAAGAGTTTCAGCGGCAGTGACTGCCTGATGCGCAGCACCAACTACAACAGCAGCAGCAAGAATGACAAGAGCAGCATCAACAACAACATCTTCAGGAGCAACAGCAGCCTCAGGAGTTTCAAGATATATCTGTTGTTATTCCCGACTGGCAGCAGCAACAAACTATGTATCCGTCTGCGGCACCATGGCAGTTATAGCCTCTTCCTAACCGTGCTCAGTGGGCTACCCACAACCCTCCGAACACCAGTATTCAGAAAGTGCTTCATGCTACCAGGGCCTCCCAGTGCCAGTTGTGAACGGCGGTCCGTGGGCTCAGTTTATGAGTGGAGTTCATATCTACTAGGCTGTGTGATTTTTAATACCTTTGGTCATATAACAGTGTGTGAAATCTGGTATTTTTAATCGGAACCTACTTGTGATTACCATGTGTCTACTAGTGATTACCGTGTGTCTACTATTGTTTATCCTCACACAGCTGTTGAGGAGTATTTCACATCATTGTGCCAACAATGTGTTGATTGCTGCTACAATGGAAAATAAAAAGCATTCTCCACTGTAACAGCACACAACTAAATTTGTGTCACTGTGTGCATTCCCCATCGGAATATTGCATTTAGTCAAGTGTGAGAACAGTGTGCTCGCCACAATATTCATATATTCTCATGAGTAACAGCCAACAATTCACTGTCACTGTGTGCACTCCTCATTGGAGTATTGTGTTTGATAGTCGGAGGGTAGTGCTTTGTTCGCTGCTACAGTGGAAAATAAAATACATTCTCCACTGAAAATGCAAACAATTAACAAAGACGACCATTGTTCTCTATCACTGTGTGCCCGTACCATTGGAATCATGTTTTTAGTCGTCGAGAGGTTTTCACCATTACACAATATACTCAGCTGTGTCTTCAGTATACAACGTTGCTCGAAGTATTGTGTAGTGCGTGAAAAGCAAACTTGGAAGCGGTCACACTTTTTAATAAGTTCTTTGTGATCTTAGACTATTCAACACAAGTTAGTCAACACTTTTGTGGACTATTTCTTCATCTGATACACAGGATTGTTTGAACCAGCTTATTCAAGCTTGCATTGTCCCTACTTGTTGAGTTTACTGGATCTGCACATAATTAAAATGTATTCAGGGCGTAACTTCACCAGCCCAGTGTTTTGAAGTGGACTCCTCCAGAACAGTCTGGTGATATATATCCGTTACGACGTGCAGCACATCCCTGGTCCCCGATCACTTTTGTGCCAGCGGGACCTTAAAATGTAGAAAATGAATGAGCACATCCCACACTACCACCATGGCTTTACCAGCCAGTGCTTGCGCATAGCTCGCTTCAGGCGGCCAGAGAGATAAGGCGCAGCGAGGTCAAATTACCCTCTCGCTCGCTCATTCTATTTATATCGCACTTGCAACTGAGCTGTATACAGCATGTCCGGAGCTCTGCGCTATAACAACTACCTACACGTTTGTATTCATAACACATCTCAGCCTAAAGTGACTGTTGTGAAAGTAGCATCGTTCAAAAGTTGAAATTCTTACCTACATACCGATACCAAACATGACAACATTACGACTTACACTTGTGTAGCAGATTATGGTGAAAATAAAGAGAACGAGAATTTGTTGATGTACGATGTCAGTGTTTGTTGTGAAATTGACAAAGTTCCCACAGCTATAACACGAAGACGTAACTTTTCCCAACGAAACACACTTGCATGCCTACAGTAAGTATCACTTACCGGATTTTCGCTACGCGCTGGGGGACGGAAGCAGGAGGGTGGTTAATGAGGTCACTGACAGGTCGCGTTCTGGCATTTCTCGCCCGTAGTCCCGGTATTCCACAGACTGCTAATGCCCTCCGTGTACTAAAATCCGATTAGTCCATCACAGGTCACAGTATTCAACAGTGTTTTTTTTATATACCTTGCGGTTCAGCACATTTGCTGACACACTAGACATAATAACAATACTGAGTTTCTGTTCACAGATACACAAGACCGACGCCAGCTAAACAGCATTATATGAGAATTTTTTTCTGTTTTACTACTGGAGGAATGACGGAGTGGAGGACCGGTGACACGAGTGTCATGTGCTCGGTCATGAGCAGTCTGAGTTTTTCCTCCTCTGTTTGCAAGCCAAATGTCCTACTCTTTAAAATGTTAATGGTAGCGTGACTCTCTTCACCTCCCTGCTCACCATGAAGCGTTAAACCAAATCCCCACTTAGTCATAAAGTCAACGCAGTGACATTCCAAGATATGTTGTTTCGGAATGATGCTACTGGCTGGAAAAGTACTTCGAAAAAAACGCATGTAGTTTGCAATCTTGTCATTGATGTCTTGCATTGATTCATTTCTGCTCTTCACTGGCATTTTGTGAGAAACATTAGTATGGACTTGTGAGTACAGGTCGTTCAGAATTCGGAACTTTAAGGAAATGTCATGCGCTGCTGCATGAAGTTTAGGATCATCTGTCAGCTTCATGGTATTGCTGATAACACTGTTACCAACATCAGTGAACACATCATACTTCAAGTAACGGTGGCAGTGGTTGCCAACAAACGAACGGCCATGGTATGCTTGCATGAATATCTTATTCCTCTTTAGTGCTTCGTCAAGGCCAGAAGTGACAGGTCCACACAGAAATGGCAACTTTGTCTCTTCTCTCAGAGCTTCTATTTTGTCCTCGAATTCTGCTACCCGCTGCATCTTCTGCTCACGTCGTTCATCAAAATGCTTCACATTGTGCGGTTTAGTGCCGTCTGATATTTTTCTTCCTCCTTTGTCAATGGCATCTGCAGTTCCTGGACAGGTCGAAGGCTGGGTCGTTTGATATGTGGAGATGTGGCTATATCGACACCCGTTTTTTCAATGGGTGAAATGGCTATTTCATGCGTCCGCTTGGCTGGTGGAGAATGGGGTCCACACTCTTTGTAACGGCGACGTTTGAGCATCGACTTTGCATGGCGTTTTACGGGGAGTAGACATCGCGGGAATGAAAACTTATATACCACTATCACCTTCATTGTTATTAGTGTCAGTGTTATGAGTGTCACTGTGACATTCCACAGATCAAAACGGTCGTTTCTTCCCATGTGCACCCTTCGCTGGTCGTCCTCCTTTACCTAGCTGCATGAAATGAACGCACGCGACACATTCTTCAACACTCGTATTTGGATCGAACATGGTCCAAATGTGTTGTGATGAGGCAATATCAGATGCCGCATTTCGCGTTGTCTCCGCAGACACACGTGTTTCAGAGTCTATCCGTTTCATCCGACTATAGCAACTACTACACAGTGTTTTGGAGTGCATCAGGTCTTTGTCTTCCTGGATATTAATTCCATAACACTTGTGGATTAAGTGTTCATATTTGATACAAAGATATGACTTTTTATCACTGTGTTTCTTTTGTGATCTCCCGCCACATATTCTGCACAATGCATTTAGTCGCAGTGCATGGAACACACCTGTGTGTACACAGACTGTATGCGTTTCATCAGACTCCATCATGATCAAAAGTTAAATCAAAAGTACATGTACACGATTCACTGTTAGTGTTACACTATTTCCCGAGAAAGAAACGTGACTATCTCCTCAATAGTATCCGTGTAACTAAGCCCTCACTTTCCCCGATTCGGCCGGGAGTGTACTAAGGCAGGCGCCTGGTACTTGTCTGTCGACACTTGTCAGTGACCTCATTAACCACCCTCCTGCTTCCGTCCCCCAGCGCGTAGCGAAAATCCGGTAAGTGATACTTACTGTAGGCATGCTGACCCTTATGCATGCAAGTGTGTTTCGTTGGGAAAAGTTACGTCTTCGTGTTATAGCTGTGGGAACTTTGTCAATTTCACAACAAACACCGGCATCGTACATCAACAAATTCTCGTTCTCTTTATTTTCACCATAATTTGCTACACAAGTGTAAGTCGTAATGTTGTCATGTTTGGTATCAGTGTGTAGGTGAAAACTTCATCTTTTGAACGATGTTGCTTTCACAACAGTCACTTTAGGCTGAGATGTGTTATGAATACAAACGTGTAGGTAGTTGTTATAGCGCAGAGCGCCGGACACGCTGTATACTGCTCAGTTGCAAGTGCGATATAAATAGAATGAGCGAGCGAGAGTGGAATGTGACCTCGCCGCGCCTTATCTCTCTGGCCGCCGGAAGCGAACTAAGTGTCAGCTGTGGTAAAGGCGTGCCACTGCTACTTACGCAACTTGCTTGATATTGCTGCTCATATTCACATGTGTCTTTATTAAGAATAACGTAACTGACATTGCTGTATCAAGGCAGCATATGTGATGTTTGGTACATATTGCATATCGCAACCACGATTGTGCTGCACTGACAGTTTTAAGACTTTTATATTTTATTATTTTTTGTGTGTGTTTCTTTTGTTTTCCATTTTGACTTGTTTCCATCTACAGCGCGATTACTAATTAACATATAAACAAACATGAGTCATATTATGCGTAAACACTGTAGCCTTCACATTGGTCACTTTGAACATTTACCATCTTTTCAACAAAGTGACATATACATAGCTAATTATGACATCACACGGTGTGACCCTGGTCAGACTGGGCTTGCTGATTACATCCATAACTCAATCCAACACTTACTAAAAAGGCGGGAAGACCTTGAAACTTCAGAAGTTGAGTGCATTTGGCTAGAGTTAAGGTGTCCAAAAACTAAACCAGACTTTATAGGCTTCTGTTATCATAACCCTTCTGCCAAGTTTGAATGGTATGACGATTTCTTGCATGCTGTGGAAAGAGTTGGCTTGAATAGCGATATGTTGCTGCTGGGTGACTTTAACATAGATATGCTGAATCTCAGGGTGACCCTGGTCAGCCCCATAGGGTGGATTTCCCCCTCTATTCTGGGGCATGTGTTTCTGTCTACCCTTGGTCCATTCACCTGTATTTTCCTTTTTTAAACTCTCCCTACTGTCTGCGCTGCCTGTAGCTCTTGATATTGGATGTGTGTTGCTAAATAGTCTTAGGTTTATTTAGCGTATTAGCCCGGCGTGCGACATACAATCAATATTCTGTTTAGTGGGTTTTTTTCACAAGCAGTCCTGAAAAAGTCTTGTTGCTGTCGGGACGTTAAGCAATGTACAACCAACCAACCAACCCATTCTGCATGGGATTGCATCACAAACTGGCTTAGAACAATTAGTCTCGTCCCCAACCAGAATCACAAAAACGACAGCGACACTCATCGATCACATTTTCACTAACCGTCCCCTTAGTGTATCAAATGTTAGTGTTTCTGATCTCAGCATCAGTGATCACTTTCCTACTGTGTGTTCCTGGTCAACAAAACTGCCAGCGCAACGTAAGAATGGACACACAACTATAACTTACTGCTCTTTCAAAACGTTTGATCAGTCGGCCTCTCTGTCAGACCTTAACCAAACACCTTTTTGTGTCGTGTATAATGAAACCGAGCCTGACAAGGCTTTGGCTATCTGGTATCAACCTTTTACCAGTGTACTTAACAACATGCCTCCATATGACAAAAGCAGGTAAAAAACAATACTTTACCACCTTGGCTAACCCAGGATGTAATTCAAGCCATTCAACTGAGAGATGATTTGAGAAGACAAAAACAGTTTGACGATTACAAAAAGCAACGTAACCGTGTTAGGTCTATGTTACGCAGGGCCCAAAAGTCTCTCTTTGAATGTATGATAAAAGATGACGGAGATACCTCAGCACTCTGGCGCATGCTTAATCTCATCACCCAAGGCAGCAAGAAATCGTCAGCTACTCCTAGAATTACTGCAGATACTTTTAACAAACATTTTCTGTCTGGCGCTGAGTCAATCTAATGACATGTCTTACACATGCCCTGAGGCCCTACTTAACTTCTGTAAGCAAAAGACTGATGACAAACCCCACTTCTCCATGCCACTTCTAGCTGTGTATGAAGTAGGAAAGCTAATCGGATCACTAAAAATAAAAAAATCATCAGGACCTAATGAGATTAGCTCTAAAATCCTTTAACTATCCCTTCCCTATACAGTTGAATCTCTAACCTATAACTTGTGCATCCAACAAAACAAATTTCCATCAGAACTTGAGCACGCTAAGGCCCCGGCCTCCACGTGGTGTGGGTGGGTAGTCTCCTCAGTCACTGCCTGAGTGGGCTAGCAGAGGGGTGCCATCTTTGCCCAGGATTAGGACTTGATGTCAGCAGATATGTTGTTCAGTCTTTTTCACTGGTCCGGTTTTTGAGGAGCTGTGCTAACCCAGGTCCTACCATGTTGGATTGGTCCTTAAAAATACTCGTGAGCTTTTGGTCCTTTGGATCCCAAGTGTTTGCTGTGCTTGGAGACCCGTGTCGGGGGAGAAGAGGATCCTGGTGGCTGAGGTTCCCTTTAGGTTGTGGCTCACTGGTGCCAACACTCCACTTTGGCCTTGACTTCTACCTAAACGGGAGGCTAGTCGTACCGGCCTAGTCAATCGGCTCTTGTCACGTTGAGCCCTCTCCCACTGTTGACATGCGGGTTGATAAACGGAGCACCATGCTCTAGCCTTTGCTGCTGATTAGGTGTTTTACGCCAGTATTCCCCTGCATTCAACAGTGTGATAGAAGGCGGTGGCTCAGACGGTTCATTCGGGCTTATCCCCCTTGAGTATATCTTTTGGGCAGTCTCCATTGTGCGTCGGCTGGAGACCCGCCGACAGTTGCACTTTCCCTTGTTGGGCTCGGTGGCGGGCGGGGACCCCCAGGGGATGAATATCTCTACTATTATAATATGGAAAAAACAATAAAAAACAGAACTTGCACAGAAGGGGCACATAGCGACCGACATTGAACATGACAGTGACTCGGACTGTGAGGAAGCGACGCCTGAGGCGTCGGCCGTATGACCTCGCTTCCTCATTGTCCATAGCAAGGTAAAGGAGAAACCTGTTTCTAAGCTACATCCTTTTCTGGTGGGGAAGACCCTCAGGAGCCGTGTTGGCAGGCATGATGCCCAGCGCCTCAGGTCTGGTGACTTGCTGGTAGAGTGCCGTACCCGGGCACACTCCAGCGGGCTACTGGGGCTCTCTTTCATCGGAGACACTCCAGTGGAGGTTACACCCCACAAAACTATGAATTTGTCAAGAGGCGTAATCAAAGATCAAGCTTTGGCAGAACTGTCGGAAGATGAACTTGTACGGAACCTTAAGTCTCAGGGGGTGACTTATGTCAGGCGCTTCGCTTCCAAGTGAGGTGGTGGGGAGATCCGTCTCCCTACCATCATCCTGACGTTTGGCACCCCCACCCCTCCTACTACCATCTGGGGAGGTTACTACTCGTTGAGAGTGAAAAAGTACGTCCCTCTCCCCCTCCGGTGCTTTAAGTGCCAAAAGTATGGCCATGGGCAGAAGAGGCTTCATGCGCCTGTTGCACTAAGCCCGGACACTCTGCTGAGTCCTGCACAGCCACCCCCCTGTGTGTGAACTGCCAGGGGGCGCATATGGCTTCGGACAATAAATGCCCTCGTTGGATATCCGAGTGCAGGATTAAGCAGGTGCGTGTGGAGAAGGGGCTGTCCTTTCTGGATGCCAAAAAACTGGTTGAAGGCCCTGGTGGAGCTGCGGCTGCCCCAACCTCTAACACGTCTGTGTATACTTTCAGTGCAGCGGTGGCAGGCAAGCGCCCCACCAAAGACTTCTCATGTCAAACCCCAACTTCTTGGTTGGGGGTGGAGCCTCGACTCCTCTCGCCCATGGAGAGTAACCCTCCTCCAGTGGTGACGAGGAGCCAGGGAACGCAGAAGGCGGACACTGCTGGTCCGGTAGTGCCGCCTTCTGTTGCCCCTAAGCCTCAGCCCCCACCCAAACCTGCTAGTTTGTCAGCGCCAAAGGCTTCTGGCTCTGGTCAGCCTTCTAAGTCCGCTAACTCTAGTAACAGGAACGCTGCCCAGGACCAGAAGTCTAAGAAATCTATGGGACCGCTGTGCTCACGGGCCCAGAAGGGGAAAACTGATGTCCCCCTTCAAAACAAATATGCTGCATTGGAGGAGCGGATGGAGGGAGTGGAAGTTGTCATTGCTGATGCTGCGGCAGCTCCACCCCCCTTCATCTCCGAAGAACCAGAGTAGGCCCGGGAGCCGACCCCCCTCTGTTTCTTCAACTCCTTCCAAGGCAAAGGAAAAAGGGGGAAAAAACTCTTCACCCCCAGATAAGACATAACCATGTAATCGCTGCTTCAGTGGAATTGTCCTGGTTTTCAAGCTAACTTTGAGGAATTACGTCTTTTAGTCAAGTTCTATAACCCCTCAGTAATATCTCTTCAGGAGACTTACTGAAGACTTCCTTCCTGTGTCCTTTAATAATGGTTTTAACATTATACATAAAGGCACTGATTCGGAGAGGCGCTCGGGTGGAGTGGCTCTTCTCATTAGTAGCCAGATTTTATGTAGCCCCGTTAGCATCGACACCTGTCTTCAGGCTGTCGCATCTCGGGTTACCTTGAAGAAGACCATAACCATATGCAGTATTGACCTGCCACCATCACTGCGGGTCTGTAGCAACGATATTTTTAACTTAGTAGATCAACTGCCCCCTCCCTTTATTCTCATGGGGGATTTTAACGGTCACGCTCACCTGTGGGGTAGTGACCACTATGATGGCAGAGGTCAGATGTTAGAAGATGTTTTTTCTCACCTTAACCTATGTGTCTTTAACGATGGCTCACCTACGTACTCTAACCCAGGTTCCGGATCTAGTTCTGTTCTAGACCTCACTGTGTGTGATCCTTCTGTCATGCTGGAATTTGACTGGAAGGTTCACGACGACCTGTGTGGTAGTGACCACTTCCCAGTAGTCCTGTCATCGGTCAGCTGTGAGGAGGATTCACCAGCAGGGCGCTGGAATCTTAAGAAAGCTAACTGGTCTCTGTTCGCCTCCCTCTGTCAGTCTTGTCTTACAGCTAGAGGAGGTGGTCATGTCAGCTGAAGAACCTGTTTCTTGTTTTACTTCTATTTTGTTGGACGTAGCAGGTGAAACCATCCCTAGAACTTTCACATCACTCCCGCGGAAGCTGAGAGTACCATGGTTCAATGAAGAGTGCCACAAGGCCCAAAAAATACGCAAATCTGCTCAGCGATGTGCTTTTCGTAATCCGTCGCAAGCGAATATTTTAACATTTAAAAGACAGCGGGCGAAAGCCCGTTACATTTTTTAACATGAACGCCGTGCTTCCTGGAGACGCTTCGTCTCATCTTTATCTTCTAGGACTCCATCCCAAAAAGTCTGGAAGGCTATTCGAAGAATTAGGGGCAGGGGTGGCTCGGCTTCTGTCGGCCATCTTAGAGATGGTGCCAGTTTGGTCACGGATAAAAAGGCTGTGGCCAATTTGCTTGCCTCCACCATTGCCTATAATTCTTCAACAGAGCATTATTCACCTTTCTTCCAGAGAGAGAAGGAGAAGCGAGAGTCTTGTACTTGTGATTTTATATCTGATAACTCGGAAGACTATAATGCCCCTTTTACGTTTTCAGAATTGCAGCAAGCCATGCAGAAATGTACTGAATCTGCTGCTGGATTAGATACCATCCACTATCAGCTCCTAACACACCTGCCTGAGGATTCCCTCCTTGTACTTCTCAAGGCCTTTAACCATATCTGGATAACTGGTCATTTTCCACCATCTTGGCGTCAGGCTTTGGTTGTGCCAATCCCCAAGCCGGGTAAGGATACTTCCGACCCGGGCAACTACCGGCCAATCGCTTTGACATCATGTTTATGCAAAACTATGCAACGTTTGGTCAACTCCCGCCTGGTGTGGCATCTTGAGTCCCAGGGTCTCATCACAGACCTCCAGTGCGGTTTCCGGTGCTTCCGTAGTACAACAGACCATCTAGTCCGCTTTGAGTCGTTTATCCGAGATGCTTTTGTCAGCAAGCAGCATGTCTATGCAATTTTCTTCGATCTTGAGAAGGCATATGACACTACCTGGAAGTATGGTATAATGTCTGATTTGTCGGACATGGGTTTTAAAGGGCACCTGCCCGTTTTTATTCAAAATTTTTTGTCTAACCGGTCGTTCCATGTCCGTGTGGGCTCCACCGTCTCCGACTTGTTTGAACAGGAGATGGGTGTCCCGCAGGGCAGCATTTTATCTCCTGTTTTATTTAGCATTAAAATTAATAACATTGTAAAGGACTTCAAGGATGATTCTGAATGCTCTTTGTTTGTGGACGACTTTGCTTTGTGTGCACGAGGTCGAAGGCTTGCGTCCCTTGAAAGGCGCTTGCAGCTGTGCGTTGATCGCGTCCACGGGTGGGTGTCTCTCAACGGATTCAGGTTCTCGCCCTCCAAGAAAGTCTGTGTGCATTTTACTAACCAGATGAAATTTTTTCCAGAACCTAGCCTGAGCATTGCTGGAGTGCCAATTAAGTTGGCCGAGGAGGCAAAGTTTCTGGGGGGTCATCTTTGACAAAATACTGACCTTCTGCAAACATATTAATTACCTTAGAACCTCTTGTCAGAAGGCCCTCGACGTTCTTCGTGTCGTTGGTCGTACTGACTGGGGTGCAGACCGCATTGTCTTACTTTGACTGTATCGGGCACTTGTTTGGTCCAAACTGGATTACAGCTCTGTGGTATATGGCTCCGCTTCCAAGTCTGTTCTACAGCGTCTGAACATCAAGGTCTGCACATATGTCTGGGGGCCTTCAGGACATCTCCAGTTCCTAGTCTGTATGCTGAGGCAGGGGAGCCTTCCCTCAAGCTCCGCCTCATGCTCAACTATGTTCTGAAGCTGAAGGCCCATCCAGACAATCCTGCCTATGATTGTGTTTTTAACCCGTCGTTTGCAGAGATTTACGATGCCCATCCGGGAGCTGTCTGTCCACTTTCCTTCCGTGTCCGACCTCATCTGCAGGTGGCCGGAATGGACCTGGACAGAGTTTCGGAATCTCTGCAACACATCACTCCACCCTGGCTACTACCAGTTCCTGACATCTTGCTGGACTTGACCGCCCACAAGAAGGATTGTACTCCACCAGCCATATACCAACAGAGCCTCAATGAACTCCTTTCAATTTTTCCTGGCTATTGTCGTCTTTATACGGATGGGTCCAAGTCTGAGGATGGGAGAGTGGCTGCGGCTGCAGTGTCCTCTCGCCATCCTAGACGCCCATTTAAGCTCCGCCTCCCTGACCATTCCTCTGTATTTAGTGCAGAACTTCAGGCTATTCTGCTGGCACTCAAGCATGCCTATCAGTCTCGGAAAGGAACTTCCTAATTCTGTCCGACTCTCTTTCTGCCCTGCAGGCCCTCAAGGGCACGGGCACAGACCACCCACTACTGGTGCAGATTAGAGAGCTTTACGCAGACTTCATGAAGGAATATTATGACATTTTTATTTGGGTCGCGGGCCATGTGATCATCGAAGGCAACAGAATCGCAGATTCTGCTGCCAACAGTGCCCGCAGTGACCCTGTCCCTGATACACAGACTGTTCATAGTGATTTTAAACCTGTGATTAAATAATAAAAATAATAATAATAAATAGTTCTTGTATAGCGCTGTTCTCCAGGAAAACACTGGACTCACTGATTAGTGCGTACGTAGCCCGCGAGTGGCTGTCTGAGTGGGACAAAGAAGTAGGGAACAAGCTGCATGAAGCTGTTCCTACGGTGTCCGACAGTTTACCTTTCCGCTGCGGCAGCCGTTGTGAGGAGACTGTCCTTATTCGGCTCCACATCGGGCACACGTATGTTACGCACTCTTTCTTACTTAAACAATATGAGCGTCCATGGTGTTTTGCCTGTGATGAGCAGTTTTCTGTTCGACACTTTTTGCTGTATTGTGCTGATCTAATTGACACGAGATATAAACACTTCACAGCAGACTCCTTGAAGGTTTTGTTCCAGAATGTTTCCCTCGACAAAATCTTCAATTTCTTGAGAGAATGCAATATTTTTAACAAGATCTGAGCATTCATAGACTGTGAATTTCTTTATTTTGCCCTTTTTGAGAGTCTGTAGACATTTCTTTTAAAGACTTGTGCGACATTTTAGCCTGACATTTTAAGATATATTTACATCTTGTCTTAAGACCTTGCTTTTAGTCTGGCTAACCTGATTTTTACCTATCCCGCCTTGAGATGGCCTTAGTTGCCTGCTCGGCGTTAAACCCAAATAACTAACTAGGCTAAGGTAATCCGTTTACCTAAGTCACAAGATATTGATGTTAATAATTACAGACCAATTTTTCTATTATCTAGTCTGTCCTAACCTCTCGAGAGACATGTAAACAAACATCTCTTCCAATATTTGGAAAACCACTGTCTCCTGCATGTATTTCAGTCTGGCTTTCGCTCAAACTATTCTTGCCACACAGCATTAACAAGACTTATTGACACATGGCTAACATCCATGAATAGCTCCCAAATAACTGGATCTATTTTTCTTGATTTTAAGAAGGCATTTGATCTTGTCAGTCACAACATCCTCTTGTCAAACCTTCAAGTATATCTCTGCTACGTGGTAGTCGTAGTATGATACAATCACACACGCACACAAAGAAGGGTTCTTGTAAAGAAACTTCACTCAGCAGCAACTCGTCACACGTGGCACAAGGTTGTAGACCACACTGGTGTAACAGTTCCAACAATATTTTATTCTCATGATGCACTCAGTACAATGCGTCCACAAATGCATCCACACTGATACACTGTCTCCTCTACAATGCATCAACACTTTTGACACACTGTGTCTCTCATACAATGTACACACGTAATTCACTATCAGCCCCTTTTATACTATTACAGATTTTCAGACCAATCTGGCAAATTATACAACTCAACCAATGAGAAAAAAAAAAACTGTAACCAAAACTCATTAATTTTCATTAGAAAGAACACTCTAGATCTGTCTACAACTTTCTACAAACTTTGACTAATTCCGGAAAATCCATGATTTCCATAATTGTTGCTAACTGTAGTGAATAACACAAAATTTGACATCATATTTGAGGTCAGTAGAAAGGTCGCGACCCAGTCTAATGTAAGTCGGACTGCAACAATGTAACGAAAATATTATGAAACATTCTAGCTGCACCCAAAATCGATTGCAATTGTCTGTGCAAAAGAAAATGAATCCTGCTAAAAAGGTACGTAATTCTTATCCAAAACAACTCGAATAAACATCGGATCCCTCCCATGATCAACACAGACATGCTCTCAAAAGAATAACACAACCACAAATGTAACATTACCCTCCTTTTTAGAACTAAATTTCACAAAATTCTTCTGAAATCTCAAAACGCGGTTGTGGCTGTGTCAAACTACACAGAATGATAAAACTAACAATCTCACATCAAAACTTAAATAAACTGCTCTGGAATAATTCTCACAGTTCCATTAACCCTTATCATTCGGAATACACCAGTGTGTAAAATAAGTTTGACTAGAATAGTTCCACGGTAGCTCCAGAATAGCTTGGCACCTCTAGGCGCCAAGCTATTCTGGCACCACCGTTATTCTAAAGCCATTGGTCTATATCCTTATCTGTAAGTACTATAATGTAGCTTGCATATGGCAGTGTACAGATTTGAAGCTTTTAGCCTTGGTGTGATATGGATTAAACTGTCCTGGACAAAGAAAAGAAATGTTCCTTTAAACTTCTCTGCTCAGGTAATCCTCTCCAAAGTTCTGTGAACCCTTGATGGACTGTAACTTAATGTTAAAGTTCCGTAAGAACATTGCCAAATCATGAGATGGGCACAGTTCAGATAGTTCAAAGGTTGATGGTCCTGGATGAAATACTGTCTGCTTAATTAATTTATGGTAGTCCACACACACCCGAATTGATCCATCTGGTTCCTCCATGATGACCACTGGAGAGGCACATGATGACTTGGACTCCCTGATGACTCCCAGGTCCAGCATCTCCTTGATGTCCTTCTTCAATTCTTCCCTCGTGTTATAAGGTAGACGATACGGCTTGCTGCGAACCGGCTTGTTGGACGTCAGATTAACTTCATGCTGGATGGTATCTGTTGTCCTCGGGTCAGGTGTAAACTGAACTCCGTAGTTAGGACTCTCAGCTCTTCTTCTTGTGCCTGGGTCAGGTTTTGACCGAACTGGATGTCTTCAACACCCTCCTTGTGGCAGAGTTCATTAAGGTCAAACAGGTTCTCGTCGTCTAGTCTCTTGTCAGACCCCAGACGCACCGACGCAGCTTGTTGTGGTTTGTCCTGACGATCTCTCTCGAAGTACTTCTTCAGCAGATTCACATGGTAAGTCTTCATCTTGTTGTTGACTTTGACTCTGTAGTCATTGATGCCAACCACTGTGTCAACCATGTACAGTCCCTGCCACCGCATCAGGAGCTTTTTGTTGTCAGTGATGAGAAGAACCAACACCTGGTCATCTGGCTGGAACCATCGAGGTTGCCTTCTACAGTTCTTCTTGAGCCATCCTGAGGGTATTCTCCAGGCTTAATCCATCAGATACTGAATGCATGGTAATCACCACACGCCAAAAGCACCAGCTCTGCCTGCTCTCTCTTAGTCTCACAGTAAACGGCAACCCAATAGAGCAAGTATCACAGCACTGTCTCCTTGGGGTTACTAGAGATGATGAGCTGAAATGGGGTTACTATAGATGATGAGTCTGTATATGTTGTCCAAATTGAAAACCATTACCGATACAGATACGCGTCTTTTGTTTTATAACGCTCACATCAAGGCACACATAGACTATGCATCAACATTGTGGGATAGTTCTAGTGATGTGCATCTGAAGAGGCTGAACTCCCTATACAGGAGAGCAGCTAGGCTTATATTTCCTGATCCTGAGCATTCAACTGACCTGAAGCTCAGAGCATTGAAAATGCTGCCTCTCACCCACCACTTTTTGTTTACTAAGGGTGTATTTGTATTTAAGCTGTATAAGCAACCCAGTCCTCAATGCTTAAATTATTTTATCACAGAGCTATCTCCCCAAACCTCTAGACATGGACAACAATTTCGAGTCCCCAACCTCGTATTGACATATTTAAGAGCATTTTATCCTATTTGGGAACCTCATTATGGAATTCTATACTTGCAGTGATTAAAACTGCAAAGATGCTCGCCTCCTTCAGTGACAGCCTCTTCAAACACCTGTATTCACTGACATGAGCTGGCCGACAAGCCCATGTGTGCGCGTCATTACTGTCACACTTAATGTTACATTACATCAATTGATTTGTGTACATACCTGCATAGTGTGTGAGTACGTGTGTGTGTCTGTATGCGTTTGTGTGTGAGTGTCTGTGTGAGTCATGCATGTGTTCGTTTGTGTGCTTGAGCATATGACTGTGTGCGCGAGCGCATGTGCCAGTGTGTATGTGTGTTCTAACTTTCAGTGTAGTTTTATCTTACCAGAAACTGTATATGCAGGGGTGCGTGTGTTTGTGCGCGTGTGTGTAGAGGTTGTTTTGTGGGTTTTTAAATTTTTTTTGTTGTTTTTTTTACTGATGGTTGTGGTTTTGGTAGGGCTAATGATGGTAGTGATGATAATAATAATGACAATTATCATAATTGTTGCTATTATTATTATTACTATTGCTATTACTAGTCTTATTCTATTATTATTATCATCTTCATTATTACTATTATTATGTGTTTCCTATTATCAACAAATTACTTTATGGTATCATTTTTGTGTTTTGCATGTGTGTCCTTTTTACGTATTAGATGTAGCAACGGCAAGTTTGAAAACTGGTCCTGTAACTTCTACCATTAGAAAACAAAAGTTCATTGTTATTGTCATTTCCCTCTGGATTCCCGCCTCTCTTGCTCATGTTGAGCCCGCCCTGGCTGCTTGTCTGGCATTCACTTTTAAAACTCCTCCTACTTTAGAGGTAAGTAATAAGGGGATATAAACCCACCTACATAGATATTGCCGCATCGATGACAAAATCACAGCATTTTTAACAATGACCCACCATTGTCTCCGTCGCCGCCCCTCCTATCTCAAAACGCCCTGTTGATTTCAAAATAAATGCAAGTTTGTCAATGCGGCATTATCAATTTAGGTAATTTTATATACCCTTATTACTTATCTCTCTCACCATTGTCTCTGTCAACACCCCACGCCGCCTTCCCCATTTTACCCCCCAAATAATGATTAATGATTATTGGCTTTCTTGTAATGCTGGCAAAAGCTTTTAATGTGTCTGATGCTGACAAAGCACCGAATAATTGATTTATAACACATTCCAGTCCGCTTGATCAAGTGGGAGCCAAGTGGAACCAGAGTCAAGTCAGTGCTGATAAGAGACCATATAACATTCGAGAAACACAATAGCCCAGTCAAATTTGCCTTGAAACCCCTGATATCTGACTACCTGGTACTGAGTACATAAAAAACATGGGGTTTTACAAGAGGCTAAGATCCTCAAGAGCCCCCACCCCCTGCAGGCTTAGATTCTTATGAGCTGAAGGGTCAGATCCTCAAGAGCCTGGCTCTCGTTTCCACATGGTTTTAGTCAACTGTACTGTTAGGTCTCTCATTGTGAGTCAACTGGCGAGGCTTAATGACATACATTTGCCACGCGCCACGGTTGAGCCTGTCAGATTGTGTAAAGAAACTAGACCCCCGCCTGTACTGAAGTTTTATGTTTGGTTCGAAAATGACAATTATACATGACCCAACAAGGCTATTCATGTAAACCTCTTAAGCCGAGAGCAATATGCACGTGTACCCTTTAATATGGAAAAGCAATTTATCCGTATGCACAAAATCAAAAAAAATGACCCCGAGATATGCAAAGCATCTCTTCATTTTCCATTATCGAAAATGTGACCCTGGCACATGCAAATAGGTTTTAAACAGTGACGAATCAGCGGCCATACTCTGCACTATACAGGCACCTGATAGCAAACTTACAAAATTGGCTGACATTCTTGATGACAAAACACATCCACTTAGATATGAATTTGACAGCAGACGCATTGAACGAAGTGGCAGACTCCGAGTACCCAAAAGTCGTACATTACGTTATGCCAACTCTTTTGTCCCTCAGGCTGTTACCCTTTTCAACAGTAATATCAGTAGATAGTGTCAATGATTTTATTTATTTATTTTTTTAATGAGTGATTGATGATGCCATGTGTTGTATGGGCAGACAGTGAATTTCCCCGTGAGGGATTAATAAAGTATTATTGTATTGTATTGTATAAAAGGCTGGTTAGGATACTATCCTTTTCCAGTGAACAGTATAGTGGTGCAAATCAGATGCCTGTGTTTTATTCGTCGTCTAATGCGCGGTGTCAATCAGTAAGTTGCCCACTATTGGATTTGTTTTGCTTGCTGGCCAGGCTACAATGCTTTTAACTCGATGTTGGCACAGTAATTGATTGCAGCTCTGTGGGCACCAAATAGACAGGCATGAGTGGTGTTTTATCTCTCTGTGTGTTAGATGCCAGGGCTTGTCTTTTAATCTTAAACGCCTTCTAAAAGCGTTACCCTACAGTACGCTGTGCCAGTCTTTTCGAGAAAATGTGATTAAGCAGGATGGCCTGTGTGTTTTTTGTGAAATGTGTTTCGCTAGCAAGGATTAAAGTGTTAAGAATTTATCTGAAACAGCCTAACCAAAATATAAGTACTCAAATTTTGTTTCACTTTTTTAATTACAATATAAAATGAATCAGGACAAACTATTACTCCTAAGTGATATCTACTCTGTTGAAAATAAACAGACTCAAAAATGGAATATCTTATCTCTGTAGTTGTTTCAGGCAAATCAAAAGCATATCTCGGAAAACAATACACAACAGAAGATATAGAATCACTCTCAGCCGATGAGTTAATCAAGCTACACGCAAAGTACAACAATTACATTGGTTCACTTAAGACTCGTGATCTGAGTTGATCTCTCGTGTCTCTTTATATAAAAGCTGTGAGTCACTTTCTCCCGGTCGAAAAAGAAAGTCTAAGTAGCGATTTGGAATCAAATCCAGTACTTTCAATTTCAATAGGCAAATTAGCATGCCTTATGTTTTACAAGTTTGGCAATTATCTGGCTACTTTAATAACGCTTCTCATTAAAACGAATAATATTGATTTCTCCAAAATTAATTTTACTGCAGAACAAAATGGACAACAATCGGACAACCCCACAGATGAGCCTCGACCCTGTCCTGACTCAGATTCAAACAATAACTAAACAGAAAAACCCAGGCTGGATAGAGGCTGGAAAAAGATTAGCCGAATGGAACAGACAAAAAAAAATTTACAGCTTCAGGCGTTAACAGAAAAGGCTCATGTAACTGACCCACCGTCAACAGCACCAGCCCCACCATCGGTGACACTACCGTCAACCCCAACACCCCCACCCCACCCCACCCCCCCCAACAAAGTGAGAGACAAACAACTGAGTCTAATCCTGAAATGACAAATTATATAGTTGGCAGATTTGTTGTTGGATTTGGTTACGTATGTTACCAATTATACAAAAAATACAAACCACACACTCAGTGTCCAAAAAATCAGACACTCCATCATCAAAACCAAAAGTCGCCACATTACCAGCAGCATCAAAACCTTTTGATCCATTTCTTTTGCAGTAAATAAATTTATTATTTAATTTTTATTGCATTAGAAAATGAGTGAAACAAAAAACTTAATGAACCTTGTCTATCACTCTGCCATAATAAGTGGACTAGCCATTGCTTACTCTATGTTAGGAAAAAGTCTCCTCAAAATGAGATCTGCAGACTTGAGTATATTAGACTTTGAAGACAGCGCTAAGTTAATTGCTGTTGTCACAGCGTCAATTGCCACAAAAGACTTTCTCATCAAGCAAGGAATTATTCCAGAAAAATTATCTATGTAAATAAAAAGTATGGCGACACTAGCTGTTATTGTGGGAGGGGCTGTTGTCAACGCACTTGCTTTCAGTGGATCAAATTATCTCTTTTCAAAAGTAAGTAGTGAAGAATCTGCAAAAGAAATGAGACGTCACAACGAGGCATCAGAAAAATTAGCACAAGCTCAGCAGGATTACGAGAAGCAAAGAATAGAGAAACTTGATTTTATCAATGAAAAACTCAGACTTGAAGGTCACGTGCAGCATACATTTTCAAATGTCAAGGACGCAATCAGAATATCTTCTTGTTACTGGCGAAGACATGACCACCCCACAGCCAAAACTTAGCGACTACTACCAACCAAGCCCAGAACAAAGAAATGGAGAAATAATCTTTGTTTTAGTAGGAATGACATTTGTATATTTTACAGGAGTTTTTATTGCTAGAAAAAACGAATGAAGCAGACGCTGAGGCTAAGCTATAAAAAATATATTACTCTCCAATTGGCTACTGGAAAGGAAAGACTGCGATAGAGAAACACTCGATCAAATAAAACTGTGGCTGCAAAAACAGGCAATTTGGCAAATATATCTTCCAGCTCCCCCAAAAATGTGACCTGTTCCCATGAAAGGGACCTTAAAGCTGAGGTGCAATGAGAAAAACCCGCCCAGCGCGTGTTTTAAAAAGACTACAGGACCCAGCTTGGGCCCTGCCCCTAAGTGGGTCAAATCGGTTCATAACTCAGTTGACGGAGTTGGCAACTGCGTATCCCGAGCTTGCAAAACTCTCGGAAAACGACAGACCACTTCCTGTTGCACGGAAATCATCGCGATTAGCAGATCGGACAACAGCAGACGATTCTGTGACACTTTGAAACTGACCGACATCCACGGATTTTACGCGCTGGGGACTATGATGGCAGAATGTACGGCTGTACATGCTGTAAGTATGACTCCTGACACTTTGTAGTTGTGAACGAATTTTTTCAACACGTACCTCCAGTCCAATATAGGCTAATATAAATAAATAAAGAAGCATTGTGATGTACAACCAATACAGTAAATTGGATGAGGGAGAGAGAGAGAGAGAGAGAGAGAGAGAGAGAGAGAGAGAGAGAGAGAGAGAGAGAATATCGACTGTTTACATAGATGCCAAACGATACAAGGTCGCCATGGGTCAAGCTGATTTTTAGTAGCTGCCCTTCGTATGGAGAAAACATTTGCTGTAGGCCACTCCAGATGAAAAGATATAACAACAAACACTAAACGACAAATAACCCCTCCTTCCTCACCCTTCCGATATCAAATAAGCTTCAGGCTGTACTGTGTAACTTACGGATAGCTCGGCCTGGTCCATATCCAGTGTGCGTCCAGGCAAGGCACAAATGGCCTGCTCTGTCAGTCGGGTGGTCGAGTGTCGTCTGCTACTGTTGATATCAGTAAAAATATCGCTGGTTGAGAACAGTGATCGCGGTGCTCACTCGCTGCAAACAGGAAGTGGCCTGTCTTTTTCACGGGAGTTTTGCCAGCACGACAAACGCAGTTGAAAACTCAGTCAACTGAGTCAGTTGCAAACCGGTTTGCCGAAGTTAGCCGAACGTTCACGAAGACAGGGCCCTCGCTGGGTCCTGCAAAGTTTTTTTAAAACACGTGCGGGGCGGAGTTTTTTGACTGTTTCTCAGCTTTAAGTTGGAAATTTTGAGTTTTGAGATATTTACACCACTAAAATCTACTAGCATTACTGATTAATTTGATGCAAAAACTATTGTTGTAGACCTGTTATTAAGCGAGAAACATGCATTTAAAGTTAATCGCTCAAACGGTGTCCATTTTGAGAAAATCGATGAGAAAGATTTTCGGTCAGCATGGGTCACATTTTCCATAGCAACGGGGTCTGAATATCAACCAATTTTGTTTAAACTTTGCACAGAGCTAGGGAACAACATAAGCCATCATCTGAACATGCAAAAACTGCCCTTATGCCTAATATTTTGTTAGTAAACACATTACAAATTCACTCAAACTTACGCAAGCAATACCAACCACAACACAGTAGGACTGCTGGGAAAAGTAATATAATTCTAAGAACATTTGATGTAAGGTGCACATGTTCTGAATGACAACTGTAAGAACAGTGCTAAAATAATAAACTGTTGAGTTTCAGAACTAGACAAGACTACAATTGAACCTATTTCAAATGTTAAAAAGAAAATCTAAATCAAGGACGTCAATAGTGAATGGATCACATGTCGACTAATCAAAAATTGCCTTCACAGTCATGTAAACAATGACACGAAAAGAGTCAAATGGAAAAAGAAGCAACACACTTACTTGGTATTAGGGAGACCACTTGAAGAATATAGAAAACAATCCTTACAGTTTCACACAAAAGCCACCACAGTAAAAGTGTTTCTGCGGCAGTGTAAAACACCACTCACTGAATGTCAACACCAACAGCAGAGTAATTAAATAATAGCAGTCCTCAGTTCTGGAAAAGCCTACCCGGCACCGGCCTCCACGTGGCGTAGGTGGGTAGTCCGCTCAGTCCCTGACTGAGTGGGCTAGCGGACGGGTGCCATCTTTGTCCAGGATTAGGACTTGATGTCAGCAGATATGTTGTTCAGCCTTTTCACTGGTCCGGTTTTTAAGGAGCTGTGCTAACCTAGGTCGTACCATGTTGGATTGGTCCTTAAAAATACTCGTGACTTTTTGGTCCTTTGGATCCCAAGTGTTTGCCGTGCTTGGAGACCCGTGTCGGGGGAGAAGAGGATCCTGGTGGCTGAGGTTCCCTTTGGGCTGCGGCTCACTGGTGCCAACACTCCACTTCGGCCTTGACTTCTACCTAAACGGGAGGCTAGTCGTACCGGCCTAGTCAATCGGCTCTTGTCACGTTGAGCCCTATCCCACTGTTGACATGCGGGTTGCTATACGGAGCACCATGCTATAGCTTCTGCTGCTAATTAGGTGCTTTACGCCAGTATTCCCCTGCATTCAACGGTGTGATAGAAGGCGGTGGCTCAAACGGTTCAATCGGGCTTACGCCCTTGAGTATATCTTTCGGGCAGTCTCCATTGTGCGTCGGCTGGAGACCCGCCGACAGTTGCACTTTCCCTTGTTGGGCTCGGTGGCGGGCGGGAACCCCCGGGGGATGAATATCTCTACTAATATAATATGGATAAAACCAAAAAACCAAAACTAGCACAGAAACGGCACATCGACACCGACATTGCACATGACAGTGATTCAGACTGTGAGGAAGCGACGCCTCAGGCGTCGGCCGTATGGCCTCGCTTCCTCATTGTCCATAGCAAGGTGAAGGAGAAACCAGTTACCAAGCTGCATCCTTTTCTGGTGGGGGAAGACCCTCAGGAGCCGTGTTGGCAGGCCTGACGCCCAGCGCCTCAGGTCTGGTGACTTGCTGGTGGAGTGCCGTACTCGGGCACACTCCAGCGGGCTACTGGGGCTCTCTTCCATCGGAGACACTCCTGTGGAAGTCACACCCCACAAAACTATGAATTCGTCAAGAGGCGTAATCAAAGATCAAGCTTTGGCAGAACTGTCAGAAGATGAACTTGTAAGGAACCTTAAGTCTCAGGGGTTGACTTACGTCAGGCGCTTCGCTTCCAAGCGAGGTGGTGGGGAGATCCGTCTCCCTACCATCATCCTGACGTTTGGCACCCCCACCCCTCCTACTACCATCTGGGGAGGTTACTACTCCCTGAGAGTGAAAAAGTACGTCCCTCTTCCCCTCCGGTGCTTTAAGTGCCAAAAGTATGGCCATGGGCAGAAGACATGCCGTCAGGCAGAGGCTTCATGCGCCCATTGCACTAGGCCCGGACACTCTGCTGAGTCCTGCACAGCCACCCCCCTGTGTGTGAATTGCCAGGGGGCGCATATGGCTTCGGATAAGAAATGCCCTCGTTGGATATCCGAGTGCAAGATTCAGCAGGTGCGTGTGGAGAAGGGGCTGTCCTTTCTGGATGCCAAAAAACTGGTTGAAGGCCCTGGTGCAGCTGCGGCTGCCCCAACCTCTAACACCTCAGTGTATACTTTTAGTGCAGTGGTGGCAGGCAAGCGCCCCACCAAAGACTTTTCATGTCAGACCCCAACTTCTTGGTTGGGGGCGGAGCCTCGGCTCATCTCGCCCCTGGAGAGTAACCCTCCTCCGGTGGTGACAAGGAGCCAGGGAACGCAGAAGGCGGACACTGCCAGTCCGGTTGTGCCGCCTTCTGTTGCCCCTAAGCCTCAGCCCCCACCCAAACCTGTTAGTCAGTCAACTCCAAAGGCTTCTGGCTCTGGTCAGCCTTCTAAGGCCGCTAACTCTAGCGGCAGGAACGCTGCCCAGGACCAGAAGTCTAAGAAATCTATGGGACCGCTGTGCGCACGGGCCCAGAAGGGGAACACAGATGTCCCCCTTCAAAACAAATATGCTGCACTGGAGGAGCGGATGGAGGGAGTGGAAGTTGTTGTTGCTGATGCTGTGGCAGCTCCACCCCATTCCTCTCCGAAGAACCAGAGGAGGCCCGGGAGCCGGCCCCCCTCTGTTTCTTCAACTCCTTCCAAGGTAAAGGAAAAAGGGGGGAAAAACTCCTTACCCCCAGATAAGACTTAATCATGGACTCTTTGCTTCAGTGGAATTGTCGTGGTTTTCGAGCTAACTTTGAGGAATTACGTCTTTTAGTCAAGTTCTATAACCCCTCAGTAATATCTCTTCAGGAGACTTACCTGAAGACTTCTGACCCTGTGTCTTTTAATGGTTTTAATGTTATACATAAAGGCTCTGATTCGGAGAGGCGCTCGGGTGGAGCGGCTCTTCTCATTAGTAGCCAAATTTTATGTAGCCCCGTTAGCATCGACACCTGTCTTCAGGCTGTTGCTGCTCGGGTTACCTTAAAAAAGACCATAACCATATGTAGTATTTACCTGCCACCATCACTGCGGGTCTGTAGCAATGATATTTTTAACTTAGTAGATCAACTGCCCCCTCCCTTTATTCTCATGGGGGATTTTAACGGTCATGCTCACCTTTGGGGTAGTGACCACTATGATGGCAGAGGTCAGATGTTAGAAGATGTTTTTTCTCAACTTAACCTATGTGTCTTTAACGATGGCTCACCTACATACTCTAACTCAGGTTCCGGATCTAGTTCTGTTCTAGACCCCCCAACCGGGTCTGCCCTGGGGGACTTGGGTGGGGTTAGGTATTTTTTAGTTCCCAGGGTCACCCTGGTCAGCCCCACAGGGTGGGTTTTTCTCTCTATTCTGGGGCATGTGTTTCTGTCTACCCTTTGTCCATTCACCTGTATTTGCCTTTTTAAAACTCTCCCTACTGTCTGCACTGCCTGTAGCTCTTGATATTGGATGTGTGTTGCTAAATGGTCTTAGCTTTATTTAGGCCCCATGTGTTAGGTTTATTTAATGTATTTGACCGGCTGGCGACATACATTCAATGTTCTGTTTTTTTTTTTTTTTTTTTTTTTTTCACAAGCAGTGCAGGCACGTCCTGAGAAAGCCTTGTTGCTGTCGGGACGTTAAGCAATGTACAATCAATCAATCAATCTGTTCTAGACCTCGCTGTGTGTGATCCTTCTCTCATGCTGGACTTTGACTGGAAGGTTCACGACGACCTGTGTGGTAGTGACCACTTCCCAGTAGTCCTGTCATCGGTCAGCTGTGAGGAGGATTCGCCGGTGGGGCGCTGGTATCTCAAGAAAGCTAACTGGTCTCTGTTTGCCTCTCTCTGTCAGTCTCGTCTTACAGAGGAGGTGGTCATGTCAGCTGAAGAACCTGTTTCTGTTTTACTTCTATTTTGTTGGAGGTTGCAGGTGAAACCATCCCTAGAACTTCCACATCACTCCCTCGGAAGCCGAGAGTACCATGGTTCAATGAAGAGTGCCGCAAGGCCCAAACAATGCGCAAATCTGCTCAGCGACGTGCTTTTCGTAATCCGTCGCAAGCAAATATTTTAACCTTTAAAAGACAGCGGGCGAAAGCCCGTTACATTTTTAAACGTGAACGCCGTGCTTCTTGGAGACGCTTCGTCTCATCTTTATCTTCTAGGACTCCGTCCCAAAAAGTCTGGAAGGCTGTTCGAAGAATTAGGGGCAGGGGTGGCTCGGCTTCTGTCGGCCATTTTAGAGATGGTGCCAGTTTGGTCACAGATAAAAAGGCTGTGGCCAATTTGCTTGCCTCCACCATTGCCCATAATTCTTCAGCAGAGCATTATTCACCTTTCTTCCAGAGAGAGAAGGAGGAGCGAGAATCTTGTGCTTGTGATTTTATATCGGATAACTTGGAAGACTATAATGCCCCTTTTACGTTTTCAGAATTGCAGCAAGCCATGCAGAAATGTACTGACTCTGCTGCTGGATTAGATACCATCTATTATCAGCTCATAACACATCTGCCTGAGGATTCACTCCTTGTACTTCTCAAGGCCTTTAACCATATCTGGATAACCGGTCATTTTCCGCCATCTTGGCGCCAGGCTGTGGTTGTGCCAATTCCCAAGCCGGGTAAGGATCCTTCCGACCCGGGCAACTACCGGCCAATAGCTTTGACATCATGTTTATGTAAAACTATGGAACGCCTGGTCAACGCCCGACTGGTGTGGCATCTTGAGTCACAGGGTCTCATCACAGACCTCCAGTGCGGTTTCCGGCGCTTCCGTAGTACAACTGACCATCTAGTCCGCTTTGAGTCTTTTATCCGAGATGCTTTTGTCAACAAGCAGCATGTCTATGCAATTTTCTTTGATCTTGAAAAGGCATATGACACTACCTGGAAGCATGGTATAATGTCTGATTTGTCGGACATGGGTTTTAAAGGGCATCTGCCCGTTTTTATTCACAATTTTTTGTCCAACAGGTCGTTCCATGTCCGTGTGGGCTCCACCCTCTCCGATTCCTTTGAACAGGAGATGGGTGTCCCGCAGGGCAGTATTCTATCTCCTGTTTTATTTAGCATTAAAATAAATAACATTGTAAAGGCCGTCAAGGATGATTCTGAATGCTCTTTGTTTGTGGACGACTTTGCTTTGTGTGCACGAGGTCGAGGACTTGCGTCCCTTGAGAGGCGCTTGCAGCTGTGCGTTGATCGAATCCAGGGGTGGGTGTCTCTCAATGGATTCAGATTCTCGCCCTCCAAGACAGTCTGTGTGCATTTTACTAACCAGACGAAATTTTTTCCACAACCTAGCCTGAGCATTGCTGGAGTGCCAATTAAGGTGGCCGAAGAGGCAAAGTTTTTGGGGGTCATCTTTGACAAAAGATTGACCTTCTGCAACCATGTTAACTACCTTAGAACCTCTTGTCGGAAGGCCCTCGACATTCTTCGTGTCGTTGGTCGTACTGACTGGGGTGCAGACCGCATCGTCTTACTTCGACTGTACCGGGCCCTTGTTCGGTCCAAACTGGATTACGGCTCTGTGGTATATGGCTCGGCTTCCAAGTCTGTTCTGCAGCGTCTGAACACAATTCACCATCAAGGTCTGCGCATATGTCTGGGAGCCTTCAGGACATCTCCAGTTCCTAGTCTGTATGCAGAGGCAGGGGAGCCTTCTCTCAGGCTCCGCCGCATCCGCCTCATGCTCAGCTACGTTCTGAAGCTGAAGGCCCATCCAGAAAATCCTGCCTATGATTGTGTTTTTAACCCGTCGTTTGCAGAGATTTACGATGCCCATCCGGGAGCTGTCCGTCCACTTTCCTTCCGTGTCCGACCTCATCTGCAGGCGGCCGGAGTGGACCTGGACAAAGTTTTGGAATCTCTGCAACACGTCACTCCACCCTGGCTACTACCAGTTCCTGACATCTTGCTGGACTTGACCGCCCACAAGAAGGATTGTACTCCACCAGCCATATACCAACAGAGCCTCAATGAACTCCTTTCAATTTTTCCTGGCTATTGTCGTCTTTATACGGATGGGTCCAAGTCTGAGGATGGGAAGGTGGCTGCGGCTGCAGTGTCCTCTCGCCATCCTAAACGCCCATTTAAGCTCTGTCTCCCTGACCATTCCTCTGTATTTAGTGCAGAACTGCAGGCAATTCTGCTGGCACTCAAGCATGCCTATCAGTCTCGGGAAAGGAACTTCCTGATTCTGTCTGACTCTTTTTCTGCCCTGCAGGCCCTTCAGGGCGCGGGAACAGACCATCCTCTGCTGGTGCAGATTAGAGAGCTTTACGCAGACTTGATGAAGGAATATTATGACATCATTTTTATTTGGGTCCCAGGCCATGTGGGCATCGAAGGCAACAGAATCGCAGATTCTGCTGCCAATAGTGCCCGCAGTGACCCTGTCCCTGACACACAGACTGTCTATAGTGATTTTAAACCTGTGATTAGTGCGTACATAGCCCGCGAGTGGCAGTCCGAGTGGGACAAAGAGGAAGGGCACAAGCTTCATGAAGCTCTTCCTAAGTTGTCTGACAGTCTACCTTTCCGCTGCGGCAGCCACCGTGAGGAGACTGTCCTTGCTGGGCTCCACATCGGGCACACGTATGTTACGCACTCTTACTTACTTAAACAGGATGAGCGTCCATGGTGTTTTGCCTGTGATGAGCAGTTTTCTGTTCGACACTTTTTGCTGTATTGTGCTGACCTAATTGACACCAGATATAAACACTTTACAGCAGACTCCTTGAAGGTTTTGTTCCGGGATGTTCCCCCGGACAAAATCTTCAATTTCTTGCGAGCATGCAATATTTTTAACAAGATTTGAGCATTCATAGACTATGTGAATCTTTTTTATTTGCCCTTTTTGAGAGTCTGTAGACATTTCTTTTAAAGACATTTGCGACATTTTAGCCTGAGATTTTTAATCTATATTTACATCTTGTCTTAAGACCTTGCTTTTAGTCTGGCTGACCAGATTTTTACCCATCCCGCCGTGAGATGGCCTTAGTCGCCTGCTCGGCGTTAAACCCAAATAACTAACTAAGTTCTGGAAAAGTTTAAAAGAAATCTCAAATCTTCATGACATGTCACACTCGTAGATGTCCTTTCAGTGTCCAAACAAATGTAAGGAACACCAAGTCGCAGTTCTATGGGTGTCAAGTGTGAAAAATTGAAATGAAGAAAAACTGTCCACGGACTAACTGTGTCCCATGATGTATGGAGCCCTGGCAAGTGACATAAATTCTCATGAGCCTGCAGAGGCTCATGAGAATTTATGCCTCTTGCAATGAAACATGCTGGCTGAAGCCTGAAGCTTGTCACCCAAAAAATGTATTGTCCATATCAATTTCAGTTAGTGTGGCAGGGGGCACACTAAATCCCTCTTGTCTGCACGGACAAACTCACGAATGCTGTTGTACAGGTACTCCTGTCTCTCTCGTGGCAGCCCAGGTGCAGGAATGATGTCTGGTTCATTTGGCAGGGCTATCAGGTCCCGCATGTCACACAGCTTGGTTGCCTGCTCTTGATCGGCCAAAGTTGTGCGATGGAACACAAAGCCTGGTTGAGCTGCGGAGAATCTAAAGTGTCCAATGTTCTTGATGCCAGGCAGGGTCTTGAAGGCACGAGTTGGCTGGAAAAAGGTGTGCCAGTTGTATGTTGGTACAAGGACGGTGCCATCCTCTTTTCCAACAAGCTGGGGAAGGTTGACACCGGATGCAGCTTTACTTTCGCGAACGACGTCGCAGAGATCAACCAGGCAGTACACCTCTGACCTATACACCTCTTCAGGAGGCCAAAGCACCAGCTGGGTGCAAATTTTGTGTGGCCTGGGGGCATGAAATTAATAGAAATGCTGGTGTGAAGACCTCTCCACACCCGCCAGGCACAGTACCAAAGCAGGTACCTGTTCTTGTTCTGGCCAGAACAGTTGTCACAATGCAGCTCCCCCGCCTTTTCACCCAAGGCGTACTTGCGAAAAAAAAAAATGGTGTAAATAGCTGATCACAGCATTTGATCCTTAGTCTGATGAATTGGACAACCTGTTCTGTTTCTTGAAGAGTAAGGGCAGCTGTGTTGTTCTTCTGGCCACCTCTCTTCAGGACCCTTGGCTCGAGCCCATTGTCTTTGTAGTTCATGCGCAGGGCTTTCAGCTTTTTCAAACTGATACTGCAAACAAATTGAAACCACAATAAAATAACAATGCTGACTTGGATTGTGGTCAGTCAATCAGTTACTCAGTCCTTCAGGGGAAATATGACATGTATGGGGTAGACTGTTTGTTGCCCATGTCCATGAACTTGGACATCTTCTATCGCTGAACAAGACTCTTACTAGGTCTTATTGTTGCATCTAACCTAAAACTCATTAAAGTAAATTTAAATAATTTAATTAAATTCAGAAATGTTCATATCTCTTCTTTATGCACATGTAATTCACTAATTGGCTTGTAATAACAACTTGAACAGCAAACAAAAAAAAATGTATGGTATTTAGAAAGAAGGAAAACCCCTCACCAGAGAAGTTTGCAGAATGTACCACGCACACCCACCGGTCTGCCCTGGGGGACTTGGTGGGGTTAGGATTTTTAGTCCAGGTCACCTGGTCAGCCCACAGGGGGTTTTTCTCTATTCTGGGCATGTGTTTCTGTCTACCTTTGCCATCACCTGTATTTGCCTTTTTAAAATCTCCCACTGTCTGCACTGCCTGAGCTCTGATATGGTGTGTGTTGCTAGTGGTCTTAGCTTTATTTAGGCCCATGTGTTAGGTTATTTACGTATTGACCGGTTGGCGACATACATCAATGTTCTGTTTGTTTTTTTTTTTTTACAAGCAGTGCAGGCACGTCTGAGAAAGCCTTGTTGCGTCGGACGTTAGCAATGTACATCAATCAACGTATCCACGCACACAAGCCTTGCCATGACACAGTAGGTGGAGCGACACTTCTGACGGTCACGCTGTTCCTTTCTCTTCTTGCATGCTGTTGTGGGTCCATTCCTCATGCAGGAGCTAAGGTGCCCTAGGATAAGATTATCCTTCCCTTCTGCAAAAATTTAAAAAAAGATGTTATGTGTTGCATTGCAGTCACAAAATGATAGCAAAACTCAACATACCAGGCTTAAATACAAGTATTTAGAGTAACATAAACAATAATCTTTCTATTTAAAAAAATCTTTAGTACTTTGCGCATGCATAAGGGCCTACTCTGTGATGACCGATAATATCATTGATCATGCCACATAGCACAAACACACATGTAAATTTTACCAATAATAAAATAATTTAAAAAAACACCTGTCAATGTTCTGCACCGAGAGCTGAAATGCCACCATCTCTTCTGCTGTGAACTGAGCAACACAGCCATTCCTCTGGTCACCTGGCTCTCTTAAAGCGATCTTAATTTGCTTGCAGTTACAGGACCACTGTTGTGCTCCTCTGATCAGGGCAGGTTCAACAGCACCGTTGCAGTCTAGTTCATCGAACGTATTTGCTCCTCCCTCAACACAGACGATCGGTTCTTCCACTTCATCATCAATCTCTTTTGCCTCTGACTCCGCTGACAAAGCGAGCACAGCGTCGACCTGTTCTTTCTCCTCTTCCTCATCGGAAACGTCTGAGTCCGACCATTCGTCAGCAACAGGGTCCGCCACAAAGTATTCTGTGATATATTCTTGAAGTTCTGCTGTGTCTATGCCGAGTAAATTGCTTGATTTGCACGAATTTAGCCATGAAGTGCTCCTCTTTTTCCATCTTGAAATTGCCACGAAGTAAACACACGCTGGGGCTTACCTCCCTTATTTCGGGTGTCGGCCAATCACAGATTGTTTTCCTTAACATTACGGTAAAATCACCATGGCCGTTTCAAATCTCGCTTTCTGATTGGTCAAAACGTTCAAGGTTGTTTACGCCAAATTCAGCCGTTGTATCAAGTCTGATTGGATGACAGTTTACTGGTTTGAAATGTGCTTAAAAATAGAAACAGAGCCTGTTCCAACGATGTATAACATGAAGGGGTTCTGTTTGGGATGTACACGGAGAATTATCATTGAAAACACCACCATTTTCGTGTTTTTGTACGCGTTGAAATCGGCAGATAGGCCACAAAATCATCGTTTTTATTAAAACCTTTTGGCAAATGGTAAATTAGACACGTCTTGACCCAAAAATGAAAAAAAGTGAAAATGACCCAAGCTGACCCCCAGCACTCTTTTCGGCCTGTAGCTCCGTTCGGCGCGGCACGACTTAAGGTCCCTTTTGTGGGAACAGGTCACAAATATCAAGACCTCATTTTGTGAACACTACCCCTAATGACACTCATCAAATGGATTTATTGTTTCTGCCGCACGATACAATAAGAAAGAAGCGTTACAAGTATGCACTGACTGTTGTCGACATAGCTTCAAGGTACAAAGATGCTGAGCCCATAACTGACAAAAACGCTACCACGATAGCTTCAGCATTATCATTGATTTATAGTTGAGGCCCTTTAAAATACCCTAGGCTTGTGCAAGTTGATGACGGATCTGAATTTAAGGGCACCGTTAATCAATTATTTGCGAAGCATGGAGTGCAAGTGCGGCGGGGGAATACCCGGTGTGCACAGATCACAGGCAAATGTTGAGAACTTCAACAAGCAATTATCAGAGAGACTTTTCAGTTATCACTATTCTAAGGAACTCATGCATGATGCACGTAATTCTGAGTGGATTAAAAGATTACCATCTGTGATAAAAGCAATTAATAACGAGGGTCACAGCTTGCGCCCAAAACCTGCTGATGCTATTAAATTAAAAACAATGCCGTCAGAGACGGGGCTAAAAACAACAGCAGCCCCGCCGCCAGACACAAGCTTGTTTATAAAAAAAGTTAGATATTTGTATCAACCTGGAGAGGCCGAGAATGAAGTCAGGCGCAGGGCAACTGATCCAATATGGTCCACATCTGCTCACAATATTTAAAAAATAGTTCCTGGTGCTAACGCTAATCCATCAATTTATTATCTATATGAGCCTGCCCTACAGAGGGCATTTGTCAGAGAAGAATTACAGATTATTCCTCCAGACACTGTTACGCATTTTTAACCATTTGGGTCAATCAACTAACTCATCGATTAGTTCATCAACCAGATCATCAGCTATTTCTTCAGATAACTTAAGTCTGTAATGTCCAGGTGCATAAGCCTTTTCCTTAGTGTGAAACACTCATTTTGTGTCTCCTACTGCAAGTGATTTCTTATGTGTTTGGATCAATTCAAGATTGTGTCTATTTGACCTCAGTTGTCTTGTTTGGATAATCATGCATTAGTTCTCCATCTAAAACTTGCTTGTAGTGTTCATGATGGATGTCTTTATTTTTTATCGTCGTTTTTCTTTTAATATTTCTTTGGCTTTCGACTGCCTTTCTGGTGTAATATAGAATACATTTTTGACCTCGGCCCAACGTACTCGACTATAGGCACTCCTTTCAGTTCGTCTTTAAACTTTCCAGGCACTTTCTTGTTTTGTGTGCTATACAGTGGGTGATCCTTAGGATAATCAGACGTGTCATACATATGTAACTGTTTTCATGTCTTCATAAAAGTCTTCAGTAGGCACATCTATGATCATAGAGTCAGTGTCAGTGTATAACAATCAGCACTCAGGATAGTTTGGTTTAAAGTAATCATAGTAGAATTCAAGCAGTAATAATTTTGATAACTCAAGAATTGCCATACCAATGAATACTGGCTTGTCCAGTTTAACAATCTTTTTTTTTGAGTGTCACTGCATACAGTGATGGATGAAACTCTTTATACCCTGTGTATTGTGGCTTACCTGTAAGTTTGATTGCACCTGATTCAGTTGTTACTAATCTCACATCTTTACGGTGATGAGGATTTTCCATCGTCTTACCAAAACAGGCATTGTTCATAAGCTTAAAGAAGTCTTTGTCAAATGCAGTGTTACCATCTCTTGCATGAAGGGCTGTGTTTTTCATTATGTAATCTTTCATGAAAGCACACTGATCAAAGCTTATGCCTCTGTGAACTTTCTTTAGTAATAACCCATGTCTGATGTAAAACTGTAGTAGGCGATAGTGACAACTTTACTTACTTACGCCTGTCACCCCTCCCAGGGTATAGGCCGTCGACGAGAGACCTCCAGCGACTCCTGTCCTGTGCTTCTCCTTCGATTTTACTCCAGGTGGTTCCCAGTCTCTTGATGTCTGCTGCCCACTCGGCACCAGCCTCCACGTGGCGTGGGTGGGTAGTCTCCTCAGTCACTGACTGAGTGGGCTAGCAGACGGGTGCAGTGGTTAAGGCGCCTGCCACCAATGCTAAAGGTGCGAGGTTCGATTCTGGGTTCCGGCGTCGGATTTTTCTCCTCTAGTAAGTGTCACCGTTAATTCGGGCGGACCGTCGGGGGTTCTTTCTCCGGGTACTCCGGCTCTTCCTCCCCCTCCACTTTGGTATCAGTTTCAGCCAACTTAATAAAATTTCAAATACAAAACGATTTCCAAATACCGCCAGTAGCTCGCTTGAGCTTGCCCTTAGCACCACGTGAATGTTCTGTGTTTACGTACAGTGTGTGAGTGAATGCGTGTGATTCACGTGAGCGTGCTTGTTGGGTTCAGTTCGCGGCTACATTCTGCGCATTGAGTTATATTATAAATATGAGAAATGCGCCATATAAATGCTATGCATTATTATTATCTTTGTCCAGGATTAGGACTTGATGTCAGCAGATATGTTGTTCAGTCTTTTTAACTGGTCCGGTTTTTAAGGAACTGTGCTAACCCAGGTCGTACCATGTTGGATTCGTCCTTAAAAATACTCGTGAGCTTTTGGTCCTTTGGATCCCAAGTGTTTGCCGTGCTTGGAGACCCGTGTCGGGGGAGAAGAGGATCCTGGTGGCTGAAACACTCCACTTTGGCCTTGACTTCTACCTAAACGGGAGGCTAGTCGTACCGGCCTAGTCAATCTGCTCTTGTCACGTTGAGCCCTATCCCACTGTTGACATGCGGGTTGCTATGCTGAGCACCATGCTATCGCCTCTGCTGCTGATTAGGTGCTTTACGCCAGTATTCCCCTGCATTCAACAGTGTGATAGAAGGCGGTGGCTCAAACGGTTTAATCGGGCTTATCCCCCTTGAGTATATCTTTCGGGCAGTCTCCATTGTGCGTCGGCTGGAGACCCGCCGACATTTGCACTTTCCCTTGTTGGGCTCGGTGGCAGGCGGGGACCCCCCGGGGATGAAAATCTCTACTAATATAATATGGAAAAAAAAAAAAAAAAACCAAACTTGCACAGAAGCGGCACATAGCCACCAACATTGAAAATGACAGTGACTCGGACTGTGAGGAAGCGACGCCTCAGGCGTCAGCCGTATGGCCTCGCTTCCTCATTGGCCATAGCAAGGTGAAGGAGAAACCAGTTACCAAGCTGCATCCTTTTCTGGTGGGGGAGACCCTCAGGAGCCGTGTTGGCAGGCCTGACGCCCAGCGCCTCAGGTCTGGTGACTTGCTGGTGGAGTGCCGTACTCGGGCACACTCCAGCGGGCTACTGAGGCTCTCTTCCATTGGAGACACTCCTGTGGAGGTCACACCCCACAAGACTATGAATTCGTCAAGAGGCGTAATCAAAGATCAAGCTTTGGCAGAACTGTCAGAAGATGAACTTGTACGGAACCTTAAGTCTCAGGGGGTGACTTACGTCAAGCGTTTCGCTTCCAAGCGAGGTGGTGGGGAGATTCGTCTCCCTACCATCATCCTGACGTTTGGCACCCCCACCCTCCTACTACCATCTGGGGAGGTTACTACTCCTTGAGAGTGAAAAAGTATGTCCCTCTCCCCCTCCGGTGCTTTAAGTGCCAAAAGTATGGCTGTGGGCAGAAGACATGCCGTCAGGCAGAGGCTTCATGCGCCTGTTGCAGTAAGCCCGGACACTCTGCCGAGTCCTGCACAGCCACCCCCCTGTGTGTGAATTGCCAGGGGGCGCATATGGCTTCGGATAAGAAATGCCCTGTTTGGATATCCGAGTGCAAGATTCAGCAGGTGCGTGTGGAGAAGGGGCTGTCCTTTCTGGATGCCAAAAAACTGGTTGAAGGCCCTGGTGCAGCTGCGGCTGCCCCAACCTCTAACACCTCAGTGTATACTTTTAGTGCAGCGGTGGCAGGCAAGCGCCCCACCAAAGACTTTTCATGTCAAACCCCAACTTCTTGGTTGGGGGCGGAGCCTCGGCTCATCTCGCCCCTGCAGAGTAACCCTCCTCCGGTGGTGAAGAGGAGCCAGGGAACGCAGAAGGCGGACACTGCCGGTCCGGTAGTGCCGCCTTCTGTTGCCCCTAAGCCTCAGCCCCCACCCAAACCTGTTAGTCAACTCCAAAGGCTTCTGGCTCTGGTCAGCCTTCTAAGGCTACTAACTCTAGTGGCAGGAACGCTGCCCTGGACCAGGGGTCGAAGAAATCTATGGGACCGCTGTGCGCACGGGCCCAGAAGGGGAACACTGATGTCCCCCTTCAAAACAAATATGCTGCACTGGAGGAGCAGATGGAGGGAGTGGAGGTTGTCGTTGCTGATGCTGCGGCAGCTCCACCTCCTTCATCTCCGAAGAACCAGAGGAGGCCCGGGAGCCGGCCCCCCTCTGTTTCTTCAACTCCTTCCAAGATAAAGGAAAGGGGGGGGGGGGGGAACTCCTTACCCCCAGATAAGACTTACTTGTGTACTCTTTGCTTCAGTGGAATTGTCGTGGTTTTCAAGCTAACTTTGAGGAAATACATCTTTTAGTCAAGTTCTATAACCCCTCAGTAATATCTCTTCAGGACACTTACCTGAAGACTTCTGACCATGTGTCCTTTAATGGTTTTAACATTATACATAAAGGCTCTGATTCGGAGAGGTGCTTGGGTGGAGCGGCTCTTCTCATTAGTAGCCAAATTTTATGTAGCCCCGTTAGCATCGACACCTGTCTTCAGGCTGTCGCAGCTCGGGTTACCTTAAAGGAGACCATAACCATATGCAGTATTTACCTGCCACCATCACTGCGGGTCTGTAGCAATGATATATTTAACTTAGTAGATCAACTGCCCCCTCCCTTTATTCTCATGGGGGATTTTAACGGTCACGCTCACCTTTGGGGTAGTGACCACTATGATGGCAGAGGTCAGATGTTAGAAGATGTTTTTTTCTCAACTTAACCTATGTGTCTTTAACGATGGCTCACCTACATACTCTAACTCAGGTTCCGGATCTAGTTCTGTTCTAGACCTCACTGTGTGTGATCCTTCTCTCATGCTGGACTTTGACTGGAAGGTTCACGACGACCTGTATGGTAGTGACCACTTCCCAGTAGTCCTGTCGTCGGTCAGCTGTGAGGAGGATTCGCCGGTGGGGCGCTGGAATCTCAAGAAAGCTAACTGGTCTCTGTTCGCCTCTCTCTGTCAGTCTCGTCTTACAGAGGAGGTGGTCATGTCAGCTGAAGAACCTGTTTCTTGTTTTACTTCTATTTTGTTGGAGGTTGCAGGTGAAACCATCCCTAGAACTTCCACATCACTCCATCGGAAGCCGAGAGTACCATGGTTCAATGAAGAGTGCCGCAAGGCCCAAACAATGCGCAAATCTGCTCAGCGACGTGCTTTTCGTAATCCGTCGCAAGCAAATATTTTAACATTTAAAAGACAGCGGGCGAAAGCCCGTTACATTTTTAAACGCGAACACCGTGCTTCCTGGAGACGTGTGGAAGGCTGTTCGAAGAATTGGGGGCAGGGGTGGCTCGGCTTCTGTCGGCCATCTTAGAGATGGTGCCAGTTTGGTCACAGATAAAAAGGCTGTGGCCAATTTGCTTGCCTCCACCGTTGCCCATCATTCTTCAACAGAGCATTATTCACCTTTCTTCCAGAGAGAGAAGGAGAAGCGAGAATCTTGTACTTGTGATTTTATATCAGATAACTCGGTAGACTATAATGCCCCTTTTATGTTTTCAGAATTGCAGGACGCCATGCAGAAATGTACTGACTCTGCTGCTGGATTAGATACCATCCACTATCAGCTCCTAACACATCTGCCTGAGGATTCACTCCTTGTACTTCTCAAGGCCTTTAACCATATCTGGATAACTGTTTTTTTTCCGCCATCTTGGTGCCAGGCTGTAGTTGTGCCAATTCCCAAGCCAGGTAAGGATCCTTCCGACCCGGGCAACTACCGGCCAATAGCTTTGACATCATGTTTATGTAAAACTATGGAACGCTTGGTCAACGCCCGACTGGTGTGGCATCTTGAGTCACAGGGTCTCATCACAGACCTCCAGTGCGGTTTCCGGCACTTCCGTAGTACAACTGACCATCTAGTCCGCTTTGAGTCTTTTATCCGAGATGCTTTTGTCAACAAGCAGCATGTCTATGCAATTTTCTTTGATCTTGAAAAGGCATATGACACTACCTGGAAGCATGGTATAATGTCTGATTTGTCGGACATGGGTTTTAAAGGGCATCTGCCCGTTTTTATTCACAATGTTTTGTCAAACAGGTCGTTCCATGTCCGTGTGGGCTCCACCCTCTCTGACTCCTTTGAACAGGAGATGGGTGTCCCGCAGGGCAGTATTCTATCTCCTGTTTTATTTAGCATTAAAATAAATAACATTGTAAAGGCCGTCAACGATGATTCTGAATGCTCTTTGTTTGTGGACGACTTTGCTTTGTGTGCACGAGTTCGAGGACTTGCGTCCCTTGAGAGGCTCTTGCAGCTGTGCGTTGATCGCATCCAGGGGTGGGTGTCTCTCAATGGATTTAGGTTCTCGCCCTCGAAGACGGTCTGTGTGCATTTTACTAAGCAGACGAAATTTTTCCCAGAACCTAGCCTGAGCATTGCTGGAGTGCCAATTAAGGTGGCGAAAGAGGCAAAATTTTTGGGGGTCATCTTTGACAAAAGATTGACCTTCTGCAACCATGTTAACTACCTTAGAACCTCTTATCAGAAGACCCTCGACATTCTTCGTGTCGTTGGTCGTACTGACTGGGGTGCAGACTGCATTGTCTTACTTCGACTGTACCGGGCCCTTGTTCGGTCCAAACTGGATTACGGCTCTGTGGTATATGGCTCGGCTTCAAAGTCTGTTCTACAGCGTCTGAACACAATTCAGTGTATACTTTTAGTGCAGCGGTGGCAGGCAAGCGCCCCACCAAAGACTTTTCATGTCAGACCCCAACTTCTTGGTTGGGGGCGGAGCCTCGGCTCATCTCGCCCCTGGAGAGTAACCCTCCTCCGGTGGTGACAAGGAGCCAGGGAACGCAGAAGGCGGACACTGCCGGTCCGGTTGTGCCGCCTTCTGTTGCCCCTAAGCCTCAGCCCCCACCCAAACCTGGGCCCTTGTTCGGTCCAAACTGGATTATGGCTCTGTGGTATATGGCTCGGCTTCCAAGTCTGTTCTGCAGCGTCTGAACACAGTTCACCATCAAGGTCTGCGCATATGTCTGGGAGCCTTCAGGACATCTCCAGTTCCTAGTCTGTAGGCAGAGGCAGGGGAGCCTTCTCTCAGGCTCCGCCGCATCCGCCTCATGCTCAGCTACGTTCTGAAGCTGAAGGCCCATCCAGACAATCCTGCCTATGGGGGCGGTCCGTGGCGCAGTGGTTAAGGAGCCTGCCACCAATGCCAAAGGTGCGTGGTTCGATACCGGGTTCCGCCGTTGGACTTTTCTCCTCTGGTAAGTGTCACCGTTAATTCGGGCGGACCGTCGGGGGTTCTTTCTCCGGGTACTCCGGTTCTTCCACCCCCCCCCCACCCCCCACACTTTGGTACCGGTCTCAGGCCACTTTACAAATTTCAAATACAAGCGATCAAAATCTCTGTAACTTCAGTAGCTGACTGGCCCTTCGTTTGTCTTGTACTGTGTTTGTCTTAAATGGCGTAAATCCGTGTCTGTTTCGTGAGTGTGTGTGTTGGGTTTCAGGCGCGGCGCTTTGAGTCGATTTCCCCAAAATTGAGAAAAAGCGCCTATATAATAACGGCATTATTATTATTATTATTATTATGATTGTGTTTTTAACCCGTCGTTTGCAGAGATTTACGATGCCCATCCGGGAGCTGTCCGTCCACTTTCCTTCTGTGTCCGACCTCATCTGCAGGCGGCCGGAGTGGACCTGGACAAAGTTTTGGAATCTCTGCAACAAGTCATTTCACCCTGGCTACTACCAGTTCCTGACATCTTGCTGGACTTGACCGCCCACAAGAAGGATTGTACTCCACCAGCCATATACCAACAGAGCCTCAATGAACTCCTTTCAGTTTTTCCTGGCTATTGTCGTCTTTATACGGATGGGTCCAAGTCTGAGGATGGGAGGGTGGCTGCGGCTGCAGTGTCCTCTCGCCATCCTAAACGCCCATTTAAGCTCTGTCTCCCTGACCATTCCTCTGTATTTAATGCAGAACTGCAGGCAATTCTGCTGGCACTCAAGCATGCCTATCAGTCTCGGGAAAGGAACTTCCTGATTCTGTCTGACTCTCTTTCTGCCCTGCAGGCCCTTCAGGGCGCGGGAATTCTAAGGCAACTGTTTATGAAGATCTGTACTCTGTTGACTGTGGTTTTTGTCAACCTCCAAGTCTCTGCTCCATATAGGAGAACTGCTTTTACGTTTGAGTTGAAAATCCGGACTTTGGTGTGTTGTGACAGCTCTCTGGAACTCCACAATTTTTTTCAGCTGGAGAAAGGCTGCTCTGGCTTTACCGATTCGTGCTCTGACATCTGCATCAGTGCCACCTTTTTTGTCTATGATGCTCCCGAGATAGGTGAAAGACTCCACCTCCTCCAACGGGGTGCCAGCAAGCAAGACTGGTTCTTCCCTGGTTGCGTTCAGCCTCATTGTCTTTGTTTTCTGTTTGTGGATGGTGAGGCCCACTTGGCGTCCCACCCCCACCCGGGTCTGCCCTGGGGGACTTGGGTGGGGTTAGGTATTTTTTAGTTCCCAGGGTCACCCTGGTCAGCCCCACAGGGTGGGTTTTTCTCTCTATTCTGGGGCATGTGTTTCTGTCTACCCTTTGTCCATTCACCTGTATTTGCCTTTTTAAAACTCTCCCTACTGTCTGCACTGCCTGTAGCTCTTGATATTGGATGTGTGTTGCTAAATGGTCTTAGCTTTATTTAGGCCCCATGTTGTAGGTTTATTTAACGTATTTGACCGGCTGGCGACATACATTCAATTTTCTGTTTAGTTTTTTTTTTTTTCACAAGCAGTGCAGGCACGTCCTGAGAAAGCCTTGTTGCTGTCGGGACGTTAAGCAATGTACAATCAATCAACCACTTGGCGTCCCAGATGTCAGCAAGCCTCATGGTCTTGTCCTGCATTTGTTGATGAGTGTGGGACAGTAAAGCCAAGTTGTCTGCAAAATTGAGGTCGTCAAGCTGTGTCCACAGTGTCCACTGTATTCCGCTTCTTCTCTGCTCTGTGGTCCTCTTCATGACCCAGTCGATGGCCAGTAGGAAGAGGAACGGAGACAGCAGACACCCCTGCCTGACGCCAGTTCTGACCTGGAGCTCCCTGGTGAACTGCCCTTCATGGATCCCGTGACATGTCATGCCATCGTAGCTGCTCTTGATCAGGCAGATGAGTTTTGTGGGTACACCATAGTGTCGTAGGAGTTTCCACAAAGTCTCTCTGCCTACACTGTCAAATGCTTTCTCGTAACCCACAAAGTTGACATACAGCGGGGAGCTCCACTCCAGAGACTGCTCCATGATGATGCGTAGAGTGGCAATCTGGTCTGTACATGATCGGTTTTTCCTGAATCCTGCTTGCTGGTCTCTCAGCTGGGGGTCGACGGAGCTCTTCATTCTTTCCAGGATGATCCTGTTGAAGACTTTCCTGGTACTGACAGCAAGGTGATTCCTCTGTAGTTGGAACACTTGCTGAGGTCGCCTTTCTTGGGAAGCTTGATTAGGTACCCCTCCTTCCAGTCAGCCGGCATCACCTCCTCTTCCCAGATCTTTCCAAACAGTGGTTACAGCATCTCTACTGTTGTTTCTAGGTCTGCATTCAGAGCCTCTGCTGGGATGCCATCTGGCCCTGCTGCTTTGCCGTTCTTCAAAAATGCCACTGCTCTTCTGATCTCTTCCCGGCTGGGTCTGTTAGGTATTTTTTAGTTCCCAGGGTCACCCTGGTCAGCCCCACAGGGTGGGTTTTTCTCTCTATTCTGGGGCATGTATTTCTGTCTACCCTTTGTCCATTCACCTGTATTTGCCTTTTTAAAACTCTCCCTACTGTCTGCACTGCCTGTAGCTCTTGATATTGGATGTGTGTTGCTAAATGGTCTTAGCTTTATTTAGGCCCCATGTGTTAGGTTTATTTAATGTATTTGACTGGCTGGCAACATACATTCAATGTTCTGTTTATTTTTATTTTTTTTCACAAGCAGTGCAGGCACGTCCTGAGAAAGCCTTGTTGCTGTCGGGACGTTAAGCAATGTACAATCAATCAATCAACCGGCTGGGTCTGTCACAGCTGATGGGTAGGTCAGTCTCTGCTGGCTGGATGTCTGGGGGGGTCGGGTGGGGTGGGTCTGTTCAGTAACTCTTCAAAATACTGGCCCATCTGTCGAGTTGGTCTGCTCTGTCTGCAATAGGCTTGCCTTCTTTGTCTTTTACTGGTCTTTCTGTATGGCCATACTTGCCAGACAATCTTCTGGTAATGTCGTAGTGCTGTTTCATGTTGCCGCTGCCTGCTGCCTTTTCTGCCTCTGCTGCTAGGTCGTCTGTGTAGGCTCTCTTGTCTGCCCTGATACTCCTCTTCACCTCGTGGTTGGCTTCCGAGTATTCCTCTTGTGCCCTTGCTTTGGCTGCTCTCATGCAACTGTTGTTGACAACTGCTTTTTTCTGATTCCTCACTTCTATCTTCTTCAAGGTCTGTGCCGACAGCCAGTCCTTGTGATGGTGTTTCTTGAACCCCACAGTGTCTTTGCAGGTTGAGTTCAGTGCCTCTCTAACAGCCTTCCACTGCTGTGGTGATCGCCTCCTCCTCATTTACTAGCTCCTGTAGCACTTGAAACCGGTTGGACAGCACCAGTTTGAACTCTTCTCTCACTCCTGTCTCTCTCAGGAGGCCTACATTATAGCACTGTCTTCTTGTTGTCCCTGTGCTGCTTTTCTTTAACTTGAGCTTTATTCTTAAGATAAGCAGATGATGGTCTGAGGCGACATCTGCTCCCCTCCTCACTCGAACATCTTGAAGGGATCTTCTAAATTTCTTTCTAATGCAGATATGGTCTATTTGGTTTCTCTGTAGTATAGTCAGGTGAGTCCCACCATGCTTTGTGTATTCTTCTGTGTGGGAAGATGCTGCCTCCACTGACAAGTCTGTTTAGAGCACAAAAGTCTACGAACCTCTCCCCATTCTCACTCATCTCCCCTAGTCCCTGTCTCCCCATCACCTCTTCGTATTGTCCTCACCTATTTTGGCATTAAAATCGCCCATGATGATGGTGATGTCTCGCTCCGCACATTTGGATACGGTCGTAGAACTCTTGTTTCTCTTCCTCGTCACTGGCATTAGTGGGCGCATAACACTGGATGACGTTCAGCTTGATCTTTTTCTTGGTTCTAAAGGCTGCTGTGATAATTCTTGGCCCAAGAGGTTCCCAGCCCATCAGCGCTCTCTGTGCCACTGGTGACAGCATGAATGCTACACCTTCTGTATGGGGGGCATTCTCCTCTTCATGCCCTGAATACAGAATCATCTCCCCACTTAACAGCCTTTTCTGGCCAGACTGCGTCCATCTGGCTTCACTGATACCTAGCAGGGAAAGGTTGTACTTTTGCATTTCCGCTGCTATCTGGCCGGACTTCCCGCTCTGGTACATGGTCTTGACATTCCATGTGCCCATGATTGTGTCCCTGGATAGAGAGAGGCGGCTCGATCCTGTGGCTTCCGAAGACTTCCGGCTTTCACCACACGAAGTCATAAATCTTCTGGTAGAAGAACCTTCCTCCTCCAGGAAAGGAAATGCTGTTTGTCTATTCGTCGGCGTTTTTGTAGCTATTTCTTTTTTTGCAGGGTGGGGAAGCTACCCCCACGCCCAACCCCCTTACTAGGAGGACCAGGGTTTTTCTGTCGGGGTCTCCTTCCCTTGGACCATGTTGGTTCACGGCACCTTATTTCATTCAGTGCGCCCCTCTCACGAGGTCCCCCATCCACCACCCAGGGGACGCGCCTCAACGCCATATGGTCCCATTGTGAGACGATAGTGACAAACGTAATTGAATTTGTCATTTAAATTTGGCACAAGTTTGGTGTCTTCTTTTTCCCCCGTCAAACTCATTTTCTCAACATCTAATGGATAATCATTGTGGTTATCATGTAGGTGGTGTTGGTACTCCAGGTCGACTTCAAAGATCCAACCCTTTGCGTCATTCCGGTCATGAGTCATAATACAGTTTGTTAACTCTGTTATGTCATACTGTGACAAATCATGCAGACAAAAGTTTTTAAAAGGCAATAACTCACACATCGCAAATCCATACAAATTATTAGCATCAAGGTACATAATGAATGACTTTGACCTTGAGTGGTCAAAGTCCGGGCCGTCAAGATATTTGTTGTTAGCTTTGGCATAGTTGTTTGTGGCTATACTAATGCCTCCCCTCAATCTGCGTTCTATCATTTCACCCATCGAGACCCCACCCGGGTCTGCCCTGGGGGACTTGGGTGGGGTTAACTACTTTTTAGTTCCCAGGGTCACCCTGGTCAGCCCCACAGGGTGGGTTTTCTTCTCTATTCTGGGGCATGTGTTTCTGTCAACCCTTGATCCATTCACCTGTATTTACCTTTTTTAAACTCTCCCTACTGTCTGCACTGCCTGTAGCTCTTGATATTGGATGAGTGTTGCTAAATGGTCTTAGCTTTATTTAGGCCCTATGTCGTAGGTTTATTTAACGTATTGGACCGGCTGGCGACATACATTCAATATTCTGTTTAGTTTTTTTGTTTTTTTTTCACAAGCAGTGCAGGCACGTCCTGAGAAAGTCTTGTTGCTGTCGGGACGTTAAGCAATGTACAATCAATCAATCAATCACCCATCGTACGATCATACAACAGGTCTATAGATATAATGATAATAATAATGATTTCTATGGTGCCTAACCTCAGGTAGAGCTCTAGGCACCTTACAAATTTCCAAAATACAATTACAAAAACTGTACACAATATTACACGCGCGCACATGCACGCACGCACGCACACACACACATTCCAGGCACCACAGCAAAACTACAACAGAATCCTCAGCAATCAATGATTAATCAGTGGGGTAATGGAGTTGGAAAAGGTGTGTTTTTAGCGCAGATTTAAAAAAGTCTTTTGAAGCAGTGTGACGGACATGGGAGGGAAGTTCGTTCCAGTACAGCGGCCCAAGATATGAAAAAGGCCACTGGCCAAAAGACTTGGTACGGACAAAAGGTACACGCAAAATAGGGCTGTCAGCAGAGGATCTGAGTTGTCTTGAGGGAGTGTACAGCTGCAGGAGAGAGGACAGGTACGGGGGGCTTGATGTGGAAATGCAGCTGAAACAGACAGAAGAAAGTGCAACAAACCCTTTTCACGATAGCTTTCAAATGCATCTGCTAGCAAACAAACATCAGCTTTCAAGTACTGATCGTGGTAGTCGCCAATCGTTTCACACCCTAGTTTATCCCATGCTTTGAGACCGCGCTAGTATTCAGAGTCAGAAATTCCTTTGCCATTTAGTGTAGAATAAAATTTCTCTTTTGGAGGCAAACTCCTTTCCTCAAACACAACCCAGTGATCAATGTACTCGTAGGGGTAGACTCCTTTCTTGATCAACTCTAGCTCAAAATATTTACTTGTTATTGGAAACAATGTCAGACCTTCTGCCAGACTAGCAAGCCCTAAAGACAAGTGTTGCATTGAGTCATAAAACACTAATTTGTTGTCTAGCCTAAAAGTCAAGTACTTCTTAGTTGTCTGGGCAATACAACTAAATTTTTTGTAAGACTCATCTACAGCACGCATGATAATGTGTGAACCATATCCTTTGAGACTGTGGAAAAAGATTGGCAGTTTGTATGTCTTGGGATCTGTTTTTAATAGCAAGTTACAATTATTATGTGCAGCACCTCTATAACGCCCAGTTATGTGGTCATGGTCGCAAACTTTATCATGTAGAGGCTGTTCACAAATCCAACACATCACTGCTGCATCAAAATTCAGTTTGTCCTCTTCTGTCATCATCAAAGGTATCTGACAGTTTTCCAGATACTGTACTACACTACTATGTAGTTGTCTCATTTCTGTTAAAAACTCAGATGCTGCATTTTCACCCCTGTAGATAACAGGTTCTGTATGCTCACCGTCTGACCTAACAAGAATGTATCCAAAAGAACAGACCACTTGGTCACTCAACTTTACAGTCTTTGGTAATGATTCTGGAACAGGACCGTCATATGGTACAACCAGTGATTCAAAATCAGCATACACTACAAATGGTAGCTTTTGCTGATTCCCATAGTTCTCAAAATATACTTGACTACCAGGATCTGGGTACTTCAGTATTGTTTCAGTGTCATCAGCTGACCTACAATGTTTAATGTGTTTGTGTGCTACTTCAATAGAAGAAAACCTTTGTAAACACCTCTTACACACTTCCTGTTTACATTTGTGCTTTGTTGTATGCCCATGAATTTGTCGTGACCTATTTCTGATAATTGTGTAGTGAATGTTATCATTACCATTTTCATCACCTATTAATAACAGGTCAACATGCTTATTTTCTGGCTGTTCATAGGTTGGGGCAAGTGGTGATACTCTAATGGGTTGTAGCTTGTTAAGAGATTCATTATCCCATACATATACATTCACAGAAATGCCAGGATTTAGTTTTTCTTCCACCTTAACAGGGAAATCTAGAGATACAATATTGGACAGTTGATGCCCACCACTCCCCCAATCGATCATTTTATTTAATCCTCTCGGTAATTTAACCTCAAACTGGCGGAACAGTTGGTCAAATGAAGAAGAGGTCACGCGTGCGCAATGGTTCACTTTTGGGAACGCGGTCGTACGGTACACACCATGTGCTACTCGAGATCCTAATCTTTTTGTGGTTTTCCTTTGATCATTGATGGGATCTGCCTCAGATTTTCTGGTGATACACTGAGGTAGGATACAACCTTTTCTTTTCTTTCAGGATCTTACTCTTAACTCCGGGGATAGCGTTTCAGGAACTGTTTTCAGTTTACGCTTCTCGGTCTAGGTTTCGCCTACCCGGCACCGGCCTCCACGTGGCGTAGGTGGGTAGTCCGCTCAGTCCCTGACTGAGTGGGCTAGCGGACGGGTGCCATCTTTGTCCAGGATTAGGACTTGATGTCAGCAGATATGTTGTTCAGCCTTTTCACTGGTCCGGTTTTTAAGGAGCTGTGCTAACCTAGGTCGTACCATGTTGGATTGGTCCTTAAAAATACTCGTGACTTTTTGGTCCTTTGGATCCCAAGTGTTTGCCGTGCTTGGAGACCCGTGTCGGGGGAGAAGAGGATCCTGGTGGCTGAAACACTCCACTTTGGCCTTGACTTCTGCCTAAACGGGAGGCTAGTCGTACCGGCCTAGTCAATCGGCTCTTGTCACGTTGAGCCCTATCCCACTGTTGACATGCGGGTTGCTATACGGAGCACCATGCTATAGCCTTTGCTGCTGATTAGGTGCTTTACGCCAGTATTCCCCTGCATTCAACGGTGTGATAGAAGGCGGTGGCTCAAACGGTTCAATCGGGCTTACCCCCTTGAGTATATCTTTCGGGCAGTCTCCATTGTGCGTCGGCTGGAGACCCGCCGACAGTTGCACTTTCCCTTGTTGGGCTCGGTGGCGGGCGGGGACCCCCGGGGGATGAATATCTCTACTAATATAATATGGATAAAACAAAAAAAAACAAAACTAGCACAGAAACGGCATATAGACACCGAATTTGACCATGACAGTGATTCAGACTGTGAGGAAGCGACGCCTCAGGCGTCGGCCGTATGGCCTCGCTTCCTCATTGTCCATAGCAAGGTGAAGGAGAAACCAGTTACCAAGCTGCATCCTTTTCTGGTGGGGGAGACCCTCGGGAGCCGTGTTGGCAGGCCTGACGCCCAGCGCCTCAGGTCTGGTGACTTGCTGGTGGAGTGCCGTACTCGGGCACACTCCAGCGGGCTGCTGGGGCTCTCTTCCATCGGAGACACTCCTGTGGAAGTCACACCCCACAAAACTATGAATTCGTCAAGAGGCGTAATCAAAGATCAAGCTTTGGCAGAACTGTCAGAAGATGAACTTGTAAGGAACCTTAAGTCTCAGGGGGTGACTTGCGTCAGGCGCTTCGCTTCCAAGCGAGGTGGTGGGGAGATCCGTCTCCCTACCATCATCCTGACGTTTGGCACCCCCACCCCTCCTACTACCATCTGGGGAGGTTACTACTCCCTGAGAGTGAAAAAGTACGTCCCTCTTCCCCTCCGGTGCTTTAAGTGCCAAAAGTATGGCCATGGGCAGAAGACATGCCGTCAGGCAGAGGCTTCATGCGCCCGTTGCACTAGGCCCGGACACTCTGCTGAGTCCTGCACAGCCACCCCCCTGTGTGTGAATTGCCAGGGGGCGCATATGGCTTCGGATAAGAAATGCCCTCGTTGGATATCCGATTGCAAGATTCAGCAG
>BTPG01000007.1:76808581-77033391 GCA_036245525.1 Semisulcospira habei
GATGCCGAAAAAATGGGTTTCTGCCAATAAAGTGGGTGGGTGTCTCTCTCACACAAATGAAACTGGCATTACAGTCAAAATGGGGGTCTTCACAACAGTAGGCGTCTGTAATAAGGTCAAGTTCATGGAATACTTCTTTTTCACATTAATTTTTTTTTCCCAACTTAAATGTGTATGTGTGCTTTAACATTCTTTACATAGTATGGTGCAAAATTCAATAAACACTGGCCCGAAACCTTTCGATTATGATTTTTACAGAGGAAATCGTTTAAACATTGCTGCGTTTTGTCCTTTTGAAGCAAAACAGTTTATCATGGCATTGATGTGAGAATCAACATAATGTATTCTGGAAATTAAAGGACCTTTTTTGTGCGTTTTGGGGTACTCTGGAGTTTCAGACAAACAGCAACAGAGCATTTTGAATATTAACCCTTATCATTCGGAATACACCAGTGTGTGCAACTAGTGTAACTGAAATAGTCCAAGGGTTAGTGCCAGAATAGCTTGGTGCCTCTAGGCGCCAAGCTATTGTGGCACCACCCTTGAACTAAAGCCATTGGTCTATGTCCTCATCTGTAAGTACTGTAATGTAGCTTGCATAGAATTATGGCAGTGAACAGATTTGAAGCTATTTAGCCTCAGTATGACTATGATGCGGGTCAAAAAGTGTGGAAAAATATCAAAGATAGAAAAAGACCCAGACGAAGAAACGAACACTTAACTTATTCTACCCCAGCAAAATTTAAGATCCACCACGATAGTTCAAGGGTGATGCCAGAATAGCTTGGCACCTATGGGCACCAAGCTATTCTAGCATCACCCTTGAACTATCGTGGTGGATCTGTGTCCTGCACTGCAACGCAGTCTTCTGAAGACGACTTCAACATTTGGGCTTAACTTATTCTACCCCAGACACACCACAGCAAAATAAAGATCCACCATGATAGTTCAAGGGTGATGCCAGAATAGCTTGGTGCCTATGGGCGCCAAGCTATTCTGGCATCACCCTTGAACCATCATGGTGGATCCGTGTCCTGCACTGCAACGCAGTCTTCTCAAGACGACGTCAACATTTGGGGATTCCGATCTTGGGGTAGAACGAGTTAAAATGACAGAACAGAACACCGACATTAATTAACTAACTGACAACATAAGAAATCACTTGAAACTTCAGCCTTTATTTAACGTCTTTCGTCTCCAACAAACAACCAGCCATTCTTTCATTTGCAAAATGGTATGGCAGTACAACCAACCATTCTTCAGAGCATGGAATTACTCGTACTAAAAAAAAGAGGAAAACCCCTTTTCACTAGGGGGGTCCGGGGGCATGCGCCCCCCCCCCCCCCCCCCCCCCCCCCCGGAAAAATTTTTGAAAATTTACATTAAAATTTGTGCAATCTGGTGCATTTTAGAGAGAAACTGAGCAGTTTAACCACCTAAAAATCTTGCTTTTTTTTTCTTATTTTTGGGGTGCACTTTTCATTTTTTGTGTCAAAGGTTTAAAAGTTATACAAAAACAAAGTATTCAACAGAATATTTATATCCAAATGCTTATTCAAAATACATCTGAATGTCTTTCCATTTTTTTTTAAATTTGAGTTTAATTATATAATATATATACTTTCTTTAATAATCTCTGCTTAATCAGCTGTAAGTATGGATTCCTTTTATCTCTTATTTAATACTATGTACCATGGTCACTGAGCTGGAGAAAGGTTATATAGATTTTTCAACATAATTTCATCAAACTTTACTGGGAAAAAAATACATTGTAATAAATTTATTCACCATCATGAGTAATATTTCCAATGGCACTGCTTTTAGCTTTCTTGTGTTTCGCTGTAGACACGTGAGCATCAAGTGCTACGCGGGCCGCGTAGTTAATATCAACTCTGCGCAGTTCGCGGCAATACGCCTGCCCACAGGCCCGGCACACTGAGCGCGGAGCTCGTCGTTTACGCTTTTCTCGAGCCAAGTCCATCTCCAAATATTCTTGGCTCCAGAATCGTCTGACGTCTATTCTGTCTCCGCGTTTAAGTATTTTCTCTTCGCCGTATTTTGACCAGACTACGACTCCACTGAAGACCGGAAGTGACCTGTGCGAGCTAAAGCTAACGCCTCGCTCAATTTTCAATACGCGATTTGGGGATATCCGCCACATAAAGATCACGAAACACGGTATTGGAATAGTGACTTTACGATTTTGTTTTCGGCGGAAATTCGGCGGAATGGCAGCTTCATTTAAGCGGAAATCCGCCAAAAAGAGGAAAATTCCATGCTCTGATTCTTTCATTTGCAGAGTTTTTAAAATGGCATGCAGTATATTACAAAATGATCCCCCCCCCCCCCCCCAATAACACTCTTGTAATCAATTTTTACATTGTCAATGGTTTTCTTATCTTATTATATTGTCTTTTGTCCCCAGCCGGCTGTTTCGTTTTGCAAATCCAAAGGTTATACAGTATACAAAATGTGACCCTTTCTCACGAAACCAGTCTTAACTCGCAGCGAGCCAATCAGCACTACACGCAATAATATGTGGTGGGGGGGTCAATCTGGGGCATTTTCACTTTTTGGGAGAAATGTATTCTACATACACCAAAGTATCGTATGGTTAAAATCTTTATCATGAAAAATGCCATTAAATAGGTAAAAAATGATTTTAAAAGTCTGCCCTTGGCCCCAATTATGCTGCACACAGAAACTTCACAGGCTGTTTTCTCAAAATGGCCGCCGGAGGCTTTAACAACTTTAAACACTTAAGAACAGCTTTTACAATTTTTGCACTACAGCATACAGTCATATATCACAGTAATCAGCAAACACTGTAGTTTTCATAAATGCATATATGTCAAAACATGCAAAATGCGAGTTCTTAAGACTGATTTTGTGAGAGAGAGGGTCACAAATGATCCAGGCGTCCATCAGATTAAAAAAAAAAAAAAAAAAAAAAGAAAAAAAAAAAAAGCAGGCTATACATGCTGAAACCACCCCAATAATAACACTGATGTAATAAATCTGTATGAAATCGAAAATGCTGCGAGTGGCGGCTCAATTCATTTCTTTTGTAACTTTTTCAGTCTGTTGCGGACGTAATCCTTAATGTTTGTCCAGCGCCTATGTCTAAGTGCAGGTTCCAGCGCCATTGCATACTGTATCTCGGCCTTTCCAGGAAGTTTGTTCATGACGAGGTGTGTCTTGAAACGAGTTTGAACAGCTTTCTCTTCAGCTTCCCCCCATGGTTTTCTTGTAAATCTAGCTTTCCTTCGAACAGGAGCCGACGCAGTACTGTCATCATCAAAACTATCTAGATTGTCATCAGGCTCTGGACGTCTTTTCTCCGCCATGCTCATCGATTCCTGTGTTGCTGACTTGCTACTTGCTTCATTCACAGGTGCTGTTCCCCCCGAGACCTCTCTGCCAGTTTCTGATGCGTCTTCATTGTCAAAGTCAATCTCTTCATCATCGCCCAGCTCAGCTCTAATGCAACTCTCAAAATCTGTCATCCCATTGTTAACTGACAGAAGAATCTTTGCCACTTTTGCCTTTTGAAGGACGTCTTGAGGTTGGCGGTAGATATGGCGATGTATCCGAATATCATGGCCAAGGAAATCTGCCAGCTGATCCTGGTCTAACTCCGAGATGGCCATTGACTGAGCCAAAGTTGCAACCTGTTTCCGCAACTGAGTAAATGTGAACATGGCTGGGTATGACACCCCTGCTTCTAGGGCATGGGCCTTCAGAACATCATGGCCTCTGTAAGGCCTCTGACCAGAAGGTGTGGCAAAGATGTACTGGGAATCAGCGAGAGCTGGCACCGATTGCCTCATTTGAAGGATTCTGTCCACAGTTGTCATCATCTTCTTCGTCAGCAAAACGGGAACACTCCTATTAAACTTGCCTCTGATTTCCACTCGCTGAAAATGATTCACCATTTTCTTCTCAACCTCTGTGAGACCTTTCAAGATATCTTGATTGGTGATCGATCCAATCTTAGCATTCTGGAAGTCTGACACCTTCATTCTCTGAACTTCTCCCCCTCGTTTTCGGTTGAAAAGTGATACAGCACAAAGAGTTGCTTTAACCACTGTCGGATAATCTTCCGAAACCATCCTTGTCTCAAGAAGCTGTTGGACCTTCCTCACATCTTCACATGATGGGATCAGCTTGGGTTTGTTCATGGTCATTTTCCCGACCGACTGGGCTGCTGTAGCGGACACACAATCATACCAGTCCCCGTCGAAGACGGAGTCAAACCGCTGCGCCTCAGAGAGCTCCTGTCGCCACCTGTCGTCTGAACCCTGTCCAAGCTGTTTGGATGCCTGTGACTGTTTGATCTGTGAACACTTTTTCAAAGCATGGCCTATGCGCATTGCGAGATTGCCTTTTTTGAACTGATGTGTGTCCTCATCAAAATCTGCTAGCTCTTTTACAGCCAGGACAACATGATCAAAGCTAGCTGAATTGATCACAGCATTTAAACTTGCGATTTTCATTTCTGACCTCACTCTGATAATCTTCAACAGTCTCCCTAACTCCCGCATCCTGGAGCTGATTTGTCCAGCCGTGTGTTCTTCAATGTCCCTGCGGTCAAATAATCTCTTTCCATACTCAAGAAGCAAGGGGTCAGTTCTGATGAGACGGCTTATCTCATCATCTCTCTGGGTAGCCAAGACCTTGTGGTAGAAGGAAAATTCAACGTCTAAGGGTATTGGAAGCATGAGCCGACCACGGCGAGCGGCGTCCCCTCGCCGAGTGATCTGAAACCCTCCTGGCTTCTGACAGCAACGTTTTGAGTGTACAGAGATCAGCTTTTTTTGATAGAGCCCTTTGCAATGGCTACAGGCGAGAAGGTCGTCTGCCTTACTAGTTTTGGTGCGATACTTAGGAATCAAACATCCGGATTTGTTTTCAAGAACAGCAACGTTATGCATGTAATCACCCTCATCTTGTAGTCTGATCCATGCTCGACGTCTCTGCTTGGTCCCTTTTTTCATCGACAAAATTTTAGCAACGTCAGCCTCATCTGCATGGACATCTTGTAAGTGCGTGCTCATTTTCAAGACAAGCTTGCCACACAATTTGCATGCATGTTTCTTGTCCCATTTGTACTTTCCTTTCCCTCTCTGCGACACGTGCACACCCGTTTCTTCTGTAAGTGCTCTTTCCCCACTCTTTCCAGCATCATGTTCCTCCTGCCTATCCACATTCTCATTGCCACCACCCTAACGCACACTGCACCTTGCTGGTACTAGCGTCACCAACACCTGGCCACCCCAAACCTGCCACTTTGATGAAATCTAACATAGTCGATACAATACTGTCTATGTCCGAGATCCCAGCAATTGATGCTGACACACCCTCTGAATCCGGTGAGCTCGAGCCAGGAACAAACTCCTCGTCATCACTGCCCTCGTATTGCGATGCGCTGGCACTGCTCTCAGTCTCGGGTCCATCCCAGGCGCCATTTGCCAACTGGAGAAAGAAAGAAAGAAAGATTAAAACCAAAGCTGCCTTAGAAACAGAAACAGCCCAATTTTGGTTTAAAGGGGCCTTGCACAAGAATAAAAAGAGTAATCCCGTGTATGACCGATTTACATATGTGTGACCTCGGTGACGAGGGCTGGCTTCTGCAGCAGTCAAAATCCACGTTTTCTGAAAATGCAAGCAGTTTTCACACATTTGTCAACCCTGCGTGACCCTTTGAGAGAGGTCACTCAAATTGGCATGTTTAAAAAGGTCTTGCCACAAAGTATCCTTGGGCCAAGCTTGAAGAATGTGGCTTGAATAGTCTCCGAGAAAATGCCACCGTTAACTCATTCTACCCCCAGACACACCACAGCAGGATAACAGCTGTGGGATTCTAGTAAGAAAGAAAACGCGGAAAATCAAACGACATTGGTGGGGGGTGGGTGGGTGGGTGGGTTGGGGGGGGGGGGGGGGGGGTGGTTTCATGTCCTTCATTTTCAGCGGCCGAAAAATCAAACGACAGGGGGAGGGGGGGGGGGGGATAGGCACGCGTGTCCACCGTTCGCCAAAGTATCCAAAAACCGACACGGGGAGCGAGACCAAACACACCCGAAAATGGACTTTGTTATGACACTCCTGATCTGCAGTATAAAAATGGAATGTGCGTACCAGTTTATGTTCAGATGCACACTAAACGGCACTCTGTCTTGGACAATATCCTTTTTTCACCGCCATTTTCCACTGCGACCTAAAGCTACCGGAAGTGTCGGGCGATAGTGAACCAAACTGCATACAAATCCAACCCATTTGAGATTTTTTTGCCATTTAAGAAGATTTTTTTTTTTTTTTTCTCGTCTTTTTTGTTGTTATTAGACGCGGAAAATAAATATGCTTCAGCGGAATTGTGAAAGAATTTCCACGGAAATCCGCGGAAACGCGGAAGAATCCCACCCTGGGATAAGGATCGACCATGATAGTTCAAAGGTGATGCCAGAACAGCTTGGCGCCTACGGGCGCCAAGCTATTCTGGCACCACCCTTGAACTATCATGGTCGATCTGTGTCCTGCGCTGCAATGCGGTCTTGAGAGGACAGGGGCAAAATTTAAGGATTTTGGTGTTGGGGTAGAATGAGTTAAAGTTTACCATGGACGACGGACGGACGACCAGTGGCCCAGAACATAAACTCACTTTTGCTTCGCACGCACGCCAGCCAATAAAATGAAGATGATCATAGAATCACTTTACTTACCAGTTTGTAATTGGGGGCATTCCGCTGCCGTCCATGCACCCTCCTACCAGACGCACCCTCTGTGGCAGAGGCTGGGGGGCCATGATTCTGCAGCATAGATCCTGATGGGTTTGGACATCCTGCTGCCATCCGGCGCTGGGTGTGTGCCAGAAAGTCCTGAGCCGGTGTGACCAAAATGGTGTTGCTGAGAACATGTCCAATACAACCATGTAAACCAACTGACATTTTGAATCAGATTGATTGTACATTGCTTAACGTCCCGACAGCCACTAGGCTTTCTCAGGACGTGCCTGCACTGCTTGTGAAAAAAAAACCCACCTAAACAGAACATTGCCATGTATGTCGCCTGCCGGTCAAATACGTTAACTCATTCTACCCCAACACCAAAATCCTTAAATTTTGCCCCTGTCCTCTCAAGACTGCATTGCAGTGCAGGGCACAGATCGACCATGATAGTTCAAGGGAGATGCCAGAATAGCTTGGCGCCCGTAGGCGCCAAGCTATTCTGGCATCACCCTTGAACTATCATGGTGGATCCTTATCCTGCCGTGGTGTGTCTGGGGTAGAATGAGTTAAATAAACCTAACACATGGGGCCAAGACATAAAGCTAAGACCATTTAGCAACACACATCCAATATCAAGAGCTACAGGCAGTGCAGACAGTAGGGAGAGTTTTAAAAAGGCAAATTTATACAGGTGAATGGACAAAGGGTAGACAGAAACACATGCATGCCCCAGAATTGAGAGAAAAACCCACCCTGTGGGGCTGACCAGGGTGACCCTGAGAACTAAAAACTGGCAATACAGTAAAAAGCGATACTTCAGTTGCACATTCCTAAACGAGACCTGTTTGTGGACGTTCGTTCTTCGAATCGCGAGGCAGTTTTGCGAACGAGGATTGAAATCTGGCGCCATTTTTGTTTTTTAAAAAAAAAAAAAGTCAACTGATAGTTACTGTGCATGCATGTGGCAAGTTAACACGTCAGAAAAAAAAAAAAAGAAAGAAGAAACAAAATCGCGTGGCAGATTGACCTTGTAATGGGGTTATTGAACGAATTCCTTTCATTGAAGAAGAAAGCTTTTGTTAAAATCGTGGGGTTCTATTATCATTTACTACAAGACTCAACGGTCAGGCCCGGCCGGTGCGGCCGAAGACACGTTTGAAAGCAGACGCCTTATTTTTCTGGGCCAAACGGGTACGGGGATTGGAGGCATCTCTCAGTTAAATAACTGCACTGAACAAGTACATTTGGGCGTGCTCTTAACTAAGAAATATTGCATAAAATACCTCTGCAAATGCGAGAGAATGACCGGTGCGTCCGTTGGAGACGAAAGACGTTTAAGCAAGGGAAGGAACTCCGTTCATCGGTGTTGGACCAATCAAATTGATCTGAAAACACTCCGGCCGCTTCCGTGTCCACACACAGGCCCAGGGCATCCCTGAAACACAACGATGAAGTAAATCTGTTAAAATGGGCACATCGTATTTTGATATTTTTTTCTGAATTTTGAATGAAAGATAATACAGAAACAACCCTCAGAAAAAATGGGTTTCTGATCTGGCCACCCAAAATTTTACACCGACCCAGATTGCATAAGGATGGTAAAGAAAGTAACCCAGTTCAGTCATTTGGTGTACGCACACACACACACACACACACACACATACACACACACGGTGCTTGGCGCCAAAAAGACGTTCTCTAGCAAGGTTTGCGTAGCTAGACGTGACATTATTTTTATCGTGTTATTTCTTTGTCAGAATTTCTGTGCCGTACACCAAAAACTAATGCGCTCCGACCCAGCCCCCATTTCAAAGTCTACCGTATTTTCAATACGGTAGACAAAAACATTAAGTAAACTTGCAGAAAAATGTCAATCCATCAAAGCTCTTGAAAAAATTTTGCTCACATGCGACACCAAAAGTGAACAGTTGTGCGTCCATTGTCTGTCATTTGTCTGTGGTTTGTGGTGATTAAATCTTAAATATTGGCATATTCTCAGAGACATGTTCAAGTCATAGATCCCAAAGATACTGATTTGTGTAGTAAACGCAAAGAGCATGCAGGCATGTTGACTGTTAAGGAGGAGCCAGTGCAACTCCAGTAAGAGGGATCAAGTTTGGACTTTTGGAGCACTAATTTGGCTGCATGATTTTGGATTTTTTGATTTTGTCTTTTCTGAAGGTGGATGATTTGTCTTTAACTAGTGCCAGCCATGACAGAATTACAATAATCCAATCTGGACAGAACTATAAAACAATTCAGCTATTAGTGTAGACACATCAGTCAAAAATGATTGGATGGCACTGAGCCTGCTAAGCTTAAGGTTGATCCAGACATGTGCAAACTTTTCAGTCAAACTTGGTACAAAGGTAGCTGATGATATGACCTTCCTAAGTACAACTAATTGGGAAAGTTCAAGGGTCATGGGAGGTTGACAAATGTGTAAAATATGGATACATTTTGAGAAAACAGATTTTGCAGGTGTAAAGGCCAAACCTTTACTTATATGTTAAGAAACGCATACACTTGCTTGTTTCAGTGACCTGTCCGAAAGGTCAAGGCCAGAAAGGTCAGATTAATTATGTGGATTGATCATGCAAATGAGCTATGAGGATTTTGTTTATTTATTTTATTCTTATTTTAATTACCTTTTCATTGATTTGGGCATGCCTGCATACATTTCAGTGAAACTTGTGCAAGTGTAGTTGATGTCAAGATCGTCCTATGTATTCTGATTTAGTTAAATAGTCTTGCGTAATTCTCTTTCTTTTCCTTTTTTTTTTTAACGCTCAGAAACATGCAAATATAACAAATAATTAAAGAATAACATAAAGAAAAGCAGTATCAATGTACAGTGTTGTCTTCATTACACAGTTTTTGCAGCATGTGTTCAGTATATGTTTGCAATTTCATTGTATGACAATTACCACGTAGGTCATAACATAAAATACCTCCACAAACAAGAGATGCAAAAAGCTAAATTCTCAAACTATTAAGATAATGTATTCACACAAAAGAAAATTCATCTACAAGTGATTGAGTAAAGGAAAATGGTAACACATAGACATACATAATCAAACACACACACACACACACACACAATCTGTAACTTTGTAACTTGTGTAACAGTTGAGCGATCTTTTGGAAAGGTCACAGATTATGTGGATTGATGATGCATGCGAGCCATGAGGGCTTTACTGTTCTTGTTGAAATCTTTGTAGATTTATTTCCAATGAACCCCAGCCATAGAGAAAACATGGATACAAAATAGTGATTGGTATTGTAAAAAGATATGAGCCCTCGCATCTGCAAGGGTGCATGAACTTCTATATCTGCATCAAGCTGGTGCTCCTTCCCTCGGCAGTGAAAGGGTTAAAAACTTGCCTGTCGCTTGTCAGTGGTAAAGAGATTTACCTACCGTGCCCTGGTGATGAGTACATACACACAGGCACAATTTAGCTTTTTAATTTAAAAATATATATTTTTATTTCTTTTTCTCTTTTTGTCTACCGTATAGACTTTGAGATGGGGGCTGGTCGGGGCACGTTCCGTAACATGCAAATGACGAACATAGGCTGGCACACATCAGACTCTGAACACGATAAAAATTATGTCATGCCTTGCTACGCTAACCGAGCTGTTGAACGTACATATGGCGGTTAGTTAGTTATTTGGGTTTAACTCGCCATCTCACGGCGGACATATGGCAGAAAGCACCATGTGTGTGTGTGTTTAGATATGTAGACACGAGTATCTCCAGTGTTTGTTTACGTACAGACCTGAAACTTTAGGAAATGCTTTGATCAAGATGTATTTCGGAGACCCTCTGAGAATATTTTAAATGGTAGATGCCTTAAAGAGAATTGCCATTTATATCAAGTCAGTTGACATGCATTTGAGTTCATAATTTTCATTCTGTTCACTTGGAGTTTTAAATATAGCTAGCTTGGAGATATACATTGGATGAGTTCGTTAGCCAGCTTTATACCTTTTCAACTTTTTTTGTAAAAAGTAATTCATTGCAGAAAAAAATTAAAAAGTAAGAATTCTTGACTTCTAGAGAAGGATCAGATGGTGATATAAAGGCGCCAAGCACGTGAGTGTTATACAATGTTCTTAAATTGTTATAAAGCACCAGATGTCAATGTTATACAATGTTTCTGAATTGACATCAAATTCCTCACTGTGTACACAGCGTCATGGGACTAGCAATGTCATGATGTGAAGCGTATAGTGAGGTCAAACACCTCGTGCTATTCTTCCTCCTTCAGAATTCCTGTCGTACTCCAGCCCTCAGAGCCTACTAATGATGGGAAGCGCCATGTATCCGTCTTTATTTGTGTGCGCCCGTGTGTTTTGATCAGGGGATTGGTTAGACAGGAGAGAAGTGAATTAGAAGGATAAGCTTTGAACATGAACTCTGAATGTTCATGAAAGAAAAACGCATGTGAGCTCCAAACAATACAGTAGACTTTGGGTTGAAATCCTCATCTTGTTTTAAATTAATTTTTTCTTTTACAATATTCATATCTGATTAACATTTTGTTGCAACTTGTGCTGAGAGTTTGTCTTAGAATAGTTTCAACAACAACTATAATCTACTGATGTGCATGTGATCGGATTCACGAGTTATCTCAGTGTGTGCAGATACAGAACACGCCTGTGCGTGCATGCGTATGTGTGTGTGTAGTTTAGCGTGAGTGCACAAGACACTTAGAGCTCACATTGTGTGTTGAAGCAGGGAAAGAAAGTTAAACAGTTAGGGCTTAAAGTCTGTGGTCTACTATGTATGAAAGGGATAATAATATATAATTCTTCTAAAGCGCAATATCCCCACAAAGAAAGGCTCAGAGAGCTTAAAATCTAGTCTAGATAATCTAACTAACTGAAATTAACTAACTAATGTACCGACAACATACAAAAACACAATCATTCTTAGGTCCAAATGCACATTGACGCAATACTAAAATAATAAACATAACATTTCAAGAGTCTGATCAGACATATACATGTTGATGGGAAAATGTAGGGTTTATCAATCCCTTTCAAAGGCCAGATTTAAAAAAATATTTTTTTCAATCTAGCCCTGAAAATGGCCAAAGATGGTGCATGGCGAATATCATGGGGAAGACCATTCCACACTTTGGGAGCTTGGAAGGAAAAGGAGCGCTGGCCAAAAGTTTTTAGGGACACTCTGGGGTTAGTCAATATTCGTTAGTCGTCAGTGCTGGAGCGCAATACTCTGCCTGGTGTATAGACATGGAGACTGGAGGACAGGTATGCCAGGAGTGTTTTATCAAAGGCCTGGAAAGCGAGGGTAGCAGTTTTGTATTCTATTCTGAACTTCATAGGAAGCCAGTGTAACTGCTTAAGCAAGGGAGTGATGTGGTCACGCTTTGATTTTTTTTCAGTACAAGTTTTGCTGCATGGTTTTGAATCTTCTGGAGCCTGTAGAGCAGATCGTTCGAAATACCTGACATTACAGAGTTACAGTAGTCAAGCCTTGACAAAATCTGTGAGCATGCAATTTGCCTACAGGCATCGTCAGTAAGGTACAGCCTAACAGAGCTAAGCCTCCTGAGATCAAGATAGGAGTAGTGGCACAGGTGAGACACATGCTCATTCTATAGACAGCACATTGTCAATGTATACACTTAGGTTTTTCACTTATTTTTTGAAAGGGATGTCCTGTCCACAAATGATCAAGGACTCATCATGGGAGACACACCCTGGAGCGAGTGCCTACCACAATGGCATCTGTTTTTCTTTCATTAAGCTTTAGCTTGTTGTCAGTCATCCAGTCCTTAACAGCTTCTATACACTGTTCCATGTCGTGCAGAAGAGACGGGAACTGTTTGAGAGGAGCGTCTTTCTTCAGCTGTGTGTCATTGGCATATTTGTGATGTTCACATCCTTTACTAGCGATCACCTCAGGCTGTGTGTACAATGAAAACAAGACCAGTCTGAGAACTGAGCCCTGGGACACGCCATATATCAGAAGGAGGGGAGTGTAAGTAGAATTCTGTATGACACGTTGGAACCTGTCAGACAAATATGTCTGAGTTGGTATACCTCGCCCTGTACCTAGGTTAAACGCACCAGTAGTGCCATTACTGCGATTTTCGCATCTGTGCGCTCACTCAGATGGGTCCTGTGCACCAGAAGGTAGGCTTCTGCACTTGAATTGTGGTCTCATACGTTCCCCTGAAAGATTGTGATCGCAGTCATAAAACGATTCGTTTCCGGTTTTAGCGTTACTCCCCATTAGCATAAAATGTTGGAGGGCATGTGTCCCTACTGGAAAAAGATAGGTCTCCAGGAGTTGTTCATTATCCTCAGAACTTGCGTATTCCTGAATCAAGTCCATTGTAGTGCACTCGTCTCTCATTCGGCTATGGCCACGACTGTGCTTTCTGCCACAAAGCAACACAGATGTCGCAAAATCACCACCGTTGAGGAAAAACGAAACTATTTTTCAAATCTGCCAAATCTGTAATGTTTCATGGTGCTAGCATCATACTTACTTACACCTATCACCCCTCCCAGGGTATAGGCCATTGACAAGATACCTCCAACGACTCCTGTCCGGTGCTTCTCCTTCGATTTTACTTCAGGTGGTTCCCAGTCTCTTGATATCTGCTTGGAGGTCTCGACGCCAGGTGTTTCTCGGCCTGCCTCTTTTCCTCTTTCCCTGGGGGTTCTATGAATGCCTGCCTAGTGATACTGGAAACTGGCTTTCTCAGACTGTGACCAATCCATCCCCATCTTCTTCGCCCAATTTCATTCTCTACTGTTATCTGCTGTGTTCTCTCCCAGAGTCTGACGTTGCTGATCTTCTCTGGCCAGTGGATTTTCAAGATTCTTCTAGGACAACTGTTTACGAAGGTCTGTACTCTGTTGACTGTGGTTTTTGTCAACCTCCAAGTCTCTGCTCCATATAGGAGAACTGCTTTTATGTTTGAGTTGAAAATCCAGACTTTGGTGTGTTGTGACAGCTCTCTGGAACTCCACACTTTCTTCAACTGGAGAAAGGCTGCTCTTGCTTTACCGATTCGTGCTCTGACATCTGCATCAGTGCCACCCTTTTTGTCAATGATGCTCCCAAGATAGGTGAAGCACTCCATCTCCTCCAATGGGGTGCCAGCAAGCAAGACTGGTTCTTCCCTGGTTGCGTTCAGCCTCATTGTCTTCGTTTTCTGCTTGTGGATGGTGAGACCCACTTGGGATGAGATGTCAGCAAGCCTCGTGATCTTGTCCTGCATTTGTTAACGAGTGTGGGACAATAAAGCCAAGTTGTCTGCAAAATCGAGGTCGTCAAGCTGTGTCCACGGTGTCCACTGTATTCCACTTCTTCTCTGCTCAGCGGTCCTCTTTATGACCCAGTCTATGGCCAGTAGGAAGAGGAACGGAGACAGCAAACACCCCTCCCTGATGCCGGTTCTGACCTGGGGTTCCCAGGTGAACTGCCCTTGATGGATCACGCGACACGTCATGCCATCGTAGCTGCTCTTGATCAGGCAAACAAGCTTTGTGGGTACACTGTAGTGTCGTAGGAGTTTCCACAAAGTCTCTCGGTCCACGCTGTCAAATGCTTTCATGTAATCCACAAAGTTGATGTACAGCGGGGAGCTCCACTCCAGAGACTGTTCCACGATGATGCGGAGAGTGGCCATCTGGTCTGTACATGATCGGTTTTTCCTGAATCCTGCTTGCTGGTCTCTCAGCTGGGGGTCGACGGAGCTCTTCATTCTCTCCAGGATGATCCTGTTGAAGACCTTTCCTGGTACTGACAGCAAGGTGATTCCTCTGTAATTGGAACACTTACTGAGGTCGCTTTTCTTGGGAAGCTTGATTAGGTACCCCTCCTTCCAATCAGCTGGCATCACCTCTTCCTCCCAGATCTTACCAAACAGTGGGTACAGCAGCTCTACTGTTGTCTCTAGGTCTGCTTTCAGAGCCTCCGCTGGGATGCCATCTGGCCCTGCTGCATTGCCGTTCTTCAAAAATGCCACTACTGTTACGATTGTGGTTGTGGTGTTCTGTGAGAGCGGTCATGCATAAATCGTAGGAAACGATCCGATATTTATTTGAGCTATCATGATTACGAATCACGTACCTTTTCAGTGAATTTCACTTTCGTTTACAAATAGTGCGGTGTTGATTATCTGTTGTCGCACGGAGTTGAGTCACGAAGAGTCTAGAAGCAGCTCGAGTATTCATTTCACGTGTAGCTTAACATTCAGTGCTAGTGCACTAATCGCGTGTTTTCCAAATAAAGCGGGCAAGGTCATGACCTAACTGGCCTACTTTTGTGTGACGTCGTAGCGCGCCGAGATTTTCCCAACATAGCGGCTTGTAAATATCAGCCAGATTTTTATCGAATATTCCAGTGTAATGATTATTCATTGATATTTAGGAGTTTTAGTTGCGTAGTTTGTTCTGATTGGTTTTGTTATATGAATTTCTGCGATCTTTCTGGAAAGCCTGTTACTATAAAAGGGTCGTGCTAGGAAGTATGTGTGTACATTGTCTTGCATTTGTCAGTTGTAGAGACACTCAGTTAGCGTAGGTATGTGGCCCGTGTTGGGTGTACTTTGTGTGAGACGCTGTGTATGAGAAACTGTGTGTCGGAGTGTGGACATTGCAGAAGAGACCTTGTATCAGTGATTGTGAATTTGGAATTGCATTGTGTGGAGATCGCATTGCTGAATTAAAATATTGTTGGAACTGTTTCTCCAGTATTGTCTACATCCTTAAGCCACGGTTGACGGATTGCAGCTGAATGAGGGTTATTTAAAAGAACCTTACGTGCGTGCGTCTGGTGTGTTTATCATACTACGACTACAACTCCACCACGTAACATATTGGCACCTCCGACGGGACCTTCTTCAGTTGGTTCAGTGGAAAGGGTAGCAGGAGAAAACAGCCAGCTGTGAAAAGCAGAGACATTTCCTGAGAATTGGAAAGGAATGTGGACTCGAAGGAGCTCAACTCCTCGAGTTTGTAAAGGAGAGAGAGGAGAGAGAGAAGAAAAGAGATGAGAGAGAGAAGAAAAGGAGAGATGGGAGAGAGAAGAAAGCGCGAAAGAACGTGAAATCAGGAAACTTGAAATCCAAGCAGAAGAAGCAGAAAAACAGCGAAGAGAGGCAGAGAAACAACGAGAAGAGGCAGAGAGGCAGCGACAACACGAAATTTATTTGAAGCAGATGGAGATAGAGGCACAGAGCCAGAGAGCTAATGAAGCAACATCATTAGCCAGCAGAGAACAAACAGCCCATGCGCCAAAGTTACCACCTTTCGCAGAAAACTCAGACAAGATGGACGCTTACCTAGAGCGATTCGAGCGCTTCGCAAGTAGTAACAATTGGAAAGAAGAGACTTGGGCTATCAACCTGAGTGCACTTCTAACCGGCAAAGCGCTTGAATTTTACACCCGCTTGCCAAGAGAAGAAGCCGAATATTATACGCAGTTGAAAGCCGCCCTGCTGAGACAGTACGACTTCACTGAAGAGGGTTACAGGCGACGATTTCGGAACTGCAAGCCTGAAGAAGGAGAAACACCCAGCCTATTCATTGAGAGAATCAGAAGCTACCTGGAGAAATGGATAGAGCTGGCAGGTTTAAACAAAGAGTACCAGGACCTACATGACCTCATCATCAAAGAACAAGTCTTCAACGCATGTTCTAAGGACCTGGCCACCCACCTCAGAGAGCAAAAAGACCAGTCCCTAAAGGCCCTGGCCGATTTCGCTCAAAGATACCTTGACGCCCACAACATGAACTTAGGGTCCAGTAAGCCGCAGCGTGTGTCTGCACCAGCAGAGGAAATCTACAATGTCAGAGACACCCCGAAATACAAGCCAGTGGAGAACCTGACATGTTTTCTCTGTGGAAAGAAAGGTCACAAGGCGATACGGTGTCCTCCTAAAGATGTTCCTCGAGGCGACAACATCAGAAGATCCAACCAAGATCCCGGGATAGCAGGCAGAAGCAGTACCACGTCTCAACACAGAGCCGCCGCTGTATTAGCAAATGATGTGACTTCATCCAGTGACTTTGAGTCTAGAGAAAGGCAGGCGACTCCAGAGCTGATTGAATCTTTCACAAAGAATGGACGCATCCCAGTAGGAGATGGGGCTACATTCTTACCAGTCTCAAACATCGCGCTGCCTGAGAATGAAGTGCCGAATATGCCGGTGGTGACAGGATTTGTCGGCAAAGCATCAGTGAGAGTGTTGAGAGACACTGGTTGTAGTTGCGTCATCGTGAGAGAAGACCTAGCAACTGAAGACCAGAAGCTACAGGAGTGGACCACCCTCATTTTGGCCGACGGTACTGTAAGAATTGTCCCTCTTGCCAATGTCAGTGTCGACACACGTACCTGAAAGGAGAGGTGAAGGTGTTGTGCGTGAAGACACCAGTCTATGACCTCATCATCGGAAACATTGATGGTGCCAGAAATGCAGACGATCCAGATCCAGAGTGGAGACCTGAAACATGTGCTGTTACCACGAGAAGTCAAGCAAAAACGTGGCGGACAACACGGAAGCAGCCGTGGTGAATAAGGAAAGGCTGGTGGAGCTACAGAAAGCCGACCCCATGCTTGACAAGTTCCGAGGTCAAACCAAGCCCGTGACGCGAAAGGGAGAAGAGATAACCTTTGAGACCAGAAAAGATATCCTGTACCGGATATTCGACAGCAATAGAGATAAACCTGTGCGTCAAGTAGTAGTCCCTGAACCTTTGAGAATGCAGGTGATGAAATTGGCCCATGATTCCATATTGGGAGGACACTTGGGAATCAACAAGACCCTCGACAGAATTAGAGCCGTCTTCTACTGGCCTGATATGGGAGGTGATGTCACCCGATTCTGCAGGTCATGTGACATATGCCAGAAGACAATCTCCAAAGGAAAGGTGCCCAAAGTCCCTCTAGAGAAAATGCCCTTGATAGATATGCCTTTCGAGCGTGTAGCTGTGGATCTGGTGGGGCCAATATCCCCTCCAAGTGAAGATGGTCATCGCTATATCTTGACCCTGGTGGACTACGCTGCACGTTATCCTGAGGCCATACCATTGAAGAAGATCGACACTCCAACTGTGGCAGAGGCGCTCGTCGACATGTTCAGCCGTTTGGGAATTCCTGAAGAGATCCTGAGTGACCTGGGAACTCAGTTCGTCTCCGACTGCATGGAGGAAGTCAACCGGCTATTGAGCATCCGATACCTTACTACCACCCCTTATCACCCCATGTGTAATGGGCTGGTTGAAAAGTTTAATGGAACGTTGAAGGCTATGCTGAAGAAACTGTGTGCTGAGCAGCCAAGGTTATGGCATAGATATATCAATGCCTTGCTCTTCGCATACCGTGAAGTTCCTCAGGATTCGACAGGGTTTTCCCCTTTTGAATTACTGTATGGTAGGACTGTAAAGATACCTTTGGTTGATTTTATTATTATGATTGTTTGGGTGGGGTTGTGAGGGGGTTGGGGGGCGGGGGCGGGGGAGAGGTGGGGGGGGGGAGGGGGGTCATCACTTTTGGTTTATAGAGCTGCTCAATGCGCTCTTATGAATGAAAGATTTTCATTATACAATACAATACAATACAATACAATACAACTTTATTGTCTGTTCGAGTCCAGGCACGACAGAAATTTGCCTTATCAGTGGAATCAGTAGGTCATTTCAGAGGCGCGCACTGAGTTGCACGTCGAACCACTCACAAATACTCATTTGGAGTGCACCAGATGGATCCAGTTGGCCAAGTTCCACATTCCACACTATAGGACAGCTAAGACTGAAAAGCAATCGCGGCGTTTATGGCGCGGTACAAGGTTTAAAACTAAGAAGCGTGTCGGGCAAAGGTTTTTATCAAAACTGTTTTAAAACCTCTTTTAACTCAACTTTTCTTAATGTTAAAAGTGTTTTATTGTACATTGCTTAACGTCCCGACAGCAACAAGGCTTTCTCAGGACGTGCCTGCACTGCTTGTGAAAAAACAACAACTAAACAGAACATTGAATGTATGTCGCCAGCCGGTCAAATACATTAAATAAACCTAACACATGGGGCCTAAATAAAGCTAAGACCATTTAGCAACACACATCCAATATCAAGAGGTACAGGCAGTGCAGACAGTAGGGAGAGTTTTAAAAAGGCAAATACAGGTGAATGGACAAAGGGCCGACAGAGACACATGCCCCAGAATAGAGAGAAAAATCCACCCTGTGGGGCTGACCAGGGTGCCCCTGGGAAATAAAAAGTAGTTAACCCCACCCAAGTCCCCCAGGGTGGGGTTAAAAGTGTTTTAATTTACAAGCGTGTCAACTGTTATGCATCTATTCCAACGTATAGTGCTGGATATTTTTCCCATCCTCGCCTTCTCTCTTCGCTCAACACTCGACTTTCCAGTCCTTCCCTCAAACACCCCCAACTGGGTCTGCCCTCAACACTCGACTTTCCAGTCCTTCCCTCAAACACCCCCAACCGGGTCTGCCCTGGGGGACTTGGGTGGGGTTGGCTACTTTTTAGTTCCCAGGGTCACCCTGGTCAGCCCCACAGGGTGGGTTTTTCTCTATATTCCGGGGGCATTTGTTTCTGTCTACCCTTGGTCCATTCACCTGCATTTTCCTTTTATAAACTCTCCCTACTGTCTGCGCTGCCTGTGGCTCTTGATATTGGATGTGTGATGCTAAATGGTCTTAGCTTTATTTAGGCCCCATGTCGTAGGTTTTATTTAACGTATTGGACCGGCTGGCGACATACATTCAATATTCTGTTGAGTTTTTGTCACTAGCAGTGCAGGCACGTCCTGAGAAAGTCTTGTTGCTGTCGGGACGTTAAGCAATGTACAATCAATCAACCTTCCTTCAAACGGACAGCATTCACACAAATAATACTTTACTATTACATCCGAAAATGGCCCATCCAAGCCTGCACTCTTTTAACTGCACTAAATGACTGACTGCAGCAGACGACGCATGTAACGACGCTGACTCTGTGACGTCATTTGCATTCAATCAATTTGTGCATACAATCCAAAAGGAGATGCAGCATTGATAACATCGACAAACCTACAAAATAAAGCAACAGGTTGAACCAAAAGGTCGGGCAGGACAAAAGACAACAGCAGCCTCACCCAAAGTCTATACGTCCTCTCTTACAATGTGCACTCATATAATCACTTCACTTCATAGCAACCGGCGCACGAGAATACATATGCTAAGTCTCAAATTTATATCACTAGACATGACCTCCGACAACATCACTTTTTTTTTTTTTTTTATTTTTTTTTTTTACAAAACAACCACACCCTCAAATAACAAACTTCATTTTGCAGCAACATAAACAATTTCCTCCCTCACACAAATACAATACCACCCCATCCCCCCCCCCCCCCCCCCCCCCCCCCCCCACTACCTTTCGTATCTCTCCGTTTCACTTCGGCTCACCGACGCAGTCAACCACCGATCAGGTATTAAGTTATTTATAGCTGAGGTGGGTGATGTCACACATACTCGCCCATTTTACCGGTTTGTGCAAACACACACACACTGCTGGGCAAGTTCAAACACACTACCACAGTGTATTTTAAGCACAAAAGTGTGTGTAATAACCTCAAAGTGGGAAAAACTGATTTTTTTTTAATCTTTTATAACTTCTTAAAGCATGACAATGCAGAAACAACCCTCAGAAAAAATGGGTGTCTGACTTGGTCACTCGGAATTTTACACACACGGTCCATAAGGATGGTAAAGACAGTCACCCATTTGAGGGGTTTTGTGCACACACACACAAATACACAAGCGCACACACACTCAGTCTCATAAAAATGATCCCACCACCCGCACGATCAATCTTGATATTGTGTTGCTGACTGATAAAAACAGTGCCATCAATAGGCAAATGCCACCCATCTCCAAAGGGCATAGATCTTGATTTAACACCACGGACCATAATGTGGATTAGATGTAACATGTGTGACCCTTGTGACAAAGAGATGACTTTTTGCACCAGCAAAATCCATGTTTTCTCAAAATCTAATTAGTTTTCACACAGCTGTCAAACACCCGTGACCCTTGACCTTTATGATATCATAGAGTTGACTGAACTAGTATACATGATAGAAAGGTCTTATCATCATCACCTGTGTGCCAAATTTGATTGAAAATTTTGTGAAAATGTGCATAATACCTACAATTTTATCAAAAATTGGCATTTTACACACATTTGCAAGCCTGTGACCCTCTCCATGTGAGCAGTATTTGAGAAAAAAATCATCTTTTGACAAAATATGGCTATTTTGGACCTATTTGCTGAGCTCTTGTGACCCTTGACCTTTCTGAGGAATCAACCAACTTAGTATGAATTGAAAGGTCTTACCCTCAGGTAGAGAAAGATAATAAGAGATCCGAAAGACAATGAATTCAATAATGACGCATCGGTCATTAAATTACGTCATTTTTAATAATAACATTTTTGACCCCCATTACGCCCCCGTTATTACCGAATCAACCCTTTGATTTTTAAAAAGTGACGACCATGACCGATGCATCATTATTGATCTAATTATCTTTCATATCTCTTATTATCTTTCTCTATAACTATTGTCTCTGTGAACATCTAATCATACACTGTTAATTAAAAAAATCGCGACCATGGCCATGTTTATGAACATTACCATTGCAGCTCTGCATTCATGGCTACGTACACACTGAACCAGGAAGTTTAATTCCATTACAGACTAAAACCCTCAGTATCTGACTGCCTTGTGCTGAGTATGTGGGTTTTTAAACTAAGATTCTCAGCAGCCTAGATTTTTATAAGTGGACACAGGTCAGATCCTCAAGAGTCTCGGACCCCAGGCTTAACCCCCGTTTACAAGTATTGGTCAACTTTTTTTTGTTAGCTCTCGCATAGCGAGTAAGCTGACAGGTCCTGTTTAATATTATTTTACTGAAAGTACAATTTCTGAAAAGGTGACTGCCGTCTTATGTATACTCCGAATATGTTTACACACAGTACAAGGTCAGGCACCGTTCTATTATAAACAGATGTGCCAGCCTTGACTAGTCATAAACCTGGTGTACACACACACACACACACACACACACACACACACACACACACACACACACACACACACACACGCACTGACACACATACATATACATACACACACACACACACACACGCGCACTGACACACATACATATACATACACACACACGCACTGACACACACGTACAGACACACAAACACTCACACACATACACACACACATACACATACACACACATATACACTAACACAGACACAAACAAACACACACACATACAGCTAACCGGTATGACAGAGCTGACGTCATAACTGCTCAACCGGATAAAATTGAAGTTTCATGAATACATTAGAGCACATCCGGTTTTGTCTGAGCTTGAAAAATATTTCTGACTTTTCAGAACGTGAATTTCTTTTAGCGCTCCAACATGAAGACTCGTAGAACAGGTATTTTTTAGTTCCCAGGGTCACCCTGGTCAGCCCCACAGGGTGGGTTTTTCTCTCTATTCTGGGGCATGTGTTTCTGTCTACCCTTTGTCCATTCACCTGTATTTGCCTTTTTAAAACTCTCCCTACTGTCTGCACTGCCTGTAGCTCTTGATATTGGATGTGTGTTGCTAAATGGTCTTAGCTTTATTTAGGCCCCATGTGTTAGGTTTATTTAACGTATTTGACCAGCTGGCGACATACATTCAATGTTCTGTTTTGGTTTTTTTTTCACAAGCAGTGCAGGCACGTCCTGAGAAAGCCTTGTTGCTGTCGGGACGTTAAGCAATGTACAATCAATCAATCAATCAGATTCTGTGAGGTGTCTCGGTTTTCTGCGTACTGCAGTGTGTGTAGCGTACACACACACACACACACACACACACACACACACACACACACACACACACACACACACACACACACAACACACACATTCGCGCGCATACACAAACACACACACAGGCGCACACACACACACACAACACACACATGCGCGCGCACACACATGCACGCACACATGCACGCATGCACACACACACACTCGCACGCACGCACACACACACACACACACACACGCACACACACACACACACGCACACACACACACACGCACACAGAGGACACATATACAGGAAGAACACAGTAAACAACACGGCACGCAGGTTAACACACACTGTAACCAGCATAGTGACTTTTGTATAGCTGAGCGAAGCTATTGAAACCTTTTGCTCTACTGCTTATACGAGGCATGACAACGAAGCCAACAAGTGTATTGTACAAATGTACATATCTGAATATAAACACCATGCTACACACACACACATACACACACACACACACATACACACACACACACACACACGCAAACACACACACACACACGCAAACACACACATACACACATTAACACAAACTTACCCAACATGACACCCGACACCAAAAACACAAGGTTTGTAAGTACGGTCTCATGCCAGTGCAATATTATTGTAAGATTTTCCTTCCGGGTGCATACCTTTCTAAACATGTCTGACGCGTGCAATTTGTAACCCACCAGGACGTGAGACAATAATAACTCTTATTCAATTTCACGGTGTACATGTTTAGACTGTAACTAAGCTTTTCAAGGTGAAAGAGACACATTCCTTAGAAAATCATACTCTGCTTTATACAGACACCAGACTGAGTACATATACAACAGATCCTCAAGAGCCCCCCGAGCCCTGGGACTCCCGTTTACAACATACAGTCGGTTGTACTTCAGATTTCTCTTTGCGAGTAAGCTGTTGAGTCTTGACTACGAGCATTTACAACTGGTCACGACGTAGCCTTAACAAATCAATACTCTGCACTGCAAAAAACAAAACAAAAAAAACAACAAAAAAAACCCCCGAGCATTTACAACGGAACCCCACCCGGGTCTGCCCTGGGGGACTTGGGTGGGGTTAGGTATTTTTTAGTTCCCAGGGTCACCCTGGTCAGCCCCACAGGGTGGGTTTTTCTCTCTATTCTGGGGCATGTGTTTCTGTCTACCCTTTGTCCATTCACCTGTATTTGCCTTTTTAAAACTCTCCCTACTGTCTGCACTGCCTGTAGCTCTTGATATTGGATGTGTGTTGCTGAATGGTCTTAGCTTTATTTGGGCCCCATGTGTTAGGTTTATTTAACGTATTTGACCGGCTGGCGACATACATTCAATGTTCTGTTTTGGGTTTTTTTTTCACAAGCAGTGCAGGCACGTCCTGAGAAAGCCTTGTTGCTGTCGGGACGTTAAGCAATGTACAATCAATCAATCAATGGTCACGATGTAGCCTTAACAAATCAATACTCTGCACTACTCGGAACTCCCTATTAAGTGTGTCGCGTTAACGATATATATGTCACACTTACCTCTTTTGACGACACTCTAGACTGGTTGACGAGACTTGTTTACCCACCTTGAGGCGAAAGAGTTGGTGTGTGGTTGAGTTCTGAAAAAATCTTTGCAATGCGCCACACTGCATAGGACAGACAAGTCTTGTCTGGGGTAAACGTAAAAACTATTGACTATATAACTGCCGGTGTAAATATATGAAGATACTGTTAATATACTTTCTAGAAAAACATGATTTTGCTTGTTAATAAATTTCAAAATTACCTACAGTTTTGTTTTTTGTTTTTAATTTTTTATATAATGATAAAATTAACCAAGACGAACTCCTTCTATTGAATGATATCAATGCTGTAGAGAACAAAGACTTAGACTCTAAAAAACAGCGTCTTTTGTCTGTAGTTGTTTCAGGCAAATCAAAAGCGTATCTAGGAAAACAATACATGACAGAAGACATAGAATCTCTCACCGCTGACGAGCTAATGAAACTTCATTTGAAATATGAAAACCACATTGCTTCACTAATGACTCGTGATTTGAGTCGATCTCTTGTATGTCTATACACAAAAGCAGTGAGTCACTTTCTGCCTGTAGACACCGATAGTTTATCACACGACCTTGAAAGCAATCCTATTGTTTCAAGTTCAATTGGCAATTAGCATGCGTCATGTTTTACAAGTTTGGCAATTACCTTGCACCTGTTGTAACATTGCTTGTTACCGGGAGCCATATTGATTCTTCAAAATTAAATTTTACTGCAGAAGAAAATGGATGAACCCAGACGACTCCACAACCGAACCCTGTCTTGACGCAGGTTCAAACTGTGACTAAGACTAAAAGTCCAGGCAGGGTTGAGGCTGGAAAAAGAGTAGCTGCATTGAACAAACAAAGAAAGTTAGAACTACTGCAAAAGGCTCATGTAACTGACTCACCGACAGGACCACCATCAACAGTGCCGCCATCACTGCCACTACCAACACACCCACCACCACAACAAAGTGAAAGACTATCAACTAACCCTGAACCTGAAACAACAAAATATATAGTTGCCAGATTTGTTGTCGGATTTGGTTACGTAGGTTACCAATTATACAAAAAATACAAACCACAGACTCGTACAGCGTCCAAAAAATTAGACACTCCAAAAACAAAACCAGAAGTCTCCACATTACCAGTAACACCCAAACCTGTCGACCCACTTCATATGCAGTAATAAATTTATTATTTTAATTTTTATTGCCTAAGAAATGAGTGACACAAAGAACTTGATGAACCTTGTCTATCACTCTGTCGTAATAAGTGGACTAGCAGTAGCTTATTCTATGCTGGGAAAAAGTCTACTCAAAATGAAATCAGCAGACCTGAGTAGACTAGACTTTGAAGACAGTGCAAAGCTAATTGCAGTTGTTACTGCGTCAATTGCGACGAAAGACTTTCTCATCAAGCAGGGAATTATTCCAGAAAATGTTTCTATGTAAATAAAATAAGTATGGCGATGATAGCTATTATGATTGGTGGTGCCATGGTCAATGCACTTGCTTTCAGTGGATCAAACTATCTCTTTTCAAAAGTAGGTAGAGAAGAATCAGCAGAAGAAATGAAACGTCACAATGAGGCATCAGAAAAACTTGCACAAGCCCAACAGGATTATGAAAAACAAAGTATTGAAAAACTTGATTTCATCAATGAAAAACTGAGGCTTAAAGGCCACGCACAACATACATTTTCAAATACTGACGACGCAATTCGTGAATATTTTTTAGTCACTGGTAATGACATGTCTATCCCAAAACCGAAACTAAGTGACTATTACAAACCAAGTACAGAACAAAGAAACGGAGAGATAATTTTTGTTCTAGTGGGAATGACATTTGTATTTTTTACTGGTCTTTATATTGCTAGAAAAAATGAACGTAGAAAATAAACTATCAAAAATATATTACTCCCCAATTGGATATTGGAAAGGAGCAACAACTATTCAGAAATTACACGTTGACGTAGGCGGTGATGTAACACTCAATCAAATAAAAGAATGGTTACAGAGACAAGCAATTTGGCAAATATATTTACCTGCGCCAAGAAAAATAACAAGACCTCATTTTGAAAACACTACCCCAAATGACACTCATCAAATGGACCTCCTGTTTTTACCACATGACACAATAAGAAAGAAACGATACAAGTATGCATTAACTGTTGTAGATATAGCTTCAAGGTATAAAGACGCCGAACCCATATCTGACAAAACTGCTACCACAGTTGCTACAGCATTATCAAAGATATATAGTCGAGGCCCTTTAAGATACCCCAAACTCGTACAGGTTGATGACGGATCTGAATTTAAGGGCGCTGTTAATCAGTTATTTGCGAAGCACGGCGTACTGGTTAGACGAGGCATTCCAGGTGTGCACAGATCACAGGCAATTGTTGAAAACTTTAACAAACAGTTATCAGAAAGACTTTTTAGTTACCAGTATTCTAAGGAACTCATGCATGACACCCAGAACACAGAGTGGGTTAAGAGATTGCCACATGTGATAAAAGCAATGAATAACGAAGGGCACCCAAAGCCTCCTGATGCTATTAAATTGAAAACTTTTACAGAGCCAAAAACAACAACACCGTCACCACCTCCAGACACAAGTTTATTTACTAAACAGGTAAGATATTTATATCAACCCAGAGAATCAGAAAACGATGTGAAGCGCAGGGCAACCGACCCCATCTGGTCTACGTCCGTTCATAATATAAGAAAAATAGTCCCCGGTCCTAACGCGTCAATATATTACCTGTATGACCCTGCACCGCAGAGGGCATTTGTCAGAGAAGAATTACAGATTATTCCCCCAGACACTGTTACTCATTTCAGTAACTAACTTGTCAATTATTTCATCAACCAGTTCATCGGCTATTTCTTCAGATAACTTGAGCCTGTAACGTCCAGGCGCATAAGCTTTTTCCTTACTATGAAACACACGTTTCATGTCCCCAACTGCAAGTGACTTCTTATTTGTTTGAATCATTTCAAGATTGTGTTTATTTGATCTCAGTGACTTGTTTGGATAATCAGGCATTAATACCCCATCTAATACTTGTTTGTAATGTTCATGACGAATGTCTTTTTTTTTTATTGCTGTTTTTTTTTTTTTATTCCTTTGGCTTTCGACTGACTACCTTTCTGATGCAGTATAGAATACATTTTTGATCTAAGTCCAACGTACTCAACTATCGGCACACCATTCAGTTCATCCTTAAACTTACCAGGCACTTTCTTGTTTTGTGTGCTAAACAGCGGATGATCCTTAGGGTAGTAGGATGTGTCATACATGTGTAACTCTGTTTATATGTCTTCATAAAGTCTTCAGTAGGCACGTCAATGATCATAGAATCAGTGTCAGTGTATAGCAGACGACACTCAGGATATTTTGGTTTGAAGTAATCATAATAAAATTCAAGCATCAACAGTTTTGACAACTCAAGAATTGCCATACCAATGAATACTGGCTTGTCCAGTTTAACAATCTTTTTTTTGAGTGACACGGCATACAATGATGAATGAAACTCTTTATACCCCGTGTATTGTGGTTTACCTGTAAGTTTAATTGCACCCAATTCAGTTGTGACCAGTCTCACATCTTTGCGGTGCCCCACCCGGGTCTGCCCTGGGGGACTTGGGTGGGGTTAGGTATTTTTTAGTTCCCAGGGTCACCCTGGTCAGCCCCACAGGGTGGGTTTATCTCTCTATTCTGGGGCATGTGTTTCTGTCTACCCTTTGTCCATTCACCTGTATTTGCCTTTTTAAAACTCTCCCTACTGTCTGCACTGCCTGTAGCTCTTGATGTTGGATGTGTGTTGCTAAATGGTCTTAGCTTTATTTAGGCCCATGTGTTAGGTTTATTTAATGTATTTGACCGGCTGGCGACATACATTCAATGTTCTGTTTAGTTGGGTTTTTTTTTCACAAGCAGTGCAGGCACGTCCTGAGAAAGCCTTGTTGCTGTCGGGACGTTAAGCAATGTACAATCAATCAATCAATCTTTGCGGTGATGAGGATTTTCCATCGTCTTGCCAAAACAGGAATTGTTCATAAGCTTAAAGAAGTCTTTATCAAATGCAGTGTTGCCATCTCTGGCACGCAATGTTGTGTTTTTCATTATGTAATCTTTCATGAAAGCACTCTGATCAAATTGACCCCCACCCGGGTCTGCCCTGGGGGACTTGGGTGGGGTTAGGTACTTTTTAGTTCCCAGGGTCACCCTGGTCAGCCCCACAGGGTGATTTTTTCTCTCTATTCTGGGGCATGTGTTTCTCTCTACCCGAGGTCCATTCACCTGTATTTGCCTTTTTAAAACTCTCCCTACTGTCTGCACTGCCTGTAGCTCTTGATATTGGATGTGTGTTGCTAAATGGTCTTAGCTTTATTTAGCCCCATTTGTTAGGTTTATTTAACGTATTTGACCGGCTGGCGACATACATTCAATGTTCTGTTTATTTTTTTTTTTTCACAAGCAGTGCAGGCACGTCCTGAGAAAGCCTTGTTGCTGTCGGGACGTTAAGCAATGTACAATCATCAATCAATCATCATCTGATCAAATTGAATACCTCTGTGAACTTTCTTTAGTACTAACCCATGTCTGATGTAAAACTGTAACAAGCGATAGTGACACACGTAATTGAATTTGTCACTTAGATTTGGTAGAAGTTTAATGTCTTCTTTTTTCCCTGTCATACTCATTTTCTCAACAGCCAATGGATAATCATTATGGTAATCATGTAGATGGTGTGGGTACTCCAGGTCTACTTCAAAGATCCAACCCTTTGCGTCATTCCGGTTAAGATTCATAATATTGTTTGTTAACCCTGACTGTGTTACATCATACTGTGACAAATCATGCAGACAAAAGTTTTTCAAGGGCAATAACTCACACATCGCCCAGCCATACAAATTGTTCGCATCTACGTATGTAATGAATGACCTTGACCTTCAAGGTCAAAGTCCGGGTCATCCAGATATTTATTATTTGCTCTGTCATAATTGTTCACTGCAATACTAATTCCTCCCCTCAATCCACGTTCCACCATTTCACCCACCATACGATCAGACAACAGATCTATAAATATCTTACTGGATTTCAGAAATGCATCCCATGTCATGCCAGGACTAGTTATGTAACATGCAGGGTCAAGTCTGTAGTGCAACAAACCCTTCTCACGGTAACTTTCAAATACGTCTGCTAGCAAGCAAACGTCAGCTTTCAAGTACTGGTCATGGTAGTCACCAATCGTCTGACACCCTAATTTATCCCATGCATCAAGAGCATGTTGGTATTCAGAGTCAGAAATACCTTTACCATTAAGTGTAGAATAAAATTTCTCTTTTGGTGGCAGTCTCCTTTCCTCAAACACAACCCAGTGATCAATGTACTCATACGGATAAACACCTTTCTTAATCAAGTCTGGCTCAAAATATTTACTTGTTATTGGATACTCAGTCAGTCCTTCTGCCAAACTAGCAAGTGCTGAGGGTAAATGTTGCATCGAGTCATAAAATGCTAATTTGTCTAACCTAAAAGTTAAGTACTTTTCAGTTGTCTGGGCAATACAATTTATGTTTTTGTAAGACTCGTCTACAGCCTGCATGATAATATGCGAATCATACCCTTTTAGATTGTGAAAAAAGATTGGCAACTTAAATGTCTTAGGATCTGTTTTTAATAACAAGTTACAATTGTTATGTGCAGCACCTCTGTAGCATCCAGTTATGTGATCATGGTCACGAACTTTGTCACCCTGGAGGGGTTGTTCACAAATCCAACACGTCGCAGCTGTATCAAAATTCAGTTTGTCTTCTTCTGTCATCACCAAAGGCATCTGACATGTTGTGAGATATTGTACTACCTGACTATACAGATGTCTCATTTCTGTTAAAAACAGACAAGCTGCATTTTCCCCTCTGTAGATAACAGGTTCTGAATGCAAACCGTCTGACCTAACAATAATGTATCCAAAAGAACACACCACTTTTGGGTGGGGTTAGGTATTTTTTAGTTCCCAGGGTCACCCTGGTCAGCCCCACAGGGTGGGTTTTTCTCTCTATTCTGGGGCATGTGTTTCTGTCTACCCTTTGTCCATTCACCTGTATTTGCCTTTTTAAAACTCTCCCTACTGTCTGCACTGCCTGTAGCTCTTGATATTGGATGTGTGTTGCTAGATGGTCTTAGCTTTATTTAGGCCCCATGTGTTAGGTTTATTTAACGTATTTGACCGGTTGGCGACATACATTCAATGTTCTGTTTAGTTGGTTTTTTTTTTACAAGCAGTGCAGGCACGTCCTGAGAAAGCCTTGTTGCTGTCGGGACGTTAAGCAATGTACAATCAATCAATTGGTCACTTAGTTTTATAGTCTTTGGTAATGATTCTGGAACAGGACCCTCATATGATACTACCAGTGATTCAAAATCAGCATACACTACAAACGGCAGCTTTTGTTGATTCCCATAGTTCTTAAAATATACTTGACTACCAGGCTCTGGATACTTAATTACTGTTTGTATGTCATCAGCTGACCTACAGTGTAAAACATGTTTGTGTGCTACTGCAATAGAGGAGAATCTTTGTAAACATCTTTTACACACTTCCTGTTTACCATTGTGTTTTGTTGTATGCCCATGAATTAGTCGTGACATATTTCTGATAATTGTGTAGTGGAAGTTATTTTCATCACCAATTAATAACATGTCAGCATGTTTATCTTCTGGCTGCCCATAAGTTGGAGCAAGTGCTGATACTCTAATGGGTTGTAACTTGTCAACAGACTCATTATCCCACACAAACACATTTACAGATATACCAGGATTTAGTTTTTCAAACAAGTCTATGTCTTCTATTTTAACAGGGAAATCAATACCACTGAAGTTGAGTTCGTTTACAAATTTGATGTAATTAGATACACGTTCAGGTTTTGATTTTACAAAGTGCAGTTTAGCAAGCACACACCACATGAAACAATAGTTGTCATTGTTCTGTATGTTAACGGCAGCCTTTTTGTTTGCAACCTCTGTTGGCAGTGGTATCCATGATTTACCTAATATAGGATGATACCTTGACTGCTTTAATTGTAGTTCATGTACATGTCCTTCGTGCCAACCAGACCCCTTCATTTTTGCACTGTCAATTGCTTGGAGGAAGTCAGGTAATAGTCTGTCTCTAAACACGTTCTCCAATTCCCTTCTTGTGTTAACTGTGTGTAGTCTTGTCAAGATATACGATACAATCACTTCACCGTCTACTCTAGTAAATTCTATTTTCGCAACAATGTGAATCTTAACACTGCCTGTAAGAAGATTATCTTGTATGACAGAAAAAGAGTTTTCTATTGATTCATAGACATTGTTACTATTGGATATAGGCAAGTCTGTTGTGTGAAACACGTTTCTTAAGCCTGACGAGCCTGATGGGCTTTGAGCATTGTCTGTCATTTTTATTTGTCCGACAAAATAATAAATAAAAAATATTAACATTGACTAGCTGGCGTTGCATGTGTAATACCACTTTATTAACTGTAACACTGTTAATATAAACATTTAGTTTGCGTAGTTGTTTAAATATGCTATAACAAAGTTCCTCTAACCAGAGCAAGCTGTCACTATCATTAACTTTAAAGGTAGGTGTCTTTAAATCAAGTGTCATGCACTCTACATCTGGAAGCTCATCAACATAATCCAATGTCACACTATATGTTGCATATATCTCCACTGGTGCTGAAAAGCTTATGTGAGTTTGTTTGGATGATGATATTAAGTCAGTAAAGTGCACAACATCTCTGAAGCAGTGTGAGATATCAAGCACTTGCATGATTTGTCCGTCTGTCATTTTTTATTGGACAAACAAATGTATAAATTAATTTACTAACCCATACCCAGTGGGCTGATCTGTCTTTAAAATAAGCTTTAGATGCTTAGTTGATGTCAGTTTATTTTTTACAATGTCCCGTTCATGCTTATTTGGTATGACGTCATTTTCTCTGAGACAGTCCTCAAAGCTGTCACGATCCTTACAGTAAAACAAACAGATAAACTTTAACTGTTCTCGAAAATCTTTTAGTACAGCATTATATTTCTGAGTGAGAATCCATACACTGACATTTGCGTGTCTGCCACTGAAAGCAAGTTCTGCTAAAGTGTTTCTCTTCTTGACAATGTCTTTCTCTGCAGAGCAATCATCAACAATAAACAACGTTGGCTGTCCTTCAAATTGCTTGTAAAAAGATTGTAGGCAGTCATTCAGTTTTTTCTCAGGGTCGACTAAATAAATGTTGCTGTCAGTCCAAATGAATAAACGGTTGTGATAAGCTTTGTTGTGTTTGATTGTAGGACAAAATATTACAATGTTTTCAAAATGTTGGATGTATCTTGTTTGTAAAAGGTTAAGTACAAATTCAGTTTTACCACACCCTGTGGCCCCACAAAATAAACCACAGTGTGGGTCGAGGGTCAACAAGTTCATTTTTAATAATATAATTTAATACAAGTGACCACTTAGTCAGCACTCTTGTATGTTCAGTTGTGCGTCATATATCAGGTACAAATATATATTTATGGCTGCAGCGGTTTCAACCTTTTTTTGTATCTGAATTGTTATTCCATCACTGCCGTTTTCAACAGTTCGACCTGACCCGTGAAGGTAGTCATCATCTGTACTACGAAGGTCTAACCAAAGAGCATATTCATTTGTAAGGTATTGACCAATCCTAACGTCATACAGATGTAAATCTTTACACGCAATGTTTGCAGGTTTATCTCTAATCCTTCCACCAGCAAAATACTTTGTGATCTCGTCGTAGTGTTGATAAGGTAACATTCCAGATACGTACACTTGATTAGGGCGACCTTCGATTGTGCATGACAAATGTGTAATCTTTGGATTGTAGAATTTTTCTGAATCCCTTTTGTATGGGCCCACCGGTTCAACAAACAACATAAGAATGCCTTTCAGTGATCTGGCAGGTGTGTTCAAGTTTATATTCCACATTGGGTCGCTCTTGTCTTTATGCATTAAACTATGTCTAATCACCCTGTCATAATGAATTGGAAGTCTTGACTGGTACTGATTTTGTATGAGTCTGGCTAGTTCGGTATGTGTAACAATTTCGTATTCCAAGGAAATGTTAGAATCTTATATGATGCATTGAGATCAGATGATTTAATAACTTTGGAGTAGTCATTGAAGGTTAGTTCAAAGCTCAGACGGTCATTTAGTGCTCCTTGGTAATAAGGCAAATGTGCTGTCAGGATTTCAAACTCAAGTGGTATGTAAAACCTGGTTCCATATGTTTCAGCTAATATAATGTCCCTGGCCACCCCAGTAGTTACTTTATCTCCGGCGTCAATTCGAAGTTTGGTAATGTTATCAGACTGTATGCCTTGATAAATACGATCCTCTCATTCTTCTCTTGTGAGCCAAAGATCTTTATAACAGTAAAACACATCAGCATCATCAAGACTAAAGACTTCCTGTCCTTCAAGTTTTACTTTAATAGTCCTAATAATTGCTCTGCCAAGATTGTTAACTAGTGTTCTGTTTACATCTGCGTCTGATGATAGTTCAATATTAAATGCAAGTCGTGCAGTGCCAGGAACAATAACGTGACTGGGACCTAAATTTGGAAACTTGACTGTAAGTGTTTGGTTTTGGTCTATGGTACTAGGATTGTTTGTAATGACGATTGAGTGTCTAATGCCCTTAACACCAAGAGGCTCACATAGTTTTCTATATGGGTCTAACTTTGATCCGTAAGATGATGTCATTTTTATTATGCACAATAAAAAATATTAAATTAATAAAACAATGGCAGCGGGAGGATTTGGTCATGAAGATTTTGAAATGGATGACATGAATGTCTTAGATACTAGTATCACAGATATGACTGGAATGACTGGAATGGTAACTAGTAGTATGTATCACAAACTGTTAAAAGACAAAGTAAACTCATTTTATGACAGTGTTGGGGCACGCCCAGATGTAATAGATCCTAATCAGTTTAAATATGATAAAGGACATTTATTTGTAAATACGGACAGAGGGGAAATAAATCTAACCCATAAAAACAACACTGCTAAGTTTAGAGCTTTAAGTACAATTAAAACTGATGTAGGTGGTGAGACAGCACTGCAGCGTTACCTTGGTGTTGGTAGTAGTAAAAAGTTACCAACGCTTGCGCCAAGACTTGCTACTGTGCTTCACGACACGCAAACAAAGTTGCCAACAGGGCAAGAAATTGAAATGGCACCAGTAACAAGCCTACCAGAAATAGCAAACACAGTGATACAAGAAACCTCATTTACTGAAGGGCAAATAAATGACGTTATGAAAACAATAGATGATCCACCTTTGTCAATGCGAGAGATTATAGGCTTGGATAAATCACTGCAGACGATAAGAGGTGAGATGGTGAATAATGTAGCCAAACTGGGTGAGCTTGATAAACACATTGAACGTGAAAAAGAGAAACTGGCTACCGCAGACAATGGAAATCTTGACACAGAAATGAAAGAAAGAATACAACACAGATTAAATGATTTGCAGATAGAAAGATCAGGACGATTAGAAACAATTAGTATTGGAAGACAAAAACTAAAAACACAGGTCAACAGGATTAGAGAAACTATTCAGAAAATACTTCACGAAGACACTACTCTGGCTGAGAGACTTAAAACACTTTTCAGAGAGCAGGGTATTACAATTGCAAGTTTAATTACTGCTCTTGGATTTATTATCAGTACTGTTGTGTTAGCTGTCTCTGGTGGCGGTGGTTCTCCACCTCCAGCACCACCAGGCCCACCGGCTCCCACTGACCCAAAAGATTTACAGTCATGGGTAAAGAAACAACTGTCTCACATATCAGACTTGCTTAAGAAATTGGCTGTGAAAGCGATGGATGCTTTGCCTGGCATAATTGGCACAGTTGTCAGTTGGCTTATTAGTACAGCAGCGAAAGTAGTAGGGTTTATGGCAGAACATGTGTGGGTCTTTTTGGTTACAGTAGGAGGGTTAATGGTGGGTTATTTAATGAAACGGATAAAGAAGTAAAACCCCTAATCCCGTTAGGCCTATTACCAATGCAGTTCTCTCTGACTCATGTGTGTCAGGGGTTGGTGATGGATCCGGGGCTGACTGTACTGGTTGTATGGGTGCCGGTGTTGGGGCCGGGGGTGTTACCGGAGGTGTCTGTAATGATTTTAATGACTGTACATGTGTGGTTGTTGCTCCTAAGTTCACATTGATTGAGACCGAGTTTTTGACCAACACCAGCAACAATGATTTCATTATTATAATTTGTTATTGTCCCCATTTGGAGTTGAAGGTCAGATGGTAACATGTATAACCCGATGCCAACTACAAAGTCAACTTTTGATCTGGCATATCTGAGAACGTCTTGATAGTGTTGTATGCTAGATAAAGCTAGAACACATTGATCTTGTTTCATTTTATTACGCCAGCAAATTGTATACTTTTGACGAGTTATAAAAATGTAATCACTGATTAAATAAAAAAATATTTGTCAATAAAAAAAATGGTGAACTTCTATCCACAACTACCGACGCTTGAGTCTGTGTCGTCGTTTGTGCCTGACCCGCATGTGCCAATTGCATCAGACAAAACATTACAGGCAGATGCATTTTGTTTAATGAATATTACAGAAGCAATTAAATATTTGGAATGTGAAGAGGCGGGGTACTCCAGATGTAAAAGGAGGTATAAGTCAGTATTTAATTCTGTACAAAACACATCTATGGCTGTTGGTGCAGTTTCAGCTGGATGTTCTGTAGGGGGTATTGTTCTGTTTGCCACAGGAATTGGAAGTTTAATTGGAATTGCAGTTGAGGGCGTTAGCGTTGCTACATGCCTGGCTTGCTTTGGTTTGGAAGCCCTAAACAAGAGGTTTCATACGAAGTTACAGAAACATGAAGCATTGAGTACTTTGGCTGGTGCAAAGCTGAGCAGTATGAAACTTATTATCAGTAAGGCATTGGACGACAGGATGATTTGAAGAATTATGAGAAACAGAAGTCTGAAATTCAGAATAAGATGCGTAGTCAATCTCCTGTGAATGTTGAAGAACTAAAGGCTAGTTTTTTAGAGATGGGAAAACAGATCGGTGTTCAGGAAACCACAGAAAAACTACACAATCTTTTAAACAAAGAAAAATCAGATTTGGTAATCAATCAATATTTTTGTCATATGCTTCGCAGAGAGATGACACGTCATTTACACCACTTGTGCCTAACTATTTAACTCCATAAGCTCCACCACCAGAGTATTATTGAGAAAAAAAAGTTTTTTTATTGTCCTTGTATCTTGTCAAATCTGTCTCGGTATCTTGGGACTTGAGTCAAGTTTTTGTAAGTACTTGTAAGAACTTAGGGTAAGTAATTAATAAGTTCTTACGATAAGTAATTAATAAGTTCTTATAGCAACTAACTTTAAGGTTACCTCTGCAGGTTCCTAAAAGTTAGTTGCAACTTGTTAGTAAGTATAAAGTTCCACTTGTCATTACTTGGTCAGGTAAATGATTATGTGTTGACAGAGACAATAGTTATAGAGATAGAACAATAGAGATACGAAAGATAATTAGATCAATAATGACGCATCGGTCATGGTTGTCACTTTTTAAAAATCAAAGGGTTGATTCGTTAATAACGGGGGCGTAATGGGGGTCAAAAATTTTATTATTAAAAATGATGTAATTTAATGACCGATGCGTCATTATTGAATTCATTGTCTTTCGGATCTCTATTGTTCTATCTCTCAGGTTATCTTAGTACCAAGTGTGGGTTTGAAGTTGTGAATAATATTTTAGAAAAAAATAAATTATGTCAAAATATAGCTATTTTTTACCTATTTTCTAAGCCCCTGTGACCTTCCCCTTTGTGAGAGGCCACTCAAATTGCTATGTTTGGAAAGGTCTTGACACAAAGTATCCTTGGGCCAAGTTGGAAGACTATGGCTTGAATAGTCTTCGAGAAAATGCCAACGTTAAAGTTTTCGACACAGACCATGGCAGACGGATGACGGGCAGAAAATAATAGAATCACTTTCGCTTTGCACGTGAGCCAACAGAAAAGTGAATACGGTCCTTTCACTATCTGTGACCTCATGTGAACGCTGTAAAAATAAAAATTTACCTTAAAATCGCTCTCAGCACCAGTCTGACTGTGAACGAGCATTGTTTGGTAATCCAAATTCATAAACTTTCAAAACACGAGGCGCCAACGCTAACGCCCACATGTTGTCACGTGACCAAATGCCACATTCAATGGTGTCTTGTAACCGCAAGATGAGCGAATTTGAGTTTTTTCCTGTAAACAAAACAGCTTGAATACCTTGTTGGTCGAAGGGGGTACAATGCATGGTTCCTTTGACCTCCCTCAGGCCTACAAGGGTCAGTGTAGCGAACTCCCGTCACTTATCAGATACTAGCCTCACGTATTTGTATGCACACCTCCCCCTCCTCCCACGGGGCACCCCCCCCCCCATCTCCCTCACCCTTCACAACACACACACACACATACATTTAGACCCAAGGTCCCATTTCTCAAATGTTGGAGCTGTTGCATAACCTCTGTGTACCAGCTGCATAGATTGACCATGATAATTCAAGGGTAGTGTCAGATTAGCTTGTCTCCTGAAGGCACCAAGCTAATCTGACAGTACCGTTGAATTATCATGGTCAATCCATTTCCTGCTTCAGGGTCCCAGGCGAAATGGGTTAAGACACGTTCAGAAAGACTGCCGAAATGTTCTAAGAACACATGACAGGGTCGGATCACTTTACTCCTGCAGGGGAGGGGGGGGGGGGTGGGGGGTCCAATGTCTTGTTTGGAACCGTGAACCTAATACAAAAGGCCTCCTCGACACTACAATTTGCTTCGTACGGGGGCCGAAAAATCAAACGGGGAGAGGAGGGGGGGGGGGGGGGGGGGCTGGGAGTAGTTGACAGACCTTGCTTCCAAGGGCCGAAGAATCAAACAACGGGGAGAGGAGGGTGAGGGGGGAGTCGACGGACCTTGCTGCCAGGGGTCGCAAAATTCAAACAACCAAGACCCCACCCGGGTCTGCCCTGGGGGACTTGGGTGGGGTTGACTACTTTTTAGTTCCCAGGGTCACCCTGGTCAGCCCCACAGGGTGGGTTTTCTCCTCTATTCTGGGGCATGTGTTTCTGTCTACCCTTGGTCCATTCACCTGTATTTTCCTTTTTTAAACTCTCCCTATTGTCTGCGCTGCCTGTAGCTCTTGATATTGGATGTGTGTTGCTAGATGGTCTTAGCTTTATTTAGGCCCCGTGTCGTAGGTTTATTTAACGTATTGGACCGGCTGGCGACATACATTCAATATTCTGTTGTGTTTTTTTTTCACAAGCAGTGCAGGCACGTCCTGAGAAGGCCTTGTTGCTGTCGGGACGTTAAGCAATGTACAATCAATCAAACAACCAAGGGGGGGGGGGGTGGGTTCAGAACGACAGACCTTGCTTTCGGGGTGCCAAAAATCAAACAGCGAGGAGTGTAAGAGGGGAGGGGGGGGGGGGGGGGCGATGCGATAGACCTTGCTTCCAAGGACCGAATGAACAAATGAGGGAGGGGGGTGGAAGGGGGGGAGGTCCCAAACACCCCAAAAAGGGACTTTGTTATAGCATTTTTACAAATTTGGGCTGAACCCCCCCTGCCCCAACCTGGATCCAACCCTGCACCCCCTTCCCCACCCTTGACCTCTGCAATGAGTTGAGTAAATTTGAATGCACAGAAAGGTCTTATCAGCTACCTTTGTGCCAAGTTTGATTGGAAAAATTTGCAAAAATGTTGCCAATACCTAAAATTTTATCACAAATTGGCATTTTACACACATTTGCTAGCCTGTGATTCTTGACTTTTCTGAAGCGTTATCCAAAACAGTATGCATAGATAGGTCTTCCCATCAGGTATCTCTGTAGCAAGTTTGGGTTTAAAGTTGTTTTTGAAAAAATAACATCTTTTGTCAAAATGTGGCTATTTTGAACCTATTTCCTGAGCCGGCTCTTGTGACCCTTGACCTTACCGAGGGATCAACCAAATTAGTAGGCATGGAAAGGTCTTACCCTCAGCTATCTTTGTACCAAGTTTGGGTTTGAAGTTGTGAATAGTATTTCAGAAAGAAAAAGAATGTCAAAATATAGCTATTTTTGACCTATTTCCTGAGCCCCTGTGATCTTGACCTTTGTGAGAGGTCACTCAAATTGGTATGTTTAGAAAGGCCTCACCACAAAGTATCCTTGGGCCAAGTTTGAAGAATGTGGCTTGAAAAGTCTCCGAGAAAATGCCAACATTAAAGTTTACGATGGACAGCAAACTACACCGCACACACACACACACGCGCACACACACACACACACACACACACACACACACACACACACACACACACACACCATAATTATAAGCTTGCCAAAACTATTCACAACTTCAAACCCAAACTTGGTATAAAGATACCTAATGGTAATACTTTTCTATGCATACTAATTTGGTGGATTCCTCAGAAAGGCCAAGGGTCACAAGAGATCAGGAAATGGGTGAAAAATAGCCTTACTTTGACAAAAAATGTTTTTTTTTCTCAAATACTATTCACAGCTTCTAACCCAAACTTGGTACAAAGATACCTGATGGTATGACCTATCTATGCATACTAATTTGGATGACCCCAGGGAAAGGTGAAGGGTCCCAAGAGGTCGGCAAATGTGTGTAAAATGACTATTTTTGATACAACTGTAGTTTTTCTAAAGTTTTCAATCAAATTTGGCACAAAGGTAGCGATGATATGACCTTCATATGCATACTAATTTAGTTGACCCATCACAAAGGTCAAGGGTTATGGGATATGACTAAAAAATAAGTTTGAAACAGCCGTTTTTTGACAAAAAAATTTTTTCTCAAATACTGTTTTCATACTAATTTAGTCAACTCATTTCAAAGGTCAAGGGTCACAGAGGTTTGACAGTTGTGTGAAAAATGCTTACATTTTGAGACAACTGGATTTCGCTGGTAGAAAAGCCAGCCCTTTACTTACTGTCACAAAGGTCACTTTGAATAGCAGAGAACAGACCAAATAAACCACCTTCCACAACAAACTGAAATATGGAAAACTGACACTGACACAACTTAACTCTTTCACCACCCAACTTATATAGAAATACTTGTTCCATCATCTTGCAGAGATTTCTATAAAATTTAGTATCCACTACTGTTTGTAAGTGTTGTACAGTGTTGTAGCGTGGAAGAGGGCATGGCAAACGGCAACAGCAAGAAGGCTTATGAAACGCTAAGGACCCTCACCAAGACTCAACAGCGAACAGCCACAGTCATCGAAGACAGCAGCGGCCAACTCCTTACGGAAAACACTGCTGTACTAAACAGATGGACTGAGTACTGCCGAGACTTGTATAACTACAAGGCTGAGCCAGACACCAGCATCCTCCAAAACAACCAGGCTGGGGCCAGGAAGGCTGAAGACCTGCCAGTGTTAGCTGAAGAGGTGGAAGCAGCTGTACGCGGCCTGAAGGGAGGAAAGTCTCCAGGTGTAGACAACGTACCTGCTGAACTGTTGAAACATGGAGGAGAAGTAACAACGAAGGTCCTCACTACACTCTGTCAAAAGATCTGGGAGCAAAAGAAATGGCCAGTAGAATGGACACAGTCTCTAGTGATCCCGCTCCCCAAGAAAGGAAACCTGAAACAGTGCCAGAACTACAGAACTATCAGTCTGATAAGTCACCCTAGCAAAGTAATTCTTAGAATCATTCTCAACCGCCTCAAAACTTTCGCCGAGGAACTGCTGGCAGAAGAACAGGCTGGCTTCAGAGTTGGAAGAAGCACTGTAGAGCAGATTTTCAACTGCCGCGTCCTGATCGAGAAACATCTGCAGCATCAGCGCGAACTCTACCACAACTTCATTGATTTCAGGAAAGCATTTGATCGCGTCTGGCACGACGGACTCTGGCAAGTCATGAGATCGTTCAACATAGAGGAGGGACTGATCCAAATGATAGAAGCGCTTTACAAGAACGCCTGCAGCGCGGTTCTACTTAACAATCAGTCAGGCGAGTTCTTCAGGACGACGATCGGTGTCCGTCAAGGATGCCTGCTCTCTCCTGTCCTTTTCAACATATTCCTGGAGAAGATCATGCAGGAAACCCTCCACGACCACCATACTTCAATCTCTATTGGTGGCAGATCCCTGTGCAATCTTCGATTCGCAGACGACATTGACCTCATGGCAGGCAGCAATAGTGAGCTCCAAAACCTGACAGACAAACTTTCAAGTAGCGCAGGGTCTTATGGCATGGAGATCAGTACGGATAAAAGCAAAGTGATGATCAACACCACAAGCGACAGCAGCAGCAACATTCACATGAACGGCCAGAAGCTAGAAGAGGTCAATAGCTTCAAGTACTTGGGAGCCACCCTGTCCAAAGACGGTAGTTGCATAGCAGAGATCCGTATAAGGATAGGTACAGCAACATCCGCAATGGCCAGGCTGGACAGGATATGGCGAAGTAACTCCATCAGCTTCACCATCAAGTACAGGCTTTACAAGTCCCTCGTAGTGTCTATTCTACTCTACGGCTGTGAGACTTGGACACTGCTTGCAGACTCAGAAAAGAAAATCCAGGCCTTTGAGAACAAGTGCCTGAGGAAGTTGCTCCGCATCTCGTACCGCGAGCACAAGACCAACGAATATGTACGGAGCATCGTCACTTCCCTGGTGGGCCCACATGAACCCCTTCTGGCAACCGTGAAACGGCGCAAGCTTGCTTGGTTTGGCCACGTGACCCGACACAACACCTTGTCCAAGACTATCCTCCAAGGCACTCTCGAAGGAAGTCGTCGGCGAGGTCGTCAGAGAAAGAGTTGGGTCGCAAACATAAAAGAATGGACCGAACTCGAGATGCCAGACTTGCTTGCCACCGCCCAAAATAGAACTCAGTGGAGAGCACTGTCTGTTGCTGCTGCCTTTCAGTCCCCCCAACGCCCAGTTCGGGCAAGGGACTGATGATGATGATGACTGTTTGTAAGGACCATGTTTAACATTCAGATAATTGTATTGTCCCAAGATCAGAAATGCTATCTTTGATCAGAAATGCATTGATGTAGCGGTGTGACTGTTCAATGTGTTGGAATGGCTCCATTCACAGTTACAGAGAGGTTGGGTTATACCATGAAGCATTGGATGACTTATAAATTACTACGTGCGTATTCCTCAAAGTAAGATCAAGCTGACCTAGCGACTGCCTGCGTTGCTTTGTTTGTTACCTCGGGAGTGAGTACATGCGCTTTTTTCGTTTATTTTTAGTGGCGAATGGGAAGCAAAGTGCTTTATGATGCACTTTTGGTAGCAGACGACAGAAGGCAGCGCGAGATGCATTAATAGAAAAATAGGCCGTATATCTGTGCGCTTTTTAAAGCTGAAGGCCTTTAGGTCAGTACGTAGTCCATTTGACCAAAAAAAAAATTGTCACCACTTTGCCTTCCTTCCTTTGCGCTCATGTGAATTGAGACAATAAAATTTGTCATCGCTTATCCTTAGGAGTCCGGAGTATTGATATCACAATGTTCTATCCTAATAACTGTGGGGATTTTATTTCCTGACTGCAGGTGGCATTTGGCATCAGGGGCTTGACGAGGCGCAGGATCTGGAAGCTGCATTCTCGACATGAGGTGACTGTCAACAGTGAGATGGCGTCGCAGGTGGAGGCAGTGCCCCGTGTGGCATCATCTCTCTCCATGGGAACTCTGTCAAGTGCCCGTGTCCATACTCGTGCCTTGGGCTTCCAGAAACTGGGCTCCAACATCCTCACGCCAGAAATGGTCAGATACTTTTCCATAAATTAGATTATATATGATACGGAGTTTAACTGCAGTCTCTAGCACAATAAGGCATGAAGAGAATAACCCAGCGAAGAAAGAAGCACACTTAGAAAGACAATTACAACACAATTTACATTGGACTCTGCTTAACACAAATTTATGGGGACAGAGAAAATTAGTTCATGTAAAACGTATTTTGTGTTAACCGACTTAGACGAAAAATTGTTCACATTCTGAAAGAAGAGAGTGTGTGTGGTCATTTAGACACTTACAGGACTGAACAAACATTGCAAAAGGTGACAACCGTCTGTCCCTTTCAGACAAAGTCAGTCTTCTATCTATCTATATCCCGTAGTCTTGCCGACCGTTGGGGCACCACTGATGACTTAACAACCAGCTCCCTCCATTCCTCTCTGTTCTCTGCCATTCTCAGCGTATCGCCCAGCTTCAGTCCTGTCCACTCTGAGATATTGTCCTCCCATCTTTTCCTCTGTCTTCCTCTCCTTCGTCCTCCTTGCACAGTGCCTTGCAGGATTGTTTTGGTAAGCCCTGCTGAACGCGTGACATGCCCATACCACTTCAGTTTGCGTTTTCTCACAATGGCTAATAAGTCTTCATAGGGCCCGGTGGCTTGCCTGATTCTGCTTCCCACTTCCTCGTTTGTGATGTGATCTCTGTATGAGATGCCAAGCAGCCTTTGAAAACATCTCATTTCAGTGGCTTGTATCCTCCTTTCTAGGTCTGCTGTGAGGGTCCATGACTCGCAGGCATACAAGAACACTGAGATGACTAAGGAGCGCATCAGTGTGATCTTGGAGCAGAGTGCGATGTTTCTGTCCTTCCATATGGTCTTCAATCTTGTCAGTGCTGTTGTTGTCTGCGTAATCCTGGACAGTATTTCTGGTTTTGATCCCTCATCTGTCACAACGGCTCCTAAGTATTTGAATTTCTTAACTGTTTCCAGTTTTTGGCCTCCAACCATGATTTCAGTGCCAATGCCACTGGCGTTATTGGTCATCAGTTTGGTCTTCTCTGCACTGATTTCCATCCCATATGCAATGGCTGTACTATCCAGCTTTTCCACCAGCTGAGCTAGCTCCTTCTCTGTTCCTGCAAGGCCATCAATGTCGTCCGCAAAGCGCAAGTTCGTGATTGTTCTGCCTCCAATACTGACAGTTCCTTCATGATCTTTCAGAGCGTCCGTCATGATTCTTTCCAGGAAGATGTTGAAAAGAGTAGGTGAGAGCAAGCAGCCTTGTCTGACTCCAACTGTAGTCCTAAACCAGTTTCCTATTTTGCCGTTGAAGCAGACTGTGCTAGTGGCCTTGTTGTAAAGGTTTGCTATGACTTTGATCAGGTTGGCATTGATGTTGTATAGTTCATGGTGGACCAAAGGGCTGCATGCCACACCCTGTCAAACACTTTCTTAAAATCCACAAGGACATGATAGAGGTCCTGCTGGTGCTCACATAGAACTCTCAGGTTTAAGATCTGCTCAGTTGTGCTGCACCCTGGTCTGAAGCCTGCCTGTTCCTCAGCTATGAGTTCCTCTGCCTGTGGCTTCAGCCTGTTTAGTAGGATCTTTAACATGACTTTGCTTGGGTGGGATATAAGACTGATCGTGCGATAGTTCTGGCATTGATGTAAGTTACCTTTTTGGGGGAGAGTTATTATAAGTGATTGGGTCCATGGTGTGGGCCAATTCCCTGACTGCCAGATCTTATTGCATATTGTTAGTAAGGCGCTTATCGTGTCTTCTCCCCCTTCTTGGACTAGCTCTGCAGGGATGTTGTCTGCTCCTGCTGCCTTCCCTTTTTTCAGCGACTTCACTGCAGCCTCTACTTCTTCTCGGAGGATGGGATAGTTGCCATTGTTGGTCACGGGTGGGTTGACAAGTATGCCTGGGTCCCCTGCAGCTCGGTGGTTGTACAAATCTGAGCAGTACTCTGTCCATCTCTTCAGTATGTCTTGGTCTTCCGTAAGACAGTCCCCTTCACTCTCTTGAATGATCGAGGAGCGTCCTTGTTTTACACTGGTCAGGTCTTTCACCAGCTGGTATGCTTTTTTGCTATTATTTTTGTTCAGATTTTCTTCTACGTGTTTACACTGATCTTCAATCCACTTATTCTTTGCCTTTTCCATGCTTTTCTTGATAGCCTGGTTAATTTCCCTGTATTGTTTAGCTCCTTCTACCTCCGATTTCCTTTTCTTTAATTCTCGACGCTTGTCACATAGAACAAAGATGTCAGCTGTAACCCAAGGTTTCTTTGCTTGTCGGTGTTTGCCAAGGACCTGGCTGTTTGGGTTACAACAGTGTTAAATGTGTCAATCAGTGTGTCCACGTCCGTGTCTTCTGCACCTAGAAGTAGCAGTGGTGCGAATTTTCCTCCTATCTTTGCCTGAAAGGCTTCCGCTACCTCTGGGTCTTTCAGCTTCTCGATGTCAAACTTGATTCTGGTGGGACCCTGCTTGTTGACCTTCTTTAGGCGGAGTCGGAAGGTCATCATCACTAAGTCATGGTCGCTTCCAATGTCTGCTCCTGGAAAACTTCTTGTCTTGGCAATGTTCACACTGGTTTGGAAGCGTCTCTTCACCATGATGTAGTCAATTTGGTTATGGTGCTCTCCATTCGGGCTGTGCCATGTCCACCTTCTGGATGCTTTGTGCGGGCCAGATGTGTTCATCAGCTTTAGATCATTTGAACTGGCAAATTCCAGGAGCCTTAAGCCTCTGTCGTTGGTCTCTGCATTGCAGTAGCGTCCGCATGTGCCTTTCCAGTTCCTAGCAGCATCCTCTCCTATTTTGGCATTCCAGTCTCCCTGCACCACAAGAATGTCTTTCTTGGGGGTCTGGTCCAGAACTTCTTGCAGTTGGTCATAAAAGTCTTCTATTTCCTCATCACCATAGTCTGTTGTTGGGGCATAAACTTGTACAATGGTGATATTAAATGGGGTTGCCCTCAAGCGTGTGGTGATAAGCCTACTGGAGACTGGCCGACAACTCATGATGGTGTTCACGATGTCTTTGTGGACGGGAAATCCGACACCCTGTTCGTGTTTGTCTTCTCTGCCACTGTAGTACAGTTTGTGGTTTTCCTGGGTTGATGTTTCCCCAAGGTTCTTCCATCGTACTTCGCAAAGTCCTAGGATGGTCCAATGGTATCTGTTTATTTCATGTGTCAGTTCCTCTACCTTTCCAGGCGTTCTTAATGTTCTGACGTTCCAAGTGCCAATGCTGATGTTGTTTCTGGCACGGAGTTTTGATGGTGATGTTGCACCAGTAACACACTTAACACTTCTGCGCTGGCGCAAGACAGAAGGCGCGGTCCTTGTTCCGGGCGACGACCGATCTGGTATGGATTGAGGTAAGGTTGTCATTGCATGTGGTGTGTCTTGGGCAAAAGAGCCTGGCAGAGCCCATCCCTCTCCAGGCTGTTAACCACAACCGAAACTCCACATAACTTGTGGCTCGCCTTGGTCCTGGACACGTGGCCGATGAGACCCTCATGGGACTCTTTTGCCCTGTGTGGTGACTTCATCAAGGAAGTTCATACACCCAATCAGGTACCATGTCAGCACCCTAGCCTTTGGTTCATCATCATCATCAGTCCCTTGCCCGAACTGGGCGTTGGGGGGACTGAAAGGCAGCAGCAACAGACAGTGCTCTCCACTGAGTTCTATTTTGGGCGGTGGCAAGCAAGTCTGGCATCTCGAGTTCGGTCCATTCTTTTATGTTTGCGACCCAACTCTTTCTCTGACGACCTCGCCGACGACTTCCTTCGAGAGTGCCTTGGAGGATAGTCTTGGACAAGGTGTTGTGTCGGGTCACGTGGCCAAACCAAGCAAGCTTGCGCCGTTTCACGGTTGCCAGAAGGGGTTCATGTGGGCCCACCAGGGAAGTGACGATGCTCCGTACATATTCGTTGGTCTTGTGCTCGCGGTACGAGATGCGGAGCAACTTCCTCAGGCACTTGTTCTCAAAGGCCTGGATTTTCTTTTCTGAGTCTGCAAGCAGTGTCCAAGTCTCACAGCCGTAGAGTAGAATAGACACTACGAGGGACTTGTAAAGCCTGTACTTGATGGTGAAGCTGATGGAGTTACTTCGCCATATCCTGTCCAGCCTGGCCATTGCGGATGTTGCTGTACCTATCCTGATACGGATCTCTGCTATGCAACTACCGTCTTTGGACAGGGTGGCTCCCAAGTACTTGAAGCTATTGACCTCTTCTAGCTTCTGGCCGTTCATGTGAATGTTGCTGCTGCTGTCGCTTGTGGTGTTGATCATCACTTTGCTTTTATCCGTACTGATCTCCATGCCATAAGACCCTGCGCTATTTGAAAGTTTGTCTGTCAGGTTTTGGAGCTCACTATTGCTGCCTGCCATGAGGTCAATGTCGTCTGCGAATCGAAGATTGCACAGGGATCTGCCACCAATAGAGATTGAAGTATGGTGGTCGTGGAGGGTTTCCTGCATGATCTTCTCCAGGAATATGTTGAAAAGGACAGGAGAGAGCAGGCATCCTTGACGGACACCGATCGTCGTCCTGAAGAACTCGCCTGACTGATTGTTAAGTAGAACCGCGCTGCAGGCGTTCTTGTAAAGCGCTTCTATCATTTGGATCAGTCCCTCCTCTATGTTGAACGATCTCATGACTTGCCAGAGTCCGTCGTGCCAGACGCGATCAAATGCTTTCCTGAAATCAATGAAGTTGTGGTAGAGTTCGCGCTGATGCTGCAGATGTTTCTCGATCAGGACGCGGCAGTTGAAAATCTGCTCTACAGTGCTTCTTCCAACTCTGAAGCCAGCCTGTTCTTCTGCCAGCAGTTCCTCGGCGAAAGCTTTGAGGCGGTTGAGAATGATTCTAAGCATTACTTTGCTAGGGTGACTTATCAGACTGATAGTTCTGTAGTTCTGGCACTGTTTCAGGTTTCCTTTCTTGGGGAGCGGGATCACTAGAGACTGTGTCCATTCTACTGGCCATTTCTTTTGCTCCCAGATCTTTTGACAGAGTGTAGTGAGGACCTTCGTTGTTACTTCTCCTCCATGTTTCAACAGTTCAGCAGGTACGTTGTCTACACCTGGAGACTTTCCTCCCTTCAGGCCGCGTACGGCTGCTTCCACCTCTTCAGCTAATACTGGCAGGTCTTCAGCCTTCCTGGCCCCAGCCTGGTTGTTTTGGAGGATGCTGGTGTCTGGCTCAGCCTTGTAGTTATACAAGTCTCGGCAGTACTCAGTCCATCTGTTTAGTACAGCAGTGTTTTCCGTAAGGAGTTGGCCGCTGCTGTCTTCGATGACTGTGGCTGTTCGCTGTTGAGTCTTGGTGAGGGTCCTTAGCGTTTCATAAGCCTTCTTGCTGTTGCCGTTTGCCATGCCCTCTTCCACGCTACAACACTGGTCTTCAATCCAATCTTCTTTGGCTTCTTTCATCCTCTTCCTGATCTTCTTGTTGACAAGTCTGTACTTGTTTGCTGATGTGAGGTCTTGGCCTCTCTTTTTCTTCCAGGCTCTCCTCTCATCACAGAGATCGAGGATGTCATCGGTGACCCAGGGCTGTTTGCGCTTCCTCTGCTTCCCCAGCACTTCTTCTGCTGTAGAAAGTAACACCTCTTTTATATTTCCAGCAAGGGTGTCTACGTCACAGTCCAAAGTAGCCAAGGCTGCAAATCTGCCTCCCACCTGGGCTTGGAAGAGCTCTTCTACTTCCGGGTCTTTTAGCTTCTGGAGGTCGAATCTGATGCGAGGGCTCTTGCTATCTCGTTTCAATGCCAGCTTCAGTTATCCAAAACCTAACCTGCAAGGCAGCAGGGGACTCGTGGAGGGCGGGGTCGTCTATGTCCCGTGCAGATGTGAACATCTGCCCACTGCCCACAATACCGTGGGGACTTCTGATGTTTGGCAGTCTGCAATAGTCCTATTAGTAGTATTTTTGTGGTGATGTGCAGCTATCATGACACATAATCCAGCAGCCATGAGGTTTGCTAGTGACTTAAACTTGGCACTATGTAAGTTTCCGTTTCCATAGTCAGTCTTACATGCCTACAAAAGCTAGTTTTTCAGCATTGCTTTTTTCTTTCTCCCTCATTATATTGCTCAAAGCTGCGAAATTTTTAAAAGTGGCACCGGACCTGATTTTGTGAGCAAAGGTCATTTTTTTTCTGAGATCGCTAACAACAGCACAGCTGCTTCATGCTTTCTAGAGGTACATATTTGTTAGTCTACAGTGTTCTGTAGTGTTTGGATATGGAAACTTACATAGTGCCAAGTTTAAGTCACTAGCAAACCTCATGGCTGCTGGATTATGTGTCATGATAGCTGCCATCACCACAAAAATACTACTAATAGGACTATTGCAGACTGCCAAACATCAGAAGTCCCCACGGTATTCTCTCACAACCCTCAAGATGTATCACAATCTATATATACCCACTCCATAAAATTTCCCCTTCTTTGACACATGTACTGATATATTGTATAACAAGCAAATTAATATACATGAACTTGCTTCATATAATTTCCTTCCCATAATCCTTTGCAGACCAGAAAGACGCAGTCTTGATGCTTGCCTCTGTCAAATCAAAAACGCTAAATGTGCTCATACTGTCACATTAGCAAGCTCCTTATGATCACTAGTAATGAAATGCTTCTTAGTGTGTACATGTGCTCGAAATTTCCCATACAGACACATAAACAAAGAATAGACAGCAGCGAGCACACGAATCGATGACACTGATGTCTGCTAGTGATAATAACAACCTTAGAAAAGGACTAAATAAACAAACCTGCTGGCATTTTCCATGTTCTAATTACAAGTAGACTTTACTCAACAACACACACGATTATAGAAAGCACCGATGTCTACACAGTCAACTCCGCGCCGAGTCAGTCAACATTCCAATACGTGGCACACACCAGGTCACCATTTGGACAGACAAACACAGATCAGAAGTATCACACCCAGGTTCATAAACAGACATAGTTATTAATGTTTGTGGTCGCACCTAAGGCAGCTTATCCGCCTGTTTTCTCCAACATCAGAGGCATGCGAGAGGGAATTTGCAGAATGAAACATGTTCAGCAGTGTCAGATTTGCTGGGTTCTGTATGTTTGAAGCATACATTTGGTGTTGGATGGTAAAGTTCCCTTAAGCCTATGTGCATGTAAACTTTCTTTCTTGTCACCTCCTTTGCAACATTTCAGAAAAGTCTGACGTGAACTCCAGAGTATTCGGGCCCTAGATTGTGACGTTAAAGAGGTTTGTGGTGACATGATTTTTCTAGTACGTGTAGTACACACAGTGCCACTATCTGTGGCGCTGAAGGGGTAAGGTTCGCTATATTTTAGCGCAAATCTAAGAAAAACATGAAAATATCCAGCGAAAGTCTACACAGCCTGAATGACCCCGGGTGTAAATCTACCCAGTGTAAATGTGTTTTGTCGCTATTCCAGTGAGATATTTTTATTTGAGTAAATTCAAGCCTTTGTCGATTTATGCTGGGTGGAATTGTGCTGTGAAGATTCACGCTGAGTTTGTTTAGTTCTAAAAATGAATGGGAAATCAGAGGAACACATTTGCACTGGGTAGATGTACCCCTGGGTGGATTTGCGCTGAGTACATTTCGGTTAGTAGTGTCAAGCTGGGAAGTTTTATGTCTAAATATGGCGAAATTGACCACTTCAGCACCAATGGCAGTAATGGGAAGGACTCGGGTAATGTTTTGATTTGGACTGGGTACATACATTATATTGAGCAACATTTTGTTTGAAACAGTGCCGATAAACGGGCAGATGTGATTACTTGACCCGATCAAAATGTCCTCATCTTACGACTCGGACATTTTAATTCAGGTCTCCTAATCACATCTGCCTGTTATCAGCACTATATCAAGCAAAATGTTGCTCAATATACACTATGCGTCAAAAAAAAACTTTACAAAGTTTTGGAGACGATATCTTTTTAATGCCTGAAGATTTTAAAATTCTGTCTGCAACACGAAAAAGTTTATACACTTATTGATACATGTACAATGCAACAAACTGTATCTTTTTCTGTTGCGTTACCTTTAAGTTACAACCCTTTGAATACGACACCCCCAAAATTGAAAGTTGCAAGGTAACATTTTTAGGTGAGACGCATTGCTCACGTTTTATCCAGACCTTTGTAAATCTGATTGCACCATTTGAAAGAGCAGTTATCTCATGATGCTGCAAATAATTTTTATTTTATTTTGAAAGAAAACTGTTGTTGTTGTGGTCTGAATAAGACATGCACACCCCCACAATAACATCACTGTTTTGTACAGGTTTCAGACATATATCTCACATTTGCCAGCTAACGATTTAAATTTCAAGTAATGCCGTGAGAAGGATGATTATTTCTCTGACAAATGCAAGCAAGAACATTAATTTTATGCGATAATTGTGGATTTTATCGCAACAAAAGCTGACCTACCCCCACCACCAAATCAAAAATTTTGTTGGTCTCTTCTAAGAAGCGAATGCAAACATTTTTGTTTTTGAGAAATTCAAATCACCAGATGGCTTAGAACGTTTCATGAGTTTGTTTCTTTTACTACAGTCATGCTCATGACACAGCATAATAAATTGTACCACAGATGGGGTTGGGGGAGGAAAAAATGATAGGTCTGTAATTCCTTCTCTCCCACTACCCTCTCTTTCTAGATCTAGTAAGCAATGCAGTCACAAAAAGGGCAGCTGATGTACTGATGACACAATGCAAGCTTACCAGCCTGGAATTCCACGGCATAGCACAGTAGAGCATTCTCAGAATTGAAATGAAAATTACGTCCCTTGGAGCTAATCTGATTGAGTTCATTTTTGGCTTTGGGCAACGCCTTTGTTTAAAAGTAAAGAGTCTGGCTTCTAGTACATGCGTTGTGTTTGCAATTTCAGGTTACGCCGTATGCCTACCTGAAGAGCCCCCCCTTGGGCCAAAACCGGTTGTAGGCGGCAAAATCTTACATCTACTCAGCAGGTCCAATATCTGTTTGGAAATATTTTCTAGCATCCCCCCTTGGGGGGAGATCTGGATATTCTCCAGCGGATGGCGGGGCGCCTGGGGGTAGTCCCTACTGCTTTATGTAGTAGGTGTTCAGTGGAAGGCTCAAAATGATAGGTCTGTCATTCCTTCTCTCCCACTACCCTCTCCTTTTTAGAACTAGTGAGCGATGCAGTCACAAAAAGGACGGCTGATGTCCTGATGACACAATGCAAGCTTACCAGCCTGGAATTCCATGGCATTAGCACAGCATTCTCAGAATTGAATGAAAAATTACGTCCCTTGGAGCTAATCTGATCGAGTGCATTTTTTGGCTTTATGCAACGCCTTTGTTAAAGTAAAGAATAATTGTACCACAAAATTGCCTAGGTGTTGCCTTTTCAAAATTAGTCTGTCTTCTTCCACTGCAACACCTCATAAAGCTTTAGGGATGCAATCCGCGCTGTACTAGTGGTGCTACCAGTAAATTCTGGAGGCGGCTTCTAGTACATGCGTTGTGTTTGCAATTTCAGGTTACGCCGTATGCCTACCTGAAGAGCCCCTCCTTGGGGCGAAACCGGTCGTAGGCGGCAAAAACTTAAATCTACTCAGCAGGTCTAATATCTGTTTGGGAATTTTTTCTAGCATCCTCCCTTGCGGGGAGGTCTGGATATTCTTCAGCGGATGGCGGGGTGCCTAGGGGTAGTCCCTACTGCTTTATGTAGAAGGTGTTCAGTGGATGGATCAAAATGATAGGTCTGTCATTCCTTTTCTCCCACTATCTCTTCTTTCTAGAACTAGTGAGCGATGCAGCCACAAAAAGGACAGCTGATGTCCTGATGACACAATGCAAGCTTACCAGCCTGGAATTCCATGGCATTAGCACAGCATTCTCAGAATTGAATGAAAAATTACGTCCCATGGAGCTAATCTGATTGAGTGCATTTTTGGGCTTTGGGCGATGCCTTTATTAAAAGTAAAGAATATACAGTTGGAGTCAGACAAGGCTGCTTGCTCTCACCTACTCATTTCAACATCTTCCTGGAAAGAATCATGACGGACGCTCTGAAAGATCATGAAGGAACTGTCAGTATTGGAGGCAGAACAATCACGAACTTGCGCTTTGCGGACGACATTGATGGCCTTGCAGGAACAGAGAAGGAGCTAGCTCAGCTGGTGGAAAAGCTGGATAGTACAGCCATTGCATATGGGATGGAAATCAGTGCAGAGAAGACCAAACTGATGACCAATAACGCCAGTGGCATTGGCACTGAAATCATGGTTGGAGACCAAAAACTGGAAACAGTTAAGAAATTCAAATACTTAGGACCCATTGTGACAGATGAGGGATCAAAACCAGAAATACTGTCCAGGAGTGCGCAGACAACAACAGCACTGACAAGATTGAAGATCATATGGAAGGACAGAAACATCACACTCTGCTCCAAGATCAGAGAGATAGAAGGAAGTACTTTACAAAGACTCCAGATTCTCAGGAGCCAAACTGATGCCCTAAAAGTGTTTATTTTTAATCTCTCTCACTCACTACTCCCTCAACGCTATAATAATTTCCACCTCACTGGCAACAAAACCATATTTTGAAACAAACACTGACTCATGAGAATCATCATCTGTATTGACGAGTAAAATAATGACCCAATTACCCATTGTCTTAAGTTGACCTTAATTAATTAACTAATTACGGTCATTAACATCCACACTGCCGTTTCTCTCAAATCAAACCAAAATCTTGACAGCGCACTCTGTAATAAACTAATGACTTTTTACACACCCCAATAATTAGAAAATTACTCTCCATTGTCTCTCAATACTGCCAGAGTCGATTTCCGAAAAACTCACATGCTCTGTCCCACACATAACATTTCAGTTCACGCATGACAAGACTCAATGACAAGCCCTCTTTCAATGAGGTGGGGAAAAGCTTTCACGGCGTTCATTCACAGGCCACCTTGAAAAGATCCTTAGAAACGTGTACAGCGGCCCGGTGTGACTGAATAGAGCTTCACCAACATAAAGGCTTGTACTGAGTAAATAGAGTCACATGAGCCCCGCTTTACAACATTTTCAGTTATTTGTAGTGTTTGATTTCTCATTATGAGTAGGTTTGAGAGGCTTGTTTAACACTGAGTTACTGGTACATGTTAAGGTTTCTGTTTGCTTGAGTAGGAATACACACGCACTAGCACACACACACATGGGAGGCTCGTTTAACTGTTAAGATTCTGTTTGCTTGAGTACACACACACACACGCTAACACACGCACGCACACGCATACACACACATAAATACACATACCAACACACACACGCACACGCACGTACATACATACTAACATAAACACGCATACATTGACTTAAATAAATCAGTGCAAACAGGTACACGGCTCTTTGAATCAGCCCATGCGTGGACAAAAGCCTTTCAGTCTCGAGAATAATGGATTGTTATGATAAAGCCATATTGACTGCGTTATTCACTTAAACAGGACTGTGAGTTAAATTTCTGAGCATTACACCACGTTGCATACACACACACACACACACACACTACACGCACTGACACGCACTGACACACACATACACACACAGACACATGAATAAACACACACACATACACACACACACACTAACACATACACGCACTGACACACACACACATACATAACTACAGACAGACACGCATGCAAACACACACACACACCTCCCCCCCCCCCCCCCCCCCCCCATAGACAAAACACCCAGTCAAACCAGTGCTGGTAACCCCGGAGCGATCACATACACAAACACCTCATGTCTAAGCTTGACTGGTTCTGAAAGACCTCCACCTCCATCCAGGTATGTTATGAATAGACTTGTTCTGAAAAGAAAAAATTCAAAGGGCCTACAATTATTCACATTTTTCATTTCTGACTAGCTTGCCTTTTGAAACCGGGATCAAATTCTTTTCAATCAGATCGGTACGCACCACACCTGACACGATATTCATAAGAAATTTTTATCTGACATGATATTCAGGAAGGAATTTTTAATTTTTTTCAATTATGTGTACACCCTCCATTAAATGTAAATGGCCTATACCTGCACACACAGTCAATCCCCCCCCCCCCCCCCCCCATTAGCTATAAGAAACATTGTTAGCGAGTGTGTGCATGCACTTGTAAAAACATTTAAGCAGGTGTTAAAGTGACAAAAGTAATTACAAAATAATGTATAATTTGGTCTTTTTTGAAAATAAATCACTCATTGTTTTAACAAAATCAAATAACAACATCTTTATTCTATTATCTATTGTAATTATTTGCTCATCTTGTTATTTACCTTTTGACAAAAAGTGTACTTTAGTCAAGAATTAAAGCATAATTTAATAAGAAAGGGAAGTAACTTTTTGTCTTGCTGAAATTTTTACAAAATTACTTCCCTTGTATAAACCTGTACTCAAACAAAGGAAAAAGTAATCTGAAAATTTTGTTATTGAACAGGGGTGATTCCTTTCTTTTTCTGGTGCTCAAGTCATGGGTAAAATTATCAAGTTACTGTCTATGTTACGTCTGATGTTTCATTTGGCTCTCACTTGGCCAGGGTGTGATTTATAATTTACTGCAAAGCCAATAATCGCCAATACTGTGTCAGGTATGTTTGCTTTAAAGGACATGGTTATTGTACATGACACCACAATTGAAATCTGTGAAGCATGTTATTGATAAGCTCACTGAGATAGATTATAGTACAGGGCAAATCTTGTCTGGGGTAAACTCAAAAACTATTGGCAATATTGCTGGAGTGGTGCAAACGTATAAAATTACTGTTCAGTGTAACTTCCTAGAAAAACATGATTTTGCTTGATAACAATTTTAAAGTTGCCTGCAATTTTGTTTTTTGTTTTAAATTTTATTATTTCATTATAAATGAACCAAGACGAATTACTTCTATTGAATGATATCAATGCTGTAGAGAACAAAGACTTAGACTCGAAAAAACAGCGCCTTCTTTCTGTAATTGTGTCAGGCAAATCAAAGGCTTATCTCGGGAAACAATACATGACAGAGGATATTGAATCTCTAACCTCTGGCGAGCTAATCAAGCTTCATTCAAAATATGAAAACCACATCGCTTCATTAATGACTCGTGATTTGAGTAGATCTCTTGTATGCCTATACACAAAAGCAGTGAGTCACTTTCTACCTGTGGATAGTGACAGTCTATCACACGACCTTGAAAGCAATCCTATTGTTTCAAGTTCAATAGGCAAATTAGCATGCGTCATGTTTTACAAGTTTGGAAATTACCTTGCACCTGTGGTAACTTTGCTGGTAACTGGGAGTCATATTGATTTTTCGAAAATAAATTTTACTGCAGAAGAAAATGGACGAAACCCAGACGACTCCACAACTGAACCCCGACTCTGTTTTGACACAGGTTCAAACTGTGACTAAGGTTAAAAGTCCAGGCCGCGTTGAGTCAGGAAAAAGAGTGGCTGAATGGAACAGGCAAAAAAAATTACAGCTTCAAACACAAACAGAAAAGGTTCATGTAACTAACCAGGTGTCAGGACCGTCAGGACCGTCAATACCGTCACTCCCTCATCAAAGTGAGAGACAAACAACCCAGTCTAACCCTGACCCCGAACCTCAATTAACAAAATATATAATTGCCGGATTTGTTGCCGGATTTGGTTACATAGGGTATCAATTATACAAAAAAATACAAACCACAGACTCGTACAGTGACCAAAAAATCAGACACTCCAAAAACAAAACCAGAAGTCGCCACATTACCAGTAACACCCAAAGCCGTTGACCCATTTTATATGCAGTAAATAAAAATATTATTTTAATTTTTATTGCCTTAGAAAATGAGCGACACAAAGAACATAATGAACCTTGTGTATCATTCTGCCGTAATCAGCGGACTAGCAGTAGTGTATTCTATGCTAGGAAAAAATCTACTCAAAATGAAATCAGCAGACCTGAGTAGATTAGACTTTGAAGACAGTGCTAAGCTAATTGTAGTTGTAACAGCGTCGATTGCGACAAAAGATTTTCTTGTCAAGCAAGGAATTATTCCAGAAAATGTTTCTATGTAAATAAAAATAATATGGCGACGATAGCTATTATGATTGGAGGCGCGATGGTTAACGCCCTCGCATTCAGTGGCTCTAATTATCTCTTTTCAAAAGTGGGTAGAGAGGAATCTGCAGAAGAAATGAAACGTCACAATGAGGCATCAGAAAAATTAGCACAAGCAGAACAGGCGTATGAAAAACAAAGAATTGAGAAACTTGATTTAATAATAATAATAATAATGGGTACTTATATAGCGCTTAATCTTACTCAAAAGCTCTAAGCGCTTTACAATCTGTACACAAAAATAAAATACAATGACATATGCACATAACAAACAAAGCACAATGCCCGAACACACCACTTTTACAATAAACTAAACAACAATACATACATAATAATTTATATTCTAATTAACATTCAGTCTAAACAAGGAGGATTGCAGAACTACAACTAAGGCATCAAACACTGGCAGTCATTCAAAGTAAAGCTTGAAGAGGTGAGTTTTCAACGACCTCCTGAAGTCAGAGACAGACTCACTGTCTCTGACCTCAAGAGGAAGTGTATTCCATAACACTGGGGCTTGATAAACAAAAGTGCGCTGACCAAATGTTTTAGTTTTGACAGAAGGTACACACAGCTTCCGTTTATCAGAAGAGGAGCGGAGCTCACGAGAGGGTGTATACACATGCAGCAAAGAGGACAAGTATTCTGGGCTGGTGCCTGAAAGGCAGTTAAAACAGATTGACATAACTTTGTATTGAATATGTGAGGACACAGGTAGCCAGTGAAGGGACTTCAAGATGGGTGTGACATGCTCAGTCTTACGGACTCTCACAACAAGCCGGGCTGCATTGTTCTGAATTTTTTGGAGGCGATCAATGAGATACTGAGGGCAGCCACAAAGCAAAGAGTTACAATAATCTAGCTTGGACAGCACAAATGCACAAACTAGTGTTTTAGTGGCTTCCACGGTCAGCAGGTGACGAACTGAACTAATACGACGAAGTTCCAGATAAGTGGATCTACACACTGCACTGACATGCTGTGACATAGATAACTCGCTGTCAAGTGTAACACCCAGGTTTCTCACACTCGCAGAGAAGCCAATGAGTGTTCCATCCACAGACAATGATGATGGTAAAGGCAGGGACGAAGATAATCTTGGATTAGCTACCAACATTGCTTCAGTTTTGCCATCATTTAACATCAGTTTGTTGGTGGTCATCCATGATTTGACATGGTCAATGCACTGGCTTATACTTTGGACGGCATTCACAGCTCGCTCGACAGTATCACTTTTGTACATCTGCGTATCATCTGCAAATGCATGATGGGAAATGGAGCGACTACAAATCAGGTCGGACAGGGGCTGAACATACAGTAAGAACAATACAGGTCCTAGGACCGAGCCCTGGGGTACACCAAACCGAAGAGGTGATGGCTCAGAACGACAGCCGTCGACAGAAACAATCTGGGATCGTTCAGTCAGGTATGAACTAAACCATGCCAAGACTGAGCCTTCAATGCCAAATACAGATTGAAGACGGCACAGCAAAATTTCATGGTCAATAGTGTCGAACGCACTGGACAGGTCCAGCAAAGCAAGCACTGTGATCTTACGCTCGTCCAAAGCACAAAGCAGGTCATTGAATATCTTCAGCAAAGCTGTTTCAGTGCTACGATGGGGACGATATGCAGACTGGAATACACTGAACAGACTATTAGAGTTGACATGCTTTAAAGTTTGAACAAGGACAATTTTCTCAAGAATCTTTGATAGAAATGTAAGATTGGAAACTGGGCGATAGTTTTTCAGTACATTTGGGTCTAAAGATGGTTTCTTCAATAAGGGTTTCACAAGTGCAGTCTTGAAGCTTTCAGGAAAAATACCAGTGGAGAGAGAGTTGTTGATGACTTGTGTAATGGCAGGCAACACTTCATCCAGGCACTCGTACAACAAGGGAGTGGGTATGGGGTCTAACTCACAAGTTTTTTGGGCAGTGGTTGTGATCACTTTTCTGACCTCATCCTCTAGCACAGGTTCGAAGGCTGAGAGAGGTTCTCCACTAAAGCGTTTTTCGGTGAACAAAACTGAAGTGGGCATGAGATCCAGAGAATCACGAATTTCGCGGACCTTATCAATGAAGTAATCTGCAAAAAGCTGAGGCAGCTGGCACGGGGGAAATGTAGTGGGAAGAGGTGATGGAGTCTTCTTCACCATAAGCTTATTGGTCACATTATACAACTCTTTGCTTGTTGTGCACTCACTGATCTTCCTGTTGTAAAACGAAGATTTTGCTCCGTGAACAATCTCATCAATGAAAGATTGAAGCTTGAAAGCCACGCACAACATACGTTTTCAAATACAGACGACGCAATCAGAGAATATTTTCTTGTCACGGGTGAAGACATGTCTATCCCAAAACCGAAACTAAGTGACTACTATCAACCGAGTACACAACAAAGAAACGGGGAGATAATCTTTGTTCTAGTGGGAATGACATTTGTATTTTTTACTGGTCTTTATATTGCTAGAAAAAATGGCAGCCGAAAATAAACTATCAAAAATATATTACTCCCCATCAGGGTATTGGAAAGGAGCAACCGCTATTCAGAAATTACATGCCGCTGTGGGCGGAGATATATCACTCAATCAAGTCAAACAATGGTTACAGAGACAGGCAATTTGGCAGATATATCTTCCTGCTCCAAGAAAGATATCTAGACCCCATTTTGTAAACACTACCCCCAATGACACACATCAAATGGACCTCCTGTTTCTACCACATGACACAATAAGAAAGAAACGATACAAGTATGCATTAACTGTCGTAGACATAGCTTCAAGGTACAAAGACGCTGAACCCATATCTGACAAAACAGCCAGTACAGTTGCTACAGCATTAACAAAAATATATAGTCGAGGCCCTTTAAGATACCCCAGACTTGTTCAAGTTGATGACGGATCAGAATTCAAAGGTGCTGTTAATCAGTTATTTGCGAAGCATGGCATTATAGTCAGACGAGGCATTCCAGGTGTACACAGATCACAGGCAATTGTAGAGAACTTTAACAAACAGTTATCAGAAAGACTTTTCAGTTACCAGTATTCTAAGGAACTCATGCATGACACCCGTAACACTGAATGGGTAAAGAGATTACCACATGTGGTAAAAGCAATGAACAATGAAGGACACCCTAAGCCTGCTGATGCTATTAAATTGAAAACAATTACAGAACCAAAAACAGGACCAACCCCAGTACCAGACACAAGTTTATTTACTAAACAGGTGAGATATTTATATCAACCAGGGGAGGCCGAGAATGACGACAGACGCAGGGCAACAGACCCCATCTGGTCAACGTCTGTACACAATATAAAAAAAATAATTCCCGGTCCTGATGCAACAATATATTACCTGTACGACCCTGCCCCACAGAGGGCATTTGTCAGAGAAGAATTACAGATTATTCCCCCAGACACCGTTACTCATTTCAGTAACTAACTCGTCAATTAATTCATCAACCAGTTCATCGGCTGTCTTCAGATAACTTAAGCCTGTAATGTCCAGGTGCATAAGCTTTTTCCTTACTATGAAACACACGTTTCGTGTCCCCAACTGCAAGTGACTTCTTGTGTGTTTGGATTATTTCAAGATTATGTTTGTTTGATCTCAGTGACTTGTTTGGATAATCAGGCATTAATGCTCCATCTAACACTTGCCCCACCCGGGTCTGCCCTGGGGGACTTGGGTGGGGTTAGGTATTTTTTAGTTCCCAGGGTCACCCTGGTCAGCCCCACAGGGTGGGTTTATCTCTCTATTCTGGGGCATGTGTTTCTGTCTACCCTTTGTCCATTCACCTGTATTTGCCATTTTCAAACTCTCCCTACTGTCTGCACTGCCTGTAGCTCTTGATATTGGATGTGTGTTGCTAAATGGTCTTAGCTTTATTTAGGCCCATGTGTTAGGTTTATTTAATGTATTTGACCGGCTGGCGACATACATTCAATGTTCTGTTTAGTTTTTTTTTTTTTTCACAAGCAGTGCAGACACGTCCTGAGAAAGCCTTGTTGCTGTCGGGACGTTAAGCAATGTACAATCCATCTAACACTTGCTTGTAATGTTCATGACGAATGTCTTTATTTTTTATTGCTGTTTTTTTTAATTCCTTTGGCTTTCAACTGACTACCTTTCTGATGCAGTATAGAATACATTTTGGATCTCAGTCCAACGTACTCAACTATTGGCACACCATTTAGTTCATCTTTATACTTACCAGGCACTTTCTTGTTTTGTGTGCTAAACAGTGGATGGTCTTTTGGGTAGTCAGACGTGTCATACATGTGTAATTCTGTTTTCATGTCTTCATAAAAGTCTTCAGTACACACATCAATGATCATAGAGTCAGAGTCAGTGTATAACAATTGACACTCAGGATACTTTGGTTTGAAATAATCATAATACAATTCAAACATCAGCAGTTTTGACAACTCAAGTATTGCCATACCAATGAATACTGGCTTGTCCAGTTTAACAATCATTTTTTTGAGTGACACTGTATACAATGATGAATGAAACTCTTTGTACCCTGTGTACTGTGGCTTACCTGTAAGCTTAATAGCACCCGATTCAGTTGTGACAAGTCTCACATCTTTGCGGTGATGAGGATTTTCCATAGTCTTACCAAAACATGCATTGTTCATAAGCTTAAAGAAATCTTTGTCAAATGCAGTGTTGCCGTCCCTGGCACGCAATGTTGTGTTCTTCATTATGTAATCTTTCATGAAAGCACTCTGATCAAATTGAATACCTCAGTGAACTTTCTTTAGTACTAACCCGTGTCTGATGTAAAACTGCAGCAAGCGGTAGTGACAAACGTAATTGAATTTGTCATTCAGATTTGGCACAAGTTTAGTGTCTTCTTTTTTCCCTGTCATACTCATTTTCTCAACAGCCAACGGATAATCATTATGGTAATCATGTAGATGGTGTGGGTACTCTAGGTCGACTTCAAAGATCCAATTCTTCGCATCATTTCGATCATGAGTCATAATATTGTTTGTTATCTCTGTTATGTCATACTGTGACAAGTCATACAGACAAAAGTTTTTCAAGGGCAATAACTCACACATCGCGTATCCGTAAAGGTTATTAGCGTCAAGGTATGTAATGAATGACCTTGACCTTGAAGGGTCAAACCCAAGGTCACCATGACCCGGGCCCGAGGCGACCAGATATTTATTATTTGCCTTTGCATAGTTATTTGCCTTTGCATAGTTATTCGCTGCAATACTAATGCCTCCCCTCAATCCACGTTCCACCATTTCACCCATCGTACGATCAGACAACAGGTCTATAGATATCTTACTGGATTTCAAAAATGCATCCCATGTCATGCCAGGACTAGTTATGTAACAAGCCGGGTAAAGCTTGTAGTGTAACAAACCCTTTTCACGGTAACTTTCAAATACGTCTGCTAGCAATTAAACGTCAGCTTTCAAGTACTGGTCATGATAGTCACCAATAGTCTGACACCCTAACTTATCCCACGCATCAAGAGCGTGTTGGTATTCAGAGTCAGAAATACCTTTACCATTAAGTGTGGAATAAAATTTTTCTTTTGGTGGCAGTCTCCTTTCTTCAAACACAACCCAGTGATCAATGTACTCGTATGGATAAACACCTTTCTTAATCAAGTCTGGTTCAAAATATTTACTCGTTATTGGATACTCAGTCAGTCCTTCTGCCAGACTAGCAAGACCTAAAGATAGATGTTGCATAGAGTCATAAAATGCTAATTTGTCTAACCTAAAAGTCAAGTATTTTTCAGTTGTCTGGGCAATACAACTAATGTTTTTGTAAGATTCATCCACAGCCTGCATGATAATGTGTGAATCATATCCTTTGAGATTGTGAAAAAAGATTGGTAACTTATATGTCTTAGGATCTGTTTTTAATAATAAGTTACAATTGTGATGTGCAGCACCTCTGTAACGCCCAGTTATGTGATCATGGTCACAAACTTTATCACCCTGGAGGGGCTGTTCACAAATCCAACATGTCTCAGCTGTATCAAATTTTAGTTTGTCTTCTTCTGTCATTACCAAAGGCATCTGACATGTTGTGAGATACTGTACTACCTGACTGTACAGATGTCTCATTTCTGTTAACAACAGACATGCTGCATTTTCACCTCTGTAGAAAACAGGTTCTGTATGCTGGCCGTCTGACCTAACAATAATGTATCCGAAAGAACACACCACTTGGTCACTTAGTTTTATAGTCTTTGGTAATGACTCTGGAACAGGACCTTCATATGGTACTACCAGTGATTCAAAATCAGCATACACTACAAACGGCAGCTTTTGCTGATTCCCATAGTTCTTAAAATAAACTTGACTACCCGGTTCTGGATACTAAAAGTACAGTTTGTATGTCATCAGCTGACCTACAGTGTAAAACATGTTTATGTGCTACTGCAATAGAAGAAAATCTTTGTAAACATTTCTTACACACTTCCTGTTTCCTACCATATTTTGATACATGATTATGAATTAGACGTGACATACTCCTGATAATTGTGTAGTGAAAGTTATTATCATCACCGATTAGCAACATGTCAACATGCCTATCTTCTGACTGCCCATAGGTTGGAGCAAGTGGTGATACTCTAATGGGTTGTAACTTATCGACAGACTCATTATCCCACACAAACACATTTACAGATATACCAGAATTTAGTTTTTCAAACAAGTCTATGTCTTCTATTTTAACAGGGAACTCAATGCCACTGAAGTTGAGTTCATTTACAAATTTGGTGTAGTTAGATACACGTTCAGGTTTTTACTTTATAAAGTGTAATTTAGCAAGCACACACCACATGAAACAATAGTTGTCATTGTTCTGTATATTAACAACAGCCTTTTTGTTTGCAACCTCTGTTGGCAGTGGTATCCATGATTTGCCTAGTATAGGATGATACCTTGAGTGCTTTAGTTGTAGTTCATGTACATGTCCTTCGTGCCAACCAGACCCTTTCATTTTTGCACTGTCAATTGCTTGGAGGAAGTCAGGTAATAGTCTGTCCCTAAACACGTTCTCCAATTCCCTTCTTGTGTTAACTGTGTGTTGTCTTGTCGAGATATACGATACAATCACTTCACCGTCTACTCTAGTAAATTCTATTTTGGCAACAATCTGAATCTTCACACTGCCTGTAAGAAGATTATCTTGTATGACAGAAAAAGATCTTTCTATTGATTCATAAACATTATTAGTATTAGATATAGGCAAGTTTGTTGTGTGAAACACATTACGTAGGCCAGGGTTTGACGTGCCAGGGCTTTGAGCATTGTCCGTCATTTTTATTTGTCCGACAAAATAATAAAATAAAAAATATTACCGCTGGCTCACCCTGTGTAATAGCACTTTATTAACTGTAACATTGTTAATATAAACATTTAGTTTACGTAGTTGTTTAAATATGCTATAACAAACATCCCCTAACCAACCATAGTTGGTATCATCAACTTTAAAAGTAGGTGTCTTTAAATCAACTGTCATGCACTCCACATCTGGAAGCTCATCGACATAATCCAAAGTCACACTATATGTAGCATATATTTCGGATGGTGCTGAAAGGCTTATGTTAGTCTGTTTGGGTGATATTAAGTCAGTAAAATGCATAACATCTTTGAAGCAGTGTGAGATATCAAGCACTTGTATGATTTGTCCGTCTGTCATTTTTTATTAGACAAACAAAAGAATAAATTAATTTACTAACCCATACCCTGTGGGCTGATCTGTCTTTAAAATAAGCTTTAGATGCTTAGTTGATTTCAGTTTATTTTTCACATCATCTCGTTCATGCTTATTTGGGATGACATCATTCTCTCTGAGACAGTCTTCAAAGCTGTCATGATCCTTACAGTAAAACAAACAGATAAACTTTAACTGTTCTCGAAAATCTTTCAGTACAGGATGTTCCCCTGGACAAAATCTTCAATTTCTTGCGAGCATGCAATATTTTTAACAAGATTTGAGCATTCATAGACTATGTGAATCTTTTTTATTTGCCCTTTTTGAGAGTCTGTAGACATTTCTTTTAAAGACATGTGCGACATTTTAGCCAGAGATTTTTAATTTATATTTACATCTTGTCTTAAGACCTTGCTTTTAGTCTGGCTGACCAGATTTTTACCCATCCCGCCGTGAGATGGCCTTAGTCGCCTGCTCGGCGTTAAACCCAAATAACTAACTAACTAACCACTGAAAGCAAGTTCTGCTAATGTGTTTCTCTTCTTGACAATGTCTTTCTCTGCTGAACAGTCATCAACAATAAACAATGTTGACTGTCCTTCAAATTGCTTGTAAAAATATTGTAGGTAGTCATTCAGTTTTTTCTCAGGGTCGACTAAGTAAATGTTGTTGTCAGTCCAAATGAATAAACGGTTGAGATAAGCTTTGTTGTGTTTAATAGTAGGACAGAATATTACAATGTTTTCAAAGTGGTGTATGTATCTTGTTTGTAATAGGTTAAGAACAAATTCAGTTTTCCCACACCCTGTGGCACCACAAAACAATCCACAGTGTGGGTCAAGGGTCATCAAGTTCATTTTAATACACAATATAATTTTAATATATGTGACCACTCAGTCTACTGTCTTGTATATTGAGTTGTGCATCATATATCAGGTACAAATATATGTTTATTGCTGCAGCAGTTTCAACCTTCTTTTGTATCTGAATTGTTATTCCATCACTGCCGGTCTCAACAGTTCGACCTGACCCATGAAGATAGTCGTCATCTGTACTACGAAGGTCTAGCCAAAGAGCATACTTATTTGTAAGGTATTGACCCATCCTTACGTCATACAGATGTAAATCTTTGCACGCAATGTTTGCAGGTTTATCTCTAATCCTTCCACCTGCAAAATACTTTGTGATCTCATCGTAGTGTTGATAAGGTAACAAACCTGAAGCATACACTTGATTAGGACGGCCTTCGATTGTACAAGACAAATGTGTAATCTTTGGATTATAGAATTTTTCTGAATCTCTTTTGTATGGACTCACCGGTTCAACAAACAACATAAGTATACCTTTCAGTGACCTGGCAGGTGTGTTCAAGTTTATGTTCCACATTGGGTCACTCTTGTCTTTATTGATTAAACTATGTCTAATCACTCGGTCATAATAAATTGGACCCCCACCTGGGTCTGCCCTGGGGGACTTGGGTGGGGTTAGGTATTTTTTAGTTCCCAGGGTCACCCTGGTCAGCCCCACAGGGTGGGTTTTTCTCTCTATTCTGGGGCATGTATTTCTGTCTACCCTTTGTCCATTCACCTGTATTTGCCTTTTTTAAACTCTCCCTACTGTCTGCACTGCCTGTAGCTCTTGATATTGGATGTGTGTTGCTAGATGGTCTTAGCTTTATTTAGGCCCCATGTGTTCGGTTTATTTAATGTATTTGACCGGCTGGCAACATACATTCAATGTTCTGTTTATTTTTTTTTTTTCACAAGCAGTGCAGGCACGTCCTGAGAAAGCCTTGTTGCTGTCGGGACGTTAAGCAATGTACAATCAATCAATCATAATAAATTGGAAGTCTTGACTGGTACTGATTTTGAATGAGTCTGGCTAGTTCAGTATGTGTGACAATTTCATATTCCAAAGAAATGTTAGAGATCTTATATGTTGCACTGAGATCAGATGATTTTATAACTTTGGAGTAGTCATTGAAAGTTAGTTCAAAGCTCAGACGGTCATTCAGTGCCCCTTGATAATAAGGCAAATGAGCTGTTAGGATTTCAAACTCAAGTGGAATGTAAAATCTGGTTCCATATGCTTCTGCTATAATAACTTCCTTGGCTACCCCAGTAGTTACCTTATCTCCGGCATTGATTCGAAGTTTACCAACATTATCAGACTGTATGCCTTGGTAAATACGGCCTACCCGGCACCGGCCTCCACGTGGCGTAGGTGGGTAGTCCGCTCAGTCCCTGACTGAGTGGGCTAGCGGACGGGTGCCATCTTTGTCCAGGATTAGGACTTGATGTCAGCAGATATGTTGTTCAGCCTTTTCACTGGTCCGGTTTTTAAGGAGCTGTGCTAACCTAGGTCGTACCATGTTGGATTGGTCCTTAAAAATACTCGTGACTTTTTGGTCCTTTGGATCCCAAGTGTTTGCCGTGCTTGGAGACCCGTGTCGGGGGAGAAGAGGATCCTGGTGGCTGAGGTTCCCTTTGGGCTGCGGCTCACTGGTGCCAACACTCCACTTCGGCCTTGACTTCTACCTAAACGGGAGGCTAGTCGTACCGGCCTAGTCAATCGGCTCTTGTCACGTTGAGCCCTATCCCACTGTTGACATGCGGGTTGCTATACGGAGCACCATGCTATAGCTTCTGCTGCTGATTAGGTGCTTTATGCCAGTATTCCCCTGCATTCAACGGTGTGATAGAAGGCGGTGGCTCAAACGGTTCAATCGGGCTTACCCCCTTGAGTATATCTTTCGGGCAGTCTCCATTGTGCGTCGGCTGGAGACCCGCCGACAGTTGCACTTTCCCTTGTTGGGCTCGGTGGCGGGCGGGGACCCCCGGGGGATGAATATCTCTACTAATATAATATGGATAAAACCAAAAAACCAAAACTAGCACAGAAACGGCGCATAGACACCGACATTGCACATGACAGTGATTCAGACTGTGAGGAAGCGACGCCTCAGGCGTCGGCCGTATGGCCTTGCTTCCTCATTGTCCATAGCAAGGTGAAGGAGAAACCAGTTACCAAGCTGCATCCTTTTCTGGTGGGGGAGACCCTCAGGAGCCGTGTTGGCAGGCCTGACGCCCAGCGCCTCAGGTCTGGTGACTTGCTGGTGGAGTGCCGTACTCGGGCACACTCCAGCGGGCTACTGGGGCTCTCTTCCATCGGAGACACTCCTGTGGAAGTCACACCCCACAAAACTATGAATTCGTCAAGAGGCGTAATCAAAGATCAAGCTTTGGCAGAACTGTCAGAAGATGAACTTGTAAGGAACCTTAAGTCTCAGGGGGTGACTTGCGTCAGGCGCTTCGCTTCCAAGCGAGGTGGTGGGGAGATCCGTCTCCCTACCATCATCCTGACGTTTGGCACCCCAACCCCTCCTACTACCATCTGGGGAGGTTACTACTCCCTGAGAGTGAAAAAGTACGTCCCTCTTCCCCTCCGGTGCTTTAAGTGCCAAAAGTATGGCCATGGGCAGAAGACATGCCGTCAGGCAGAGGCTTCATGCGCCCGTTGCACTAGGCCCGGACACTCTGCTGAGTCCTGCACAGCCACCCCCCTGTGTGTGAATTGCCAGGGGGCGCATATGGCTTCGGATAAGAAATGCCCTCGTTGGATATCCGAGTGCAAGATTCAGCAGGTGCGTGTGGAGAAGGGGCTGTCCTTTCTGGATGCCAAAAAACTGGTTGAAGGCCCTGGTGCAGCTGCGGCTGCCCCAACCTCTAACACCTCAGTGTATACTTTTAGTGCAGCGGTGGCAGGCAAGCGCCCCACCAAAGACTTTTCATGTCAGACCCCAACTTCTTGGTTGGGGGCGGAGCCTCGGCTCATCTCGCCCCTAGAGAGTAACCCTCCTCCGGTGGTGACAAGGAGCCATGGAACGCAGAAGGCGGACACTGCCGGTCCGGTTGTGCCGCCTTCTGTTGCCCCTAAGCCTCAGCCCCCACCCAAACCTGTTAGTCAGTCAACTCCAAAGGCTTCTGGCTCTGGTCAGCCTTCTAAGGCCGCTAACTCTAGCGGCAGGCACGCTGCCCAGGACCAGAAGTCTAAGAAATCTATGGGACCGCTGTGCGCACGGGCCCAGAAGGGGAACACAGATGTCCCCCTTCAAAACAAATATGCTGCACTGGAGGAGCGGATGGAGGGAGTGGAAGTTGTTGTTGCTGATGCTGCGGCAGCTCCACCCCCTTCCTCTCCGAAGAACCAGAGGAGGCCCGGGAGCCGGCCCCCCTCTGTTTCTTCAACTCCTTCCAAGGTAAAGGAAAAAGGGGGGAAAAACTCCTTACCCCCAGATCAGACTTAATCATGGACTCTTTGCTTCAGTGGAATTGTCGTGGTTTTCGAGCTAACTTTGAGGAATTACGTCTTTTAGTCAAGTTCTATAACCCCTCAGTCATATCTCTTCAGGAGACTTACCTGAAGACTTCTGACCCTGTGTCTTTTAATGGTTTTAATGTTATACATAAAGGCTCTGATTCGGAGAGGCGCTCGGGTGGAGCGGCTCTTCTCATTAGTAGCCAAATTTTATGTAGCCCCGTTAGCATCGACACCTGTCTTCAGGCTGTCGCTGCTCGGGTTACCTTAAAAAAGACCATAACCATATGCAGTATTTACCTGCCACCATCACTGCGGGTCTGTAGCAATGATATTTTTCACTTAGTAGATCAACTGCCCCCTCCCTTTATTCTCATGGGGGATTTTAACGGTCATGCTCACCTTTGGGGTAGTGACCACTATGATGGCAGAGGTCAGATGTTAGAAGATGTTTTTTCTCAACTTAACCTATGTGTCTTTAACGATGGCTCACCTACATACTCTAACTCAGGTTCCGGATCTAGTTCTGTTCTAGACCTCACTGTGTGTGATCCTTCTCTCATGCTGGACTTTGACTGGAAGGTTCACGACGACCTGTGTGGTAGTGACCACTTCCCAGTAGTCCTGTCATCGGTCAGCTGTGAGGAGGATTCGCCGGTGGGGCGCTGGAATCTCAAGAAAGCTAACTGGTCTCTGTTTGCCTCTCTCTGTCAGTCTCGTCTTACAGAGGAGGTGGTCATGTCAGCTGAAGAACCTGTTTCTTGTTTTACTTCTATTTTGTTGGAGGTTGCAGGTGAAACCATCCCTAGAACTTCCACATCACTCCCTCGGAAGCCAAGAGTACCATGGTTCAATGAAGAGTGCCGCAAGGCCCAAACAATGCGCAAATCTGCTCAGCGACGTGCATTTCGTAATCCGTCGCAAGCAAATATTTTAACCTTTAAAAGACAGCGGGCGAAAGCCCGTTATATTTTTAAACGTGAACGCCGTGCTTCCTGGAGACGCTTCGTCTCATCTTTATCTTCTAGGACTCCGTCCCAAAAAGTCTGGAAGGCTGTTCGAGGAATTAGGGGCAGGGGTGGCTCGGCTTCTGTCGGCCATCTTAGAGATGGTGCCAGTTTGGTCACAGATAAAAAGGCTGTGGCCAATTTGCTTGCCTCCACCATTGCCCATAATTCTTCAACAGAGCATTATTCACCTTTCTTCCAGAGAGAGAAGGAGAAGCGAGAATCTTGTGCTTGTGATTTTATATCGGATAACTTGGAAGACTATAATGCCCCTTTTACGTTTTCAGAATTGCAGCAAGCCATGCAGAAATGTACTGACTCTGCTGCTGGATTAGATACCATCCATTATCAGCTCATAACACATCTGCCTGAGGATTCACTCCTTGTACTTCTCAAGGCCTTTAACCATATCTGGATAACCGGTCATTTTCCGCCATCTTGGCGCCAGGCTGTGGTTGTGCCAATTCCCAAGCCGGGTAAGGATCCTTCCGACCCGGGCAACTACCGGCCAATAGCTTTGACATCATGTTTATGTAAAACTATGGAACGCTTGGTCAACGCCCGACTGGTGTGGCATCTTGAGTCACAGAGTCTCATCACAGACCTCCAGTGCGGTTTCCGGCGCTTCCGTAGTACAACTGACCATCTAGTCCGCTTTGAGTCTTTTATCCGAGATGCTTTTGTCAACAAGCAGCATGTCTATGCAATTTTCTTTGATCTTGAAAAGGCATATGACACGACCTGGAAGCATGGTATAATGTCTGATTTGTCGGACATGGGTTTTAAAGGGCATCTGCCCGTTTTTATTCACAATTTTTTGTCCAACAGGTCGTTCCATGTCCGTGTGGGCTCCACCCTCTCCGACTCCTTTGAACAGGAGATGGGTGTCCCGCAGGGCAGTATTCTATCTCCTGTTTTATTTAGCATTAAAATAAATAACATTGTAAAGGCCGTCAAGGATGATTCTGAATGCTCTTTGTTTGTGGACGACTTTGCTTTGTGTGCACGAGGTCGAGGACTTGCGTCCCTTGAGAGGCGCTTGCAGCTGTGCGTTGATCGCATCCAGGGGTGGGTGTCTCTCAATGGATTCAGATTCTCGCCCTCCAAGACAGTCTGTGTGCATTTTACTAACCAGACGAAATTTTTTCCAGAACCTAGCCTGAGCATTGCTGGAGTGCCAATTAAGGTGGCTGAAGAAGCTAAGTTTTTGGGGGTCATCTTTGACAAAAGATTGACCTTCTGCAACCATGTTAACTACCTTAGAACCTCTTGTCGGAAGGCCCTCGACATTCTTCGTGTCGTTGGTCGTACTGACTGGGGTGCAGACCGCATCGTCTTACTTCGACTGTACCGGGCCCTTGTTCGGTCCAAACTGGATTACGGCTCTGTGGTATATGGCTCGGCTTCCAAGTCTGTTCTGCAGCGTCTGAACACAATTCACCATCAAGGTCTGCGCATATGTCTGGGAGCCTTCAGGACATCTCCAGTTCCTAGTCTGTATGCAGAGGCAGGGGAGCCTTCTCTCAGGCTCCGCCGCATCCGCCTCATGCTCAGCTACGTTCTGAAGCTGAAGGCCCATCCAGAAAATCCTGCCTATGATTGTGTTTTTAACCCGTCGTTTGCAGAGATTTACGATGCCCATCCGGGAGCTGTCCGTCCACTTTCCTTCCGTGTCCGACCTCATCTGCAGGCGGCCGGAGTGGACCTGGACAAAGTTTCGGAATCTCTGCAACACGTCACTCCACCCTGGCTACTACCAGTTCCTGACATCTTGCTGGACTTGACTGCCCACAAGAAGGATTGTACTCCACCAGCCATATACCAACAGAGCCTCAATGAACTCCTTTCAATTTTTCCTGGCTATTGTCGTCTTTATACGGATGGGTCCAAGTCTGAGGATGGAAGAGTGGCTGCGGCTGCAGTGTCCTCTCGCCATCCTAGACGCCCATTTAAGCTCCGTCTCCCTGACCATTCCTCTGTATTTAGTGCAGAACTGCAGGCCATTCTGCTAGCACTCAAGCATGCCTATCAGTCTCGGGAAAGGAACTTCCTGATTCTGTCTGACTCTCTTTCTGCCCTGCAGGCCCTTCAGGGCGCGGGAACAGACCATCCACTGCTGGTGCAGATTAGAGAGCTTTACGCAGACTTGATGAAGGAATATTATGACATCATTTTTATTTGGGTCCCAGGCCATGTGGGCATCGAAGGCAACAGAATCGCAGATTCTGCTGCCAACAGTGCCCGCAGTGACCCTGTCCCTGGCACACAGACTGTCTATAGTGATTTTAAACCTGTTATTAGTGCGTACATAGCCCGCGAGTGGCAGTCCGAGTGGGACAAAGAGGAAGGGAACAAGCTTCATGAAGCTCTTCCTAAGTTGTCTGACAGTCTACCTTTCCGCTGCGGCAGCCGCCGTGAGGAGACTGTCCTTGCTCGGCTCCACATCGGGCACACATATGTTACGCACTCTTACTTACTTAAACAGGATGAGCGTCCATGGTGTTTTGCCTGTGATGAGCAGTTTTCTGTTCGACACTTTTTGCTGTATTGTGCTGACCTAATTGACACCAGATATAAACACTTCACAGCAGACTCCTTGAAGGTTTTGTTCCGGGATGTTCCCCCGGACAAAATCTTCAATTTTTTGAGAGAATGCAATATTTTTAACAAGATCTGAGCATTCATAGACTATGTGAATTTTTTTATTTGCCCTTTTTGAGAGTCTGTAGACGTTTCTTTTCCAGACATGTGCGACATTTTAGCCTGAGATTTTTAATCTATATTTACATCTTGTCTTAAGACCTTGCTTTTAGTCTAGCTGACCAGATTTTTACCCATCCCGCCGTGAGATGGCCTTAGTCGCCTGCTCGGCGTTAAACCCAAATAACTAACTAACTAACTAACCTTTTACGTTTTCAGAATTGCAGCAAGCCATGCAGAAATGTACTCTGCTGCTGGATTAGATACCATCCACTATCAGCTCCTAACTCATCTGCCTGAGGATTCACTCCTTGTACTTTTCTGTCTACCCTTGGTCCATTCACCTGTATTTTCCTATTTTAAACTCTCCCTACTGTCGGCGCTGCCTGTAGCTCTTGATATTGGATGTGTGTTGCTAAATGGTCTTAGCTTTATTTAGGCCCCATATCGTAGGTTTATTTAACGTATTGGACCGGCTGGCGACATACATTCAATATTTTGTTTATTATTTTTTTTCACAAGCAGTGCAGGCGCGTCCTGAGAAAGCCTTGTTGCTGTCGGGACGTTAAATCAATGTACAATCCAATCCACTCCTTGTACTTCTCAAGGCCTTTAACCATATCTGGATAACCGGTTTTTTTCCGCCATCTTGGCGCCAAGCTGTAGTTGTGCCAATCCCCAAGCCGGCTAAGGATCCTTCCGACCCGGGCAACTGCCGGCCAATATCTTTGACATCATGTTTATGTAAAACTATGGAACGCTTGGTCAACGCGCGACTGGTGTGGCATCTTGAGTCACAGGGTCTCATCACAGACCTCCAGTGCAGTTTCCGGCGCTTCCGTAGTACAACTGACCATCTAGTCCGCTTTGAGTCTTTTATCCGAGATGCTTTTGTCAACAAGCAGCATGTCTATGCAATTTTCTTTGATCTTGAAAAGGCATATGACACTACCTGGAAGCATGGTATAATGTCTGATTTGTCGGACATGAGTTTTAAAGGGCACCTGCCCGTTTTTATTCACAATTTTTTGTCTAACAGGTCATTCCATGTCCCTGTGGGATCCACGCTTTCCGACTCCTTTGAACAGGAGATGGGTGTCCCGCAGGGCAGCATTCTATTTCCTGTTTTATTTAGCATTAAAATAAATAACATTGTAAAGGCCGTCAAGGATGATTCTGAATGCTCTTTGTTTGTGGACGACTTTGCTTTGTGTGCATGAGGTCGAGGATTTGCGTCCCTTGAGAGGCGCTTACAGCTGTGCGTTGATCCCATCCAGGGGTGGGTGTCTCTCAACGGATTCAAGTTCTCGCCCTCCAAGACAGTCTGTGTGCATTTTACTAACCAGACGAAATTTTTTCCAGAACCTAGCCTGAGCAATGCTGGAGTGCCAATTAAGGTGGCCGAAGAGGCAAAGTTTTTGGGGGTCATCTTTGACAAAAGATTGACCTTCTGCAACCATGTTAACTACCTTAGAACCTCTTGTCAGAAGGCCCTCGACATTCTTTGTGTCATTGGTCGTACTGACTGGGGTGGAGACCGCATTGTCTTACTTTGACTGTACCGGGCTCTTGTTCAGTCCAAACTGGATTACAGCTCTGTGGTATATGGCTCGGCTTCCAAGTCTGTTCTACAGCGTCTGAACACAATTCATCATCAAGGTCTGTGCATATGTCTGGGAGCCTTCAGGACATCTCCAGTTCCTAGTCTGTACGCCGAGGCAGGGGAGCCTTCTCTCAGGCTCCGCCGCATCCGCCTCATGCTCAGCTACGTTCTGAAGCTGAAGGCCCATCCAGACAATCCTGCCTATGATTGTGTTTTTAACCCGTCGTTTGCAGAGATTTACGATGCCCATCCGGGAGCTGTCCGTCCACTTTCCTTCCATATCCGACCTCATCTGCAGGCGGCCGGAGTGGACCTGTACAAAGTTTTGGAATCTCTGCAACACGTCACTCCACCCTGGCTACTACCAGTTCCTGACATCTTGCTGGACTTGACTGCCCACAAGAAGGATTGTACTCCACAGAGCCTCAATAAACTCCTTTCAAGTTTTCTGGCTATTGTCGTATTTATACGGATGGGTTAAAGTCTGATATGAGAGAGTGACTGCGGCCACAGTGTCCTCTCTCCATCCTAGACGCCAATTTAAGCTCTGCCTCCCCGCCCATTCATCTGTACTTAGTGCAGAACTGCAGGCAGTCCTGCTGGCACTCAGGCATGCCTATCGGTCTAGGAAAAGGAACTTCCTGATTATGTCTGACTCTCTTTCTGCCCTGCAGGCCCTTCAGGGCGCAGAAACAGACCACCCCCTGCTGATGCAGATTAGAGAGCTCTACGCAGACTTGAAGGAATATTATGACATTTTTATTTGTGTCCCAGGCCATGTGGGCATCGAAGGCAACAGGATCGCAGATTCTGCTGCCAATGATGCCCGCAATGACCCAGTCATTGACACACAGACTGTTCATAGTGATTTTAAACCTGTGATTAGTGCGTACATAGCCCGCGAGTGGCAGTCCGAGTGGGACAAAGAGGAAGCGAACAAGCTGCGGCAGCCGCCATGAGACTGTCCTTACTCGGCTCCACATTGGGCACACGTATGTTACGCACTCTTACTTACTAAAACAGGATTAGCGTCCATGGTGTTATGCCTGTAACGAGCAGTTTTCTGTTATACACTTTTTGCCGTCTTGTGCCGATCTAATTGACACGAGATATGAACACTTCACAGCAGACTCCTTGAAGGTTTTGTTCCGGGATGTTCCCCCGGACAAAATATTAAGTTTCCTGAGAGAAGGCAATATTTTTAATAAGAAGATCTGAGCATTCATAGACTATGTGAATTTCATTATTTTGACCGTTTTGAGAGTCTGTAGATGTTTCTTTTAAAGACTCATGGGACATTTTAGCACGACGTATTTTTAAGATATATTTACATCTTGTCTTAAGATCTTTCTTTTAGTCTGGCTGGCCAGATTTTTATGCATCCTGCCATTAGATGGCCTTAGTCGCCTGCTCGGCGTTAAACTCCAATAACTAACTGGAAACTGTCCATGGTTGTTACGTCACTTTTGCCAGTGGTACCAAACAGGCTTATCAAGATCTATCGCCGGCTCCTTGATATGGTCAAATAATGTGCTCAGGTGTAAATCTTAAGTGATATGGTACTTCCCACTAGTCGACAGAACTTGTCCTCAGTCTCTGGTGATTTCATACATTTTTAGAAACAGATTTGGCAAATAATCCTGCTGCTGGCAAGCAGACAGATAGTGCTTGATTTTTCTTGATCGTTTGTGGCCAAAAAATCAAGTAAGGCCAGTTACCACACTCAGAGTTTTAGTGGTTTGTCTTGAGGACACTCTGCCTGGACTGTTAATGCATCTTTTGCAGCTGTAATGCATCAGGAATGCACATGTGCATAATCAGAAGATCTGATTGATATCTCTTTCTTTAAAACTGGAACTAAGACGAGATATGCTGTTTTGTGTAGATGGCGACCATCTGTGGCTGGCTGCCTTTCCGCTTTGCCATCTACCATCCTGTGCTGCTCTACACCTCCATCGAACACGGCACCAGCCTCATGACACTGTACAAAAACAGTGACCAGTATCCGTACACCATCATTGTCATTGAGACCACCCACGATGAGGTTTGTCTCTCTGCCAGTACATCTGGCCTCATTCTTCCTGGCTTAGTAGACAGCTGCTTGGAGAAATGTCATAACAAATATTCAGGAGGACTTGATGGCATCAGCATTAACTCTTTCAAGATGTGCCGCAACCGGATTCACAGCATAAAGCCGCAAACCGGCTGTGACACGTCTCAAAAGTGTTAAAATTGTGAATTTAGCATTTCCTTACATCATTGAATCTTGAACATTCATCTATGATCTCTGTATTATATGTCTTGCTCGTTTCCTGATGCATTCAAATCAGCCAGAGTCATTCCACTGAGCAGGTCAAAAGAAATTAACAATCCCCATACCTTTAGACCCATATCTGTTTTATCTACTCTTTTTAAACCTACTGAGAAACACTTCCACAACCATCTTTCAGAATGCATTGAAAAGTGTAACCTAATGTCTGACTCGGTCTGACTTGTGTCCCCTGCACTCTTGTCAAACAACACTTGCCAAATTAACAAAGTTTGTAATCATCTTTTTAAAAAGAGAATTGACACAAATAGTTTGTCTGGACTTAAAACAAGGAGGGATGAACCATGCCCACAAAATTCCTCTATTTGAGCTGTCCTCGTTACTTGTTGTCTTTGACATGATTCTGATGTTGAAATAACTCTATGAAAAAAAGCCATTGAGCTTTGTAAGGGGCACAGTACATAATTATGTGTCTTTGTTGTGAAAAATGTCCTTTTAGCTGAGGTGCAAAGCAAAAGTGAGTCTATGTTCTGGGTCAGTGGTCTGCTGTCTTCCGTGGTAAACGTTGGCACTTTCTCTGAGACTATTCAAGCCACAGTCTTCAAACTTGGTCCAAAGATACTTTGTGGCAAAACCTTTCGAAACATACCAATTTGAGTGACCTCTCAAAGGTCAAGATCACAGGATGAGGAAATAGGTAAAAAAATAACCATATTTTGACAAAATTTACTTTTTTTCTAAATGTGTAATGTTACGATTGTGGTTGTGTTATCCTGCGAGAGCATGCATGTGTTAATCGTAGGAAACGATCTGATATTTATTTGAGCTATCATGGTTACGAATCACGTACCTTTTTAGTAAGTTTTTCTCTCGTTTGCACTTAGAGCGGATTTTGTTAAGTTTTACTGGAAGTTTCTAGAAAAGTCGCACGGAGAATAGCGGTCAATCTTTGTTTTGCGTAGATTAGAACCTTCGATAAGATTGCGCTGTCTAGTGACCTCCTATGTGTGACGTCGGGGAGTTTGTAACAGTTTGCAACATTTTGTTTTTCTGTGCACGTGAACTGAGCAGCTTTTTTTTTATTTTGTGAAAATTCCTGAATTTTCTAGAGCTGATAAGTGATATGCAAGGTCGTGATAGGGCTACCATACTTTTATGTGACTTCATTATACACTAGGCTTTTGAGCTGAAGTGAGCAGCCAAATTTTCGTAGCCTATTGTACTTTTTCTAGAAAAATTATTTTAATGAGTTTCGGTTGCGTGTTTCGTTTTGATTGGTTGCGTTGTATGATTTTCGTAGATGATTGTGGAAATTGGTAGTATATATATATAAAGAGGGCGCTAGGAAAGCACGTTTATACATTATCTTGCATTGTCAGTGGTAGAGACACGCAGTTTTGAAATGCATTGTATGGAGATCGCATCACTGAATTAAAATATTGTTGGAACTGTTACTCCAGTATTATCTACATCCTTAAGCCATGTGTGACGGGTTGCAGCTGAATGAAGTTTATTTAAAAGAACCATACATGCGTGTGTCTGGTGTGTTTATCATACTACGACTACGACTCAACCACGTAACTTCAAACCCAAACTTGGACAAAGATATATAATGGTAAGACCTTCCTATTTATACTAATTTGGTGGATCCCTCCGAAAGGTCATGGGTCACAAGGGATCAGGAAATAGGTGAAAAATAGCCACATTTTGACAAAAGATGTTTTTTTTTCTCAAATACTATTGACAGCTTCAAACCCAAGCTTGGTACAAAGATACCTGATGGTATGACCTATCTATGCATACTAATTCAGATGACCCCACGGAAAGGTCAGGGGACACAAGAGGTTGGCAAGTGTGTGTAAAATGACAATTTTTGATACTGTTGTGGTTTTATGAACATTTTTGTAAAGTTTTCAATCAAATTTGGCCCAAAGGTAGCTGATGATATAAGACCTTCATATGCAGTTGCAGTTGACCCATCACAAAGGTCAAGGGTTATGGGATGATCAAAAAAATAGGTTTAAAATGGCCATATTTTGACCCCCCCCCCCCCCCCAAATTTTTTTTTCAACTTCAGACCCAAACTTGGTACAGAGATATATGATGGTCAGACCTGTCTATGCATACTAATTTGGAAAGGTCAAGGGTCACAAGAGGTCGGTAAATGTGTGAAAAATGCCATTTTTTTTTTAAAGAATTGTACTTTTTATCAAAGTTTTTGCATACTTTTCAATCAAATCTGGTGTAATGTTTGCTGATGGCAAGACATTTCTATGCATACTAATTTAGTTGACTCATCACAAAGGTCAAGGGTCACGGAGGTTTGCCAGATGTGTGAAAAATGCTTACATTTTGAGAAAACTGGATTTCGCTAAACTGTCTATGAGTATCCCTTTGGCTTCTAGACTTGTATCGATGTAAAGCTCTCTCTCCAGAAAACACATGACCAAATGACAATTGTAAAGGTTTAATCAGCATACAAAATCTTCATTCCTCGTGGTCCTGAGGCTTATTGAACACATGGAATAACATTACAAGACTGGTTACCCTATGGCATACTCCCTCCTCCATTGGTTGTGATGTCGGTCGCTGGACTCATCGCAGGTCTGCTGGAACTATTACACAAGTACTAATTTTCTGCTATTAATGACACACATGACAAATAAAATGTTACCAGTTCAAAAAAGGAACCCATAGCTGATTGCTTTAAGCTGCCAAAACATTGTTTTTTTTATTCTCTGCTTTGCACATCTCAGTTTAGTGCGTCACTATCAGTACTGTCAATACAAAAAATTAGTACTGCCGTTAATGTGTGTGCCAGTGTGGCAAAAGAAATGTGCATACAGAGTTGGCTGGCATTGCCTAGAAGACTATTCTTTTAATTTCTCACTGCAAGTAACCGCACTGAACTGATCTCGGATTTGGACATCGATGTGACACACAAGGATACTGATCAAACAAGTTCCAGTGACATAAAAAGAGTTAGTTACTGGCACTTGAGTCTCTTTTGCAGGAAATTTAGGGTTATGACATGTTTGAACAATGACTGCTGGAGGTACAATTTACATACTATTACAATCAAAATATTTGAAGACTGGCCAATTGAGCTAGCCCAAGGATTTCTTGTTGTTTGTTTCGACAGGTGAACGGGCTACCCTTTTCCGTACACCGGTATGACATAATCATGTAATAAAAGGGACCTCCACATTTATACCAAGTGTCTGATGATGTCAGGAACATCTATTTTATTTTTAAGGCTTTTGCATCCTAATCTGATCTGAAAATAAATAACACATTTTCTAATTTATTTGCACATTATGTACATTTCACTGAAAATAGTGGGTAAATTAATGTAATTAACAGGGAATTAGCTGGAGTCATATTTGTCCAAACCAGATATAGGGGGGCAACACCAGTCGGTCACTAAGACCATCACATTAAAAAAATAATGCAGCATTCCCTAAATTACTTTTTAGTGGATGTACAGAAACAAAAGGTGTACAGAAATGGCCACTGTGAAACATGAATTTAATTTTTTATGTTCCTTCCATTCCTCATAAAAGATGTATGCTACAAGGGACTACATGACACCAGCATAGATTGAAAAATTGCAACTTTTTATTGGCTCATGTGCAAAGCAAAAGTGAGTATGTTTTGGGCCAGTGGTCGTCCGTCCTTCGTCGTCTGTGATAAACTTTAACATTGGCATTTTCTCGGAGACTTTTCAAGCCACATTCTTCAAACTTAGCCCAAGGATACTTTGTGGTAAGACCTTTCTAAACATACCAATTTGAGTGACCTATCACAAAGGTCAAGGTCACAGGGGATCAGGAAATAGTCTAAAAATAGCTATATTTTGACATCATTTATTTTTTCTCAAATGCTATTCAAAACTTCCAACCCAAACTTGGTACAAAGATACCTGATGGTAAGACCTTTCTATACGTACTGATTTGGTTGATCCCTTGGAAAGGTCAAGGGTCACAAGAGCTCAGGAAATAGGTGAAAAATAGCCATATTTTGACAAAAGATGTTTTTTCTCAAATACTCATCACACCTTCAAACCCAAACTTGCTACAGAGATACCTGATGGTAAGACCTATCTAGGCATACTAATTTGGATGACCCCTCAGAAAGGTCAAGGGACACAAGAGCTCAGGAAATGGGTCTGAAATAGCGTATTTTGACAAAAGATGTCTTCTTTGACAAAATATGTCTTCTTTTTTTTTCAGATACTAATCACAACTTTAAACCCAAACTTGCTACAGGGATACCTGATGGGAAGACCTTTCTATGCACACTAATTTGGTTGATCCCTCGGAAAGGTCAAGCGTCACGAGAGCTCAGGAAATAGGTCTAAAATAGCCATATTTTGACAAAAGATGTTTTTTCTCAAATACTATTCACAACTTCAAACCCAAATTTGGTACAGAGATACCTGATGGTAAAACCTATCTATGCATACTAATTTGGATGACCTCTTGGAAAGTTCAAGAGTCACAAGAGGCTAGCAAATGTGTGTAAAATGCTGATTTTTGCTAAAATTGTAGGTATTCCCAAATTTTTCAACCAGATTTGGTACAAAGATAACTGATGATAAGACCTTCCTATACATACTAATTTAGTCAGGTCAAGGGTCACGGGGTTTGACAGATGTATGAAAATGCTTACATTTTCAGAAAACCTGGATTTTGCTGCAGAAACCTGCCCTTGTCACAACGGTCACACATATGTAAATCGGTCATACACGTAAAACACAATGGCTTTGCTTTTCTAGTTTTAGTTGCTACTTCAAATATAAATGGAAATACTGTTATTGGAACCATCACTTCGTCATGTATGTACATGTATGCACAAATTCACATAAAAAAAAATTGAAAAAAACCCACCAAAAAACAAACATTTTAATCATATCCCCAAAAAGGGGGGTACAAGCAAAGACAATCTATTATAAGACAAATCACTTGCCCTGAGAGTGCGAGGACGCATTTTGAGAGTTATTTTCCTTATTGACTGACTGAGCAAAGCAAAATTTGGGGGAGACTTGCAGCGCAGTTTCTTGCTCAAATGCAACAAGCAAAGTTGTATCGGCATATCATTCTTCTGCTTTAACAAGGAAGAAACAAGGTAAGCTAATCACTTTTAGCTCTTATTTTTGCATAAACGTACAACTAGAGAATAATTGAATGGCATACATGATGAGTTGTTTGAAAAAAAACCAGTTTTGAGATGAGGTGCTAGGGTTCTGAACAGATAGCCATGAAAAATAATTTTCATTATCTTTGGGTTTGATGCTGGGTTCTTCTCTGCATTTACACGCTTGGCAGTCACCTTTTTGGTTTTTAGTGGAAAACTGGTCTGACTAAAGTTAGCCGCTAGCCCTCCATGAATTCCAAGAAATGTTATCAGTGGTTTAATTACCATTTAGATCCAAAGAAATTATAAGTCCTTAGTATTTTCTTTCAAATGTAGAAAAGGTCCATCTGTAGTTCTCCTCTCCACTTTTTTCCACCTAATGTTAGTTACATATGGCAAAAAACTATCTTATCTTAACTCAAGTTAGATCTAAACATTTGTGCCTATTGTACATAGCTAACTTTATACAGGAAAGTCACGCTGTAGCCTGCACTGTTCCCATGAACTAGGCCTACAGATTACAGCGTTTAGGTGATGTTTTAGTACTTCGATTTCATTCAGTGTTTGTTTGTTTGTTATTTTCCCAACAGATGTAAGAAATAAGTGCAGAACACTTAAAGGGAAGATTTGTTGAGACTGCCACCTGCGGAGCTCCATTCATGTGCCTACAGGTTATGTAGTGTCCATTTTGAAGACAGTCAGTTTACGTATGCCACAGAAAGGCACAGGTTGTTGTGGGATGCTGTGCCAATTTTGTTTTCTATGCCCAACCCGCCCCCAAAATTGGCGGCAAAGAGACAGCCACCCAGGAAGAGGGATGCTGCTACAGTCAGAAGCACCGGCTCACAAGCAGGCACACGTGTCACTTCAGCCAGGTACTTTAAATAAATAAATAAATTTATAATATGTAAACATAAAACTTTCAGATATGTAAGTTTACCTCCCTACAAAACAAAGCAAAAACAAATAAAAAACAACAGCGGAAGAGATGAGAGTTGTTTTCAGAACTGTAATCATAAAAAAACTGTTTATTATTAAAAACAGTCGGACAAGCAGATTTTATATTCTTATGATTTTATATGACCTATGTTGGTTTTCCCTCTCTCTCTCTCTCTCTCTCTCTCTTGATTTGAGTAAAAACGTTGTGGTTTATCAGTATGTCATAAAATGATTTAATGCTTGGTTGCTTTTATGTGTGCAGAGGAGTCCAGTGGAGAAACCAACACTGATTATGGGGTAACAGCAGGAAGCAGGGGCGGATCGGATGAGGGAGGGGGGAGGGGGGGGGGTCTAGAACCCCCCTCTTTCCCCAGGGAAAACATTCTTTACAATGCTATGACAAAGTTCCTTTTTGTTTCCCAGTGTCACCCTGGTTCCTGTTCTTTGCTATTTTGGTGAGAGGTGAGAGTCGTAAACACTCAACCCCCCCCCCCCCCCTGCCTCCTCATTGTTTGATATTTCGCCCACTGGCAGTAAAGTCTAGTCGGGAGGCCCTTTTTTTTCAGGTTAAATGGCCCAAGCAAGAAGTTCCCCAAATAAATGATCTGCCCCTTGCAAGAGGTGGTCAGGCCAGCAGTTTACAAGAAAGAGGAATCTGAAAACTGCGCAACAGACTGTACCAGAAGGAATATAAGTTGCAGGAGAAAGGCAATAAAAAAAGAGAGAAAAAGACATTAACAGTGAAGAATTTGTTTTATTTAAAAAGCCCAATTCTGTCTTAAATTTGCATGCGTTTATATGCATTGGGTGGAGGGAGGAATGATGGTGTTTTCTGTACAAATTTTTTTTTATCCAAAGTTGTTGGTTTGTTTGTTTGTATGTGTATGTGTGTGCGCATGTGCGCATGTTATACATCATCCTATTCTTACAGCAACAAAGAAGTGCCTGATTTATTTATATATCTTGTTTTTCTCTTGCACATAGCCTGTTAATTTACTACTTTTCACAAAGAAAATCTTAAAATTAGACATAGAAAAATTCAGAAAAATATCTTAGAATCAAAGCTCTTGTACAAAACATTAATAATATTGTTTCATAATTTTAAAAAAGTTCTAGTTCTCTGCAATGCACACACATAGCATGTGTATATGCTGAATTACCCTTCAGAAAGCCTAGCAACATAACCAGCCTAAGCCAAGGGACATAACTCTTGCATTGACCTCAATTTTTGAAGTAAACCTTATAAAGGAGTGATCTGTCCTATAATATACTGTGTTTGGTACAAATAAACTGAGTGTAAGAGATGCCCTCCCCCCCACCCCCACCCCCAACTGTGAAGGTTGGCAGACCTATAGCAGCCCCCACATGAACAAGAAAAAAAGTCAAATAAATAAACAAAATATACTAATATACTTATCCATTTTGAGGTCTCTTTCAATGAAAACACCAAGGTTTTTGACAGTGTCAGAGAAAATGATTTGATTTTGACAGACAGGACAACTGCGAAGGACGCACACCAGCTGTGATAAGCATGGACTCTGTTTTACCATCATTTAGCTGGAGTTTATTGCTAATCATCCAGTCTTTAACTTCTGTCAGACAGTTTTCCATGTTGGAAATTAAACGACCAGCTTCAGGAACGGGACCAGAATCGTGCAATTGTGTGTCATCAGCGAACATAATGTCTAACAGAGTACTTTTAAAAAATAGTAGCTAACGGCTGCATATATAGAATGAAGAAAATCAGCCCGAGCACAGAACCTTGGGGCACGCTGAAAAGTAGTTTTGCTGGGGCAGAATGACAACCGTTGACAAACAACTAGACGCCGGTTTGTGAGATATAACTCCACCCAGAGTAAAGCACAGTCAGAGAAGCCATAGTCAAATGAAGACGAGACAGAAGAATGGAATGATCGATAGTATCAAAGGCTGTGGATAGATTGAGGAGAGTCGGGACAGACAGCTCATTATTATCAGCAGCGCAAAGGAGATCATTTAAGATTATAATCAGGGCAGTTTCAGTGGAGCGGCCAGGTAAGTAAGCGGACTGGAAGGGATGTCTGAGAGAATTTTCTTGGAGGTACATAAACATCTGAGGTAAAACAACCTTCTCAAGGATTTTAGAAATAAAGGGAAGGGTGGAGATAGATCTGTAATTTTGCAGTACATTAGGATCAAGGTTTGGTTTCTTCAACAATGGTTTAACTAACACATTAATGATGTGGGTCATGGGACCAATCAACAGATCAATGTGTTGGTGTGTTTTGCTATATATATATATATATATATATATATATATATATATATATATATATATATATATATATATATATATATATATATATATATATATATATATATATATGGTGTGAATATAGCTAGCTTGGAGAAAGACATTGGGTGAGTTCGTTAGGCACCTTTTAACTTTAGCAGTAAAATTTTATTCTTTGTAGGATTTTATTTCTTATTTTTTAATTGGCTTCTGATGAAAATCAGACAGTGACGTTGACGTAAGAGCAGCAACTTTGTCACCACGCAAATATTGATGCAGTACTTTAGATATGACCTCTCTCTTTCTCTCTCTCTTTCTCTCTCTGATGACAAAACCTGGGCAGAACTAAAAATCCTACAACTAAAGTAACCAGATAAAAATTTTGTCATGTCTAGTTACGCTAACCTCGCTGCAGAATGTACTTTTGGTGGGAAGCGCTCTGTGTGTGTGTATGTATGTAGACACGAGTATCTCCTGTGTTTGTGTACATACAGGTCTGAAACTCTAGGAAATGCTTTCTTTAGGACGTATTTCAGAGTACTTTTCAGAATATTCAAATTGGATTACTCATTACAGAGAAAAATTGCCGTTTTTAGAAAGTTGGTTGACCCACATTGCATTTGAATCCGTAATTTGTGTTATATTCATTTGCAATTTTGAATATAGCTAGCATGGAGGAAGACATTGGATGAGTTCATTAACCAGCTTTGTACCTATTTAACGTTTTCGTAAGAACTCGCAGAAAAAAAATGTTGAAACGAATTATTCTCGACTTCAGACAGTGATGGTGACGTAAAAGCACTGGACACGTCAGTGTTGTACATTGTTGCTGAACTGATGCAAAGCACCAGACACCTCATTGTTATATCTGAATTGACAAAAAAGCGTGCTCTCTCTCTCTCTCTCTCTCTCTGGCTCTCTCTCTCTCTCCCCCCCCCCCCCACCCCACCCTGCAGGCACGTCCTGAGAAAGCCTTCAGTGTTGCTGTCGGGACGTTAAGCAATGTACAATCAATCAATCTCTCCCCACCCCCCCCCCCCCACCCGGGTCTGCCCTGGGGGACTTGGGTGAGGTTTACTACTTTTTATTTCCCAGGGTCACCCTGCTCAGCCCCACAGGGTGGGTTTCCCTTCTATTCTGGGGCATGTGTTTCTGTCTACCCTTGGTCCATTCACCTGTATTTTCCTTTTTTAAACCCTCCCTACTGTCTACGCTGCCTGTAGCTCTTGATATTGGATGCGTGTTGCTAAATGGTCTTAGCTTTATTTGGGTCCCATGTCGTTGGTTTATTTAACGTGTTAGACCGGCTGGCGACATACATTCAATATTCTGTTTATTTTTTTTTTTCACAAGCAGTGCAGGCACGTTCTGAAAAAGTCTTGCTGCTGTCGGGACGTTAAGCAATGTACAATCAACAGTCAATCAATCTCTCTCTCTCTCTCTCTCTCTCTCTCTCTCTCTCTCTCTCTCTCTCTCTCTCTCTCTCTCTCTCTCTCTCTCTCTCTCTCTCTCTCTCTCTCTCTCTGTGACAGTTTAATTTAGGAAGACTGCTTATAGTAAGTCAGTTGACCCACATTAGAGTCCGCAATTTTTGTGATATTCATTTGGAATTTTGAATATAGCTAGCTTGGAGAAAGACATTGGATGAGTTTGTTAGGCAGCCTTATAGACAAGATGGCGGCCATGCAACACCTCCTGGCCGCCCACTCCGGCAGAAATGGTCGTCACCGGCAGTATTGAACAGACATTGTTCCGTCGTTTGATATATGATGTCAGGCCCTGCAATGCTGCATCATGACCGGTATTTCTTTTTGATGACTTTTGGCAATTTGATGTGTTGTGACTGTTAATTGGATTTTATATTTTTCTCCGCTGAGCGATGATGCTGGGAGTTGATACACGCTGATTCTTGTTGTACCTTGCGGATATCAGAAGAACAGCGCGCGTTATGCTGTGGCAATACAACCAATGTGCTTTCCCCCCCTTTCATCATCTCGGGAGTGGCTCTTCCCACGCCACGCTCAACATCACTGCCTACGGAATAGTGCTAGTGCATTCAATGAAGCGAGTACCAGCAAGCTTCAGGCCCCACATTCCAGCCGAATGATGTGATGACAGACACCTCCCAGATGCAGTGACTGTGTTTCTTACTGAACAGCGTGTGTACTGCTTTCACGTTAATGATGTAGTTCTACTACTATTGCTTTAAAAATGACTATGAAGTTATATACTAGTTAAGTTCAGTATAATTAAGGTGGTGACTGTTTATGCCGGAGCGACTGTCTAATAGCCGGTGCTGTTCTTATGGCGATGGGCCCCCAGGTAGCAACTGTGAAAGTATTCGTCGTCTTTTTGTTTTTGTTTTTGTGTGTTTTTTTTTTTTTTTTTTTTTTTGCGTATTTTTGTTATTTGTGTAACTAGTCTCAGCCAAGCAGAAAGTTTAAAAACATTATATTATGTGTTACAGAGATACTAAGATAGGGCCGTCTTTAGTTTGCTTGTGTTAGGGAGGTTCAGGTCGGGTTGGTGCCGGCCATAGACGCCTTGGCGACGGGCTTCACCCGTCCCGAGCCATTGTCCATTTGTTTGAAACTGTTGTGTGAGTGTGTGTGATTGTGAATTGCACCTGAGGTGGCGAAACGAATTCATTTGAGATAATAAAGTACTCTTATTCTTCTTATTCTTATACCTTTCAACTTTAGCAGTAGGAATTAATTCTTTGCAGGAATTGTTTTGTTTTAATTGGCTTCTGGGGAAAATCAGACAGTGATGTTGACGTAACAGCAGCAATTCTGTCACCACGCAAATATTGATGCAATACTTTAGATATGATTTCTCTCTCTCTAACGGCAGGTTTGTAAAATGGCCTGTATCAGTGATGATGTCAATGCCTTACCGTTGTAAAATAAAGTTTCATTGATTCTCTCTCTCTCTCTCTCTCTCTCTCTCTCTCTCTCTCTCTCTCTCTCTCTCTCTCTCATACACACACACACACACACACACACACACACACACACGCGTGCACACACACAAACACACCTGTGCGCATCGACACAGATGAGCATGGGTGTGTACAGTAGTATATCATGTATCATGTAAAGTCAACCTCACGTCACAAAAATTATGGCAAGACTGAATTTTCACCATTTGTCTCAAGACTAGAAGCCAAAGCGAAACTCGTATCGGGTAAATTCTAAAATTACGTACAAACTAATATTATGTCATGACAAATGGCGTTTTCAAACCAGTGGCGCGTATGCACTGTGCCCCTTAATAAAGCTCACTGAGACATTGGCAGATCTGCCAGGCCTTTTGAATAGGAGTTATCTTAACACCAGAATCCAGTCAAAGACGGTAGTTAGAGACCATTGACAGTGAGAACAGCTCTTTGTGGACTTTGTGATCCCATCTTGTCTTTTCCTGTCAAGGCAATCTTGTCTGAAACCATGAGATTGATTCAGCCGAAACTTAAACTGACAATATTCTTTGGTTAACTGAACAGATAAAGTCGCTATCACTAAGGTCAACATCACAGTGGCCAAATTTGCTTTTTTTTCTCCTTTATGTAAGTCCTTTATGCAAGAATCTGTGTAAATGGTTTGTTTCAAATGTTATATGTTGATAAATAATAATACAACAAAATATTGTATGCAAACATTTGCCACAACCTTCCGGGTTGAAGGTCATGGCTGTCGCGGCAATGTTAACTTTCACATGGTATTATGTGTCCCTCCAAGATCAATTAAACCATCGGACGGATTTGCCTCAAACTTTAACTGAAAAAAAATCTGTATTTTAAAGGCGGTGTCACAGACAAGAATCAAATTACTATTTCTGAGATCAAGGTCGTGGTAACAATATTTGTTCTTGGTCTTGTATTTGACCTGTGAAACAACTCGGACTGTTTGCTTCAAATGGTGCGTATTGATAGAAATGTTGTGAATAGGATGTGTTTTACTGTATGCTTGAATTACGTGACTAATTTGAAGGTCAAATCCGTAGCAGACATGTTTTTAAATCCCTTCTATTTATAGAAGGGACTTTTTAGGATGGGTTGTGGTGGGACGAATTCAACAGCATGTACATGATGTCAAAGGCAGGCAGGCCTAAACCTCTGACAACTGAAGTAACAAGATAAAAATTGCATCATGTCTAGTTACGTAAACTCGCCACTGAATGTACATTTGACGTGAAGCGCTGTATGTGCATATGTATGTGTGTGCGTATGTATGTAAACACGACGGTCTCCTACATTGCTGTACGTGCAAGCTTGAAACGTGGCGAAATACTTTATTTAAGGGGTGGCTAAGAGAGCCTCCCAGCATATTGTAATTGGATGTCTCATTGAAGACATAAAAGACCCGTTTATAGAAAGTCGGTTGCCCCAGATTAGTGTCCGTAATTGTTGTCATATTCACTTGAAATTTTGGATATAACTAGTTTGAAGAAACACATTGGATGAGTTCGTTAGCCAGCTTTGTACCCTTTCAGCTTCTTCAGTAAAAATTAATTTTTTTCAGAAAAAAAAATAATTGACTTTTGGAGAGAGTCGGACAGTGGCGGTGACGTAAAAGAAGCAACTCCTTCACCATGCAGACGTTGCCGCAATATTCTAAACATGACGTAATTCTCTGGCTATGTCTGTGACGATGTCAATGCCTCAACCGTTGATAAATAAAGCTTCATTGAATCATTGAATCACTCTCACGTGTGCATCACCAAGAGGTGTAGATCCTTACACGCCCAGAGGGCGCATGAGGATCTATGCTATTTGGAGATGTTTGGAGCATGCACGCGTGCGCACACACACACACACACACACACACACACACACACGCACACAAACTCATCGATGCACTTTCAGAAGTCGAGCATGCAGGTGTACTTAGTATATCATGTAAAGTCAAATTATAGCAAGACTGAAATTGTACCGTGAAATTTTAGTTTTGTCACCATTTTCTTGAGTCTTGAAGCGAAAGTGAAACTCATGTCATGTAAAATATAAAAACAACAACAAAAAAAAATTCATGACAAATGACATTTGACAAACCAATGACGCGTGTGCACCGCGCCCCTTATAGAACTCACTGATGCATTGGCAGATCTGCGACACTTTGTCAGTTGGAGATATTCCCAACATCAGAATCGGATCAAAGACTACAGGTTGAGACTCTTGACAGCGAAGACAGCTCTCATACAGAAGGGACTTTGTGGGTTATGGTTCATCCCATCTTGTTTTAAAAGTCATGCATTCTTACCCAGGTAATATATCTGAAATTAGATAGTTCCAGACGGAACAAACAAAATGATGACAGTCCTTTAAGTAGAAAAGTGTCAAACAGTAATTAGTGTTCTACTTTCAATATCATTGTCAAAGTGGCCATATATTTGTTTTAACTCTTAAAGAGATATCTCCAAAACTAGTACATACATTTGCTTAGAATTTTGTGTCATATTTATGAAAAAGACGTCTCGTAAAAGAATTATGTCACTATCTTGAAGGTCAAGGGCATAGCAGCCCTATCTGTTTCAAGCTGTGTATTCTTCCAAGTAATGTCTCTGTTAGAAAATTAGCTCACCTTGACACAGTTGTTTTTTTACAGTTTGTTGGGCTGTAATCTTTACTGACTCACAAGTGTAAATACAACAAGTCCTTTTGTGCATTTTTAAATGACTTTTCAGAGGTCTGAAGGTCAGAGGAAGTTGTGACAGGATACTCAATCTAACTTGCCATATGAGGTAAGGACAACACATCAACCCTACGACACTGATTTTTCTTTCTCCAACACATTTCTGGGTGAAGGAAAACCCAGGCCCAACCATGTGAAAAGAGACAGACATGCTTTACAAAAGCAGAGAATAAGAGTTGATAGTTGAAAGAATGGTGATTGCTTCCACAGTTTTTATAGTTATTACACAAATGTCATGAACAATGTATACTAAGTACCTAAGTTATTTTTGTATGCAACTGTTTGTCATCACCCACATTTTTAATAATAATAATTACGGTATTTATAATACTTCTAATAATTATAACTTTAAGCGCATACTCACAACTCGCGGATGCATGCGCACGCTTTAGACAATGACTCACGTACCACAAATACATTACGACAGTCAGCTTGGGGTGGGGAGTTGGTGATGTTATAGTGCTAAAACTGTTGAAAGAGGTGAGTTTTGAGGGTGGACTGGAAGTGTTTCTGACGGAGAGAGAGTGGGAGAGTGTTCCAGGTGGATGGACCATAGACGGAGAAGGAGCGGGGGCCGAAAGTGCTGAGTTTGGTGTGGGGGATGTGGAGGCGGAGTGGGTCGGAAGCAGAGCGGAAAGGAGTGTAGGGGTAAAGTAAGTTGGAAAGATAGGCAGGAGCGTAGTTGTTCAGGGGTTTGTAGCAGAGAGACAGAATCTTGTATTGGATGCGTTGGGGGATGGGGAGCCAGTGAAGGAGTTTGAGCAGGGGAGTGATGTGGTCGGATTTTTTCTTTCTGAGGACAGGCAGGCAGCATTGTTCTGGATGTGCTGGAGAGTGAAAGTGGTGGAGTGAGGGAGGCCGGAAAGGAGAGAGTTGCAATAGTCGATGTGAGATGAGATGAGAGAGACAGCAAGTTTGGTGGCACCTTCGGTGGTGAGGTATTTTCTGATGTGACGGAGGTTGGAAATAGCATGCTTGGGCCGTGGCGGAGACGAAGCTGGTCATGGAAAGAGAGGAATCGAGGATAACGCCGAGGTTCTTGGGCGAGTCGGAGAGGGAGATGGGGGTGCTGTCGAGTTGAAGGTGGAGAGAGGGAGGGAGCTGGGAGGGTTTCTGGCGAGTGCCTACCAGCATGGCTTCCGTTTTGTCGTTCAGTTTAAGCTTGTTTGCTGTCATCCAGTTTTTCCACATCTTCGTAGCAGTCATACGTGCGAGTCAGTAATGACCGAGTGTTGTCGAGTTTGTCTTTGTCTAGTAGTTGTGAGTCGTCAGCGTAGAGGTGGCGGGTGTATGTGATGAGACTGGATGATGTTGGACAGGGGAGAGGTGTAGAGTGTGAAAAGGACCGGGCCCAGGACGGACCCCTATGGAACTACGCAGGAGAGCCTGACTGGGTTGGAGGAGATGCCGTCGATGGTGACAGACTGCTGTCTGTCGGAGAGGTAGGAGAGAAACCAGGAGTGAGCAGAGTCAGTGATGCCAGAGGAGTGGTGAAGATGGTGAAGGAGGATAGAGTGATCTATAGTGTCGAAGGCGGCAGAGAGATCGAGTAGCGTAAGAAGGGAGATGTTGCCCGAGTCAATGGAGAGGAGCAGGTCGTTTAGGATATGTAGCAGGGCTGTTTCAGTGCTGTGATGTTTGCGATAGGCAGACTGGAAGGGACTGAGGAGCTTGTTGTCGGCGAGGTGGAGGTTGAGCTGGTTGAGAACAACCTTCTCAAGAAGCTTGGACAGGAAAAAGAGATTGGAGACTGGGCTATAGTTCTTGAGTTCGTTTGGGTCGAGGTTGTGTTTTTTGAGGAGAGGACGGACGATGGCGGACTTGAAGATATCGGAGATGGAGCCATTCTCTAGAGATGTGTTGATGATGTCGGTAATGAAGGGCAAAAGTTTTGGAAGGCCGTCCCGGTAGAGAGAAGCTGGGAGAGGGTCAAGTTCGCAGGTTTTGAAAGGCATGGACTGTGTGGTCTTGAGGACTTCATCCTGAGAGACGGGGTGGAAAAACGAGAGGGGAGTGCCGGAAAAGGGGGGGTTGGGAGGGCAAGGCGGAGAAAGCAGAGTATCGAGTGTGTTGCGCAGAGTTTGAATTTTGTCAGAAAAATAGGTGGAAACAGTGGACGGGAGTTCCTCTTTCCTGTGTGTGTTGGGGAGAGGAGAGTCTTTAGAAGTGCCTAGGATTGTGTTCATGGTAGCGTAGAGGGTTTTGGAAGAAGTGGATTCCAGGATTTTGTTTTGAAGGTGTTTACGTTTCGAGTCGGAGATCATTCTGCAGACTTTGGATCTGGTGGTTTGGAAGATCTGTCTGTGAACGGTGAGGTCAGATGAGCGCCAGCGGCGTTCCGCTTGTCGGCGCTCATGCTTGGCCTCGGCTATGTCGTCAATGAGCCAGGGGGAGGGGAGTCGGTTGGGTATGGAGCAGGTGGTGACAGGGGCATGGGTGCTTAGGAGTTTTCGAAGGGAGGAATCGAAGTGGGATGCAAGATCGGGAGAGGGGGCAGGGTCTAAGAGAAGGTCGACAGCTTCGTCGAAGAAGCTCTCTCGTTTGACAGATTTTAGTTTGCAACGAGAGACAAGGAGCTTTGTTTTTTTCGGTGGAGGTAGGTTGAGGGAGACGAGAATAGCGAGGTGGTCATATGGGAGCACAGAGGATATGTCAGAGTCGAGAAAGAGTTGGATCGGAGGTGCGGGTGATGATCCAGTCAAGGGTGTGGCCGAGTCGGTGGGTGGGTTTAGTGATGTGTTGTGTAAGATTGTGGTTTGAAAGTGACTTGCAAAGGCGTTTTGTGTCAGAGTGGCTGGGTTTGTCGAAGTGGAAGTTGAAGTCGCCAAGAAAGATGTGTTTTCCGGGTCGTGAGCTGTAATGGTCGAGGAGGAGGTCAAACTCGGTGAGGAACATGGAAACATGGAGTTTGTGAGTTTATTTTGAGAGCTTGGAGGGGGGCAATAGGTACGGATTATTGTTTCCAGACATATTAACTGCACAGAGGGGCCCACTGGGCACCGGCCTCCACGTGGCGTGGGTGGGTAGTCCCCTCAGTCCCTGACTTGAGTGGGCTAGCAGAGGGGTGCCGTCTTTGTCCAGGATTAGGACTTGATGTCAGCAGATATGTTGTTCAGTCTTTTTCACTGGTCCGGTTTTTAAGGAGCTGTACTAACCCAGGTCGTACCGTGTTGGATTGTCCTTAAAGATACTCGTGAACTTTTGGTCCTTTGGATCTCAAGTGTTTGCCGTGCTTGGAGACCCGTGTCGGGGGAGAAGAGGATCCTGGTGGCTGAAACACTCCACTTTGGCCTTGACTTCTGCCTAAACGGGACGCTAGTCGTAACGGCCTAGTCAATCGGCTCTTGTCACGTTGAGCCCTATCCCATTGTTGACATGCAGGCTGATATATGGAGCACCATGCTATAGCCTCTGCTGCTGATTAGGTGCTCTACGCCAGTATTCCCCTGCATTCAACAGTGTGATAGAAGGCGGTGGCTCAAACGGTTCAATCGGGCTTACCCCCTTGAGTATATCTTTTGGGCAGTCTCCATTGTGCGTCGGCTGGAAACCCGCCGACAGTTGCACTTTGGGGATGAATATCTCTACTATAATAATACGGACAAAAACTAAAAAACCAAAACTGGCACCAAAGCGGCACATAGCCACTGACATTGACCTTGACAATGATAGCGACTCCGATTGTGAGGAAGCGACGCCTCAGGCATCGGCCGTCTGGCCTCGCTTTCTCATTATCCACAGCAAAGTTAAAGAGAAGCCTGTCCCTTTCCTGGTAGGGGAGACCCTCAGGAGCCGTGTTAGCAGGCCTGAGGCCCAGCGCCTCAGGTCTGGTGACTTGCTGGTAGAGTGCCGTACCCTAGCACACTCTAATTGTCTACTGAGGCTCTCCTCCATCGGAGACACTCCAGTGGAGGTCACTCCCCACAAAACGATGAATTCTTCTAGAGGAGTGATTAAAGATCAAGCATTGGCCGAACTGTCTGAAGATGAACTTGTACGGAACCTTAAGTCACAGGGGGTGACCTACGTCATGCGCTTCATTTCCAAACGAGGTGGTAGGGAGATCCGTCTCCCTACCATCATCCTGACGTTTGGCAGCCCCACCGCTCCTACTACTATCTGGGGAGGTTACTACTCCCTAAAAGTGAAAAAGTACGTCCCTCTCCCCCTCCGGTGCTTTAAGTGCCAAAAATATGGCCATGGGCAGAAGACATGCCGCCAGGCAGAGGCTCTGTGCGCCCGCTGCACTAAGCCCGGACACTCTGCTGAGTCCTGCACAGCCATCCCCCTGTGTGTGAATTGCCAGGGGGCACATATGGCTTCGGACACGAAGTGCCCTCGGTGGATCTCCGAGTGCAGGATTCAGCAGGTGCGTGTGGAGAAGGGGCTGTACTTTGCGGATGCCAAAAAAATGGTTGACGGTCCTGGTGCAGCTGAGGCTGCGCCAAACTCAAATAACACCTCTGTGTATACCTTCAGTGCTGTGGTGGCAGGCAAGCACCCCACCAAAGACTTCGCTTGTCAAACCCCAACTTCTTGCTTGGGGGCGGAGCCTCGGATCCTCTCGGCCGTGGAGAGTAACCCTCCTCCGGTGGTGACGAGGAGCCAGGGAACGCAGAAGGCGGACGCTACCGGTCCGGTGGCACCGCCTTCTGCTGCCCCTAAGCCTCAGCCCCCACCCAGACCTGCTAGTTTGTCAACGCCAAAGGCTTCTGGCTCTGGTCAGCCTTCTAAGGCCGCTAACTCTAGCGGCAGTAACGCTGCCCAGGACCAGAAGTCTAAGAAATCTATGGGACCGCTGTGCTCACGGGCCCAGAAGGGCAACACTGATGTCCCCCTTCAAAACAAATATGCTGCATTGGAGGAGCGGATGGAGGGAGTGGAAGTTGTTGTTGCCGATGTTGCGGCAGCTCCAGCCCCTTCATCTCCTAAGAACCAGAGGAGGCCCGGGAGCCGGCCCCCCTCTGTTTCTTCAACTCCTTCCAAGGCAAAGGAAAAAGGGGGGAAAAAAACTCCGCACCCCTAGATAAGACATAACCATGTACTCTCTGCTTCAGTGGAATAATTGTGGTTTTCAAGCTAACTTTGAGGAATTACGTCTTTTAGTCAAGTGCTATAACCCTTCATTAATATCTCTTCAGGAGACTTACCTCAAGACTTCTGACCCTGTGTCCTTTAATGGTTTTAACGTTATACATAAAGGCTATGATTCGGAGAGGCGCTCGGGTGGAGTGGCTCTTCTCATTAGTAGCCAAATTTTATGTAGCCCCGTTAGCATCGACACCTGTCTTCAGGCTGTCGCAGCTCGGGTTACGTTGAAGAAGACCATAACCATATGCAGTATTTACCTGCCACCATCCCTGCGGGTCTGTAGTAATTATATTTTTAATTTAGTAGAACTGCCCCCTCCCTTTATTCTCATGGGGGATTTTAACGGTCACGCTCACCTTTGGGGTAAATGACCACTATGATGGCAGAGGTCAGATGTTAGAAGATGTGTTTTCTCAACTTAACCTATGTGTCTTTAACGATGGCTCACCTACATACTCTAACTCGGGTTCAGGATCTAGTTCTGTTCTAGACCTCACTGTGTGTGATCCTTCTCTCATGCTGGACTTTGACTGGAAGGTTCACGACGACCTGTGTAGTCCTGTCATCGGTCAGCTGTGAGGAGGATTCGCCGGTGGGGCGCTGGAATCTCAAGAAAGCTAACTGGCCTCTGTTCGCCTCCCTCTGTCAGTCTCGTCTTACAGAGGAGGTGGTCATGTCAGCTGAAGAACCTGTTTCTTGTTTTACTTCTATTTTGTTGGACGTAGCAGGTGACACCATCCCTAGAACTTCCGCATCAGTCCTCGAAAACCAAGAGTACCATGGTTCAATGAAGAGTGCCGCAAGGCCCAAAAAGCGCGCAAATCTGCTCAGCGACGTGCTTTCCGTAATCCGTCGCAAGTAAATATTTTAACCTTTAAAAGACAGAGGGCAAAAGCCCATTACATTTTTAAACGTGAACGCCGTGCTTCCTGGAGACGCTTCGTCTCATCTTTAACTTCTCGGACTCCGTCCCAGCCTGTCTGGAAGGCTGTTCGGAGAATTAGGGGCAGGGGTGGCTCGGCTTTTGTCGGCCATCTTAGAGATGGTGCCAGCTTGGTCACAGATAAAAAAGCTGTGGCCAATTTGCGTGCCTCCACCATTGCCCATAATTCTTTAACAGAGCATTATTCACCCTTCTTCCAGAGAGAGAAGGAGAAGTGAGACTCTCATATTTGTGATTTTAAGTCCGATAACTCAGAAAACTATAATGCCCCTTTTACATTATCACCCCACCCGGGTCTGCCGTGGGGGACTTGGGTGGGGTTGACTACTTTTTAGTTCCCAGGGTCACCCTGGTCAGCCCCACAGGGTGGGTTTTCTCAATTCTGGGGCATGTGTTTCTGTCTACCCTTGGTCCATTCACCTGTACTTTCCTTTTTTAAACTCTCCCTATTGTCTGCGCTGCCTGTAGCTCTTGATATTGGATGTGTGTTGCTAAATGGTCTTAGCTTTATTTAGGCCCCGTGTCGTAGGTTTATTTAACGTATTGGACCGGCTGGCGACATACATTCAATATTCTGTTGGGTTTTTTTTTCACAAGCAGTGCAGGCACGTCCTGAGAAGGCCTTGTTGCTGTCGGGATGTTAAGCAATGTACAATCAATCAAAAACCTTTTACATTATCAGAATTGCAGCAAGCCTTGCAAAAATGTAATGACTTTGCTGCTGGCCTAGATACCATCCGCTATCAATTCTTAAGGCATCTGCCTGAGAGGTCACTCCTTGTAGTTCTCAAGGCCTTTAACCATATCTGGAGAACTGGGCATTTTCCACCGTCTTGGCACCAGGCTGTGGCTGTACCGATCCCCAAGCTGGGTAAGGATCCTTCCGACCCGGGCAACTACCGGCCTATTGCTTTGACATCATGTTTGTGTAAAACTATGGAGCGCCTGGTCAACGCCCGCCTGGTGTGGCATCTTGAGTCACAGGGTCTCATCACAGACCTCCAGGCCGGTTACCGGCGCTTCCGTAGTACAACTGACCATTTAGTTCTTCTTCTTCCTGCCTTCTTCCTAAGTTCCGGAGAAAGACATGGGTTATATAAGAGACCTGATCCATTCTTATTAGGAATGGAAATGATTGTCTTATTCTATACCTGCGTATTTCTCTGTGGGCTGTCGATTGGGTGCCTGATAGGCGGGGGCAGGGGATCTAACTGTTGTCTGTCCAGCGCTGTGATTCCCCTTGGTTTGAGTACTGACAATTCTGCCAGCGCTAGCCTCACCTATCTGGTTTGTGAGTATCATGTATAACTCGAGGCAAAATTTGTATCGTTACATTGTTGTGTAATGTTCTGTGCATCTACTGTGGGAAATCAGGGTATTTACCCGACCACATATAGTAGCGCACCTTCATGTTTGTGTATGTATGTTTCTCCTGCCTACTTCCTAAGTTCCGGAGAAAGACATGGGTTATATAAGAGACCTGATCCATTCTTATTAGGAATGGAAATGATTGTCTTATTCTATACCTGCGTATTTCTCTGTGGGCTGGCGATTGGGTGCCTGATAGGCGGGGGCAGGGGATCTAACTGTTGTCTGTCCAGCGCTGTGATTCCCCTTGGTTTGAGTACTGACAATTCTGCCAGCGCTAGCCTCACCTATCTGGTTTGTGAGTATCATGTATAACTCGAGGCAAAATTTGTGTCGTTACATTGTTGTGTAATGTTCTGTGCATCTACTGTGGGAAATCAGGGTATTTACCCGACCACATATAGTAGCGCACCTTCATGTTTGTGTATGTATGTTTCTCCTGCCTACTTCCTAAGTTCCGGAGAAAGACATGGGTTATATAAGAGACCTGATCCATTCTTATTAGGAATGGAAATGATTGTCTTATTCTATACCTGCGTATTTCTCTGTGGGCTGGCGATTGGGTGCCTGATAGGCGGGGGCAGGGGATCTAACTGTTGTCTGTCCAGCGCTGTGATTCCCCTTGGTTTGAGTACTGACAATTCTGCCAGCGCTAGCCTCACCTATCTGGTTTGTGAGTATCATGTATAACTCGAGACCCCACCCGGGTCTGCCCTGGGGGACTTGGGTGGGGTTAGGTATTTTTTAGTTCCCAGGGTCACCCTGGTCAGCCCCACAGGGTGGGTTTTTCTCTCTATTCTGGGGCATGTGTTTCTGTCTACCCTTTGTCCATTCACCTGTATTTGCCTTTTTAAAACTCTCCCTACTGTCTGCACTGCCTGTAGCTCTTGATATTGGATGTGTGTTGCTAAATGGTCTTAGCTTTATTTAGGCCCCATGTGTTAGGTTTATTTAATATATTTGACCGGCTGGCGACATACATTCAATGTTCTGTTTATTTTTTTTCACAAGCAGTGCAGGCACGTCCTGAGAAAGCCTTGTTGCTGTCGGGACGTTAAGCAATGTACAATCAATCAATGTATAACTCGAGGCAAAATTTGTATCGTTACATTGTTGTGTAATGTTCTGTGCATCTACTGTGGGAAATCAGGGTATTTACCCGACCACATATAGTAGCGCACCTTCATGTTTGTGTATGTATGTTTCTCCTGCCTACTTCCTAAGTTCCGGAGAAAGACATGGGTTATATAAGAGACCTGATCCATTCTTATTAGGAATGGAAATGATTGTCTTATTCTATACCTGCGTATTTCTCTGTGGGCTGTCGATTGGGTGCCTGATAGGCGGGGGCAGGGGATCTAACTGTTGTCTGTCCAGCGCTGTGATTCCCCTTGGTTTGAGTACTGACAATTCTGCCAGCGCTAGCCTCACCTATCTGGTTTGTGAGTATCATGTATAACTCGAGGCAAAATTTGTATCGTTACATTGTTGTGTAATGTTCTGTGCATCTACTGTGGGAAATCAGGGTATTTACCCGACCACATATAGTAGCGCACCTTCATGTTTGTGTATGTATGTTTCTCCTGCCTACTTCCTAAGTTCCGGAGAAAGACATGGGTTATATAAGAGACCTGATCCATTCTTATTAGGAATGGAAATGATTGTCTTATTCTATACCTGCGTATTTCTCTGTGGGCTGGCGATTGGGTGCCTGATAGGCGGGGGCAGGGGATCTAACTGTTGTCTGTCCAGCGCTGTGATTCCCCTTGGTTTGAGTACTGACAATTCTGCCAGCGCTAGCCTCACCTATCTGGTTTGTGAGTATCATGTATAACTCGAGGCAAAATTTGTATCGTTACATTGTTGTGTAATGTTCTGTGCATCTACTGTGGGAAATCAGGGTATTTACCCGACCACATATAGTAGCGCACCTTCATGTTTGTGTATGTATGTTTCTCCTGCCTACTTCCTAAGTTCCGGAGAAAGACATGGGTTATATAAGAGACCTGATCCATTCTTATTAGGAATGGAAATGATTGTCTTTCTCTGTGGGCTGGCGATTGGGTGCCTGATAGGCGGGGGCAGGGGATCTAACTGTTGTCTGTCCAGCGCTGTGATTCCCCTTGGTTTGAGTACTGACCATTTAGTTCGCTTTGAATCATTTATTTGAGATGCTTTTGTCAACAAGCAGCATATCTGTGCAATTTTCTTCGATCTTGAGAAGGCATATGACACTACCTGGAAGTATGGCATAATGTCTGACTTGTTGGACATGGGTTTTAAAGGGCACCTACCCGTTTTTATTCACAATTTTTTGACTAACCGGTGGTTCCATGTCCGTGTGAGCTCCACCCTCTCTGACTCCTTTGAACAGGAGGGCAGCATTCTATCTGCTGTTTTATTTAGTATTAAAATTAATAACATTGTAAAGGCCGTCAAGGATGATTCTGAATGCTCTTTGTTTGTTGACGACTTTGCTTTGTGCGCACGTGGTCGAGGACTTGCGTCCCTTGAAAGGCGCCCTCAGCTGTGCGTTGATCGCATCCAGCGGTGGGTGTCGCTCAATGGATTCAAGTTCTCGCCCTCCAAGACAGTCTGTGTGCATTTTACTAACCAGACGAAATAGTTTCCAGAACCTAGCTTGAGCATTGCCGGAGTGCCAATTAAGGTGGCCGGGGAGGCAAAGTTTCTGGGGGTCATTTTTGACAAAAGACTGACCTTCCACAACCATATTAATTACTTCAGAACCTCTTGTCAGAAGGCTCTCAACGTTCTTCGTGTCATTGGTCGGTCTGACTGGGGTGCGGACCGTACTGTCTTACTTCAACTGTACCGGGCCCTTGTTCGATCCAAACTGGATTACGGCTGTGTGGTGTATGGCTCAGCGTCCAAGTCTGTGCTACAGCGTCTGAACACAATTCACCATCAGGGTTTGCGGATATGTCTTGGGGCCTTCAGGACCTCTCCAGTTCCTAGTCTGTATGCCGAGGCAGGGGAACCTTCTGCCTCATGCTCAGCTACGTTCTGAAACTGAAGGCCCATCCAGACAATCCTGCCTATGATTGTGTTTTTAAACCATCGTTTGCAGAGATTTACGATACCCATCCAGGAACTGTCCGTCCACTTTCTTTCCGTGTCCGACCTCATCTGCAGGCGGCCGGATTGGACCTGGACAGAGTTTCGGAATCCCTGCAACACATCACTCGACTGGCTCTTACCAGTTCCTGACATCTTGCTGGACTTGACTGCCCACAAGAAAGACTCTACTCCACCAGCCATATACCAACAGAGCCTCAATGAACTGCTTTCAATTTTTCCTGGCTATTGTCGTATCTATGCAGATGGGTCAAAGTCTGAGGATGGGAGAGTGGCTGCGGCCGCAGTGTCCTCTCGCCATCCTAGACACCCATTTAAGCACTGCCTCCCAGACCACTCATCTGTATTTAGTGCAGAACTGCAGGCGGTTCTGCTGGCACTTAGGCATGCTTATCGATCTAGAGAAAGAAACTTCCTGATTCTGTCCGACTCTCTTTCTGCCCTTCATGGCATGGGAAATGACCACCCACTGCTGGTGCAGATCAGAGAGCTCTACGCAGACTTGATGAAGGAATATTATGACATCATTTTTATTTGGGTCCCAGGGCATTTGGGCATCGAAGGCAACAGGATCGCAGATTCTGCTGCCAACGATGCCCGCAACGACCCTGTCCCTGACACACAGACTGTCTTATACTGATTTTAGACATGTGGTTAGTGCGTACATAGCCCGTGAGTGGCAGTCTGAGTGGGACAAAGAGGAAGCTAACAAGCTGCATGAAGCCCTTCCTAAGTTGTACAACAAACCAAGGGGAATTACTCAGCGCTGGACAGACGAACAGTTAGATCCCCTGCCCCCGCCTATCAGGCACCCATTCGCCAGCCCACAGAGAAATACACAAGTTGTCCGACGGTCTACCTTATTGCTGGTGCAGCCGCCGTGAGAAGACTGTCCTTGCTCGGCTCCACATCGGGCACACGTTACGCACTCTTATTTACTCAAACAGGAGGAGCGTCCATGATGTTATGCCTGCGACGAGCAGTACTCTGTTCGACACTTTTTGCTGTCTTGTGCTGAGCTAATCGACACAAGGTATAAACATTTCACAGCAGACTCCTTGAAGGTTTTGTTCCGGGATGTGCCCCCTGACAAGATCTTCAGTTTTCTGAGAGAGTGCCATATTTTTAATAAGATTTAAGCTTTTATAGCCTATGATGTTTCTATTATTTTGACCTTTTTGAGAGTCTGTCGACGTTTTCTTTAAAGACCTGTGTGACATTTTAGCCTGACATATTTTTAAGGTATATTTACATTATGTCTTAAGACCTTTCTTTTAGTCTGGCTGGCCAGATTTTTACCCTTTCCACCATGAGATTGCCTTAGTTGCCTGCTCGGCGTTAAACCCAAATAACTAACTGCACAGAGGGTCTGACAAATATATGGTATGTAGTTGCTCCAAGATCAGACTGATGCGCTCCTTAGTCATCTCAGTGTTCTTGTATGCCTCCGAGTCATGGACCCTCACAGCAGACCTTGAAAGGAGGATTCAAGCCACTGAAATGAGGTGTTTTCAAAGGCTGCTTGGCATTTCATATAGAGATGACATCACGAACGAGGAAGTGGGAAGCAGAATCGGGCAAGCCATTGGGCACTTTGAAGACCTATTAGCCATTATGAAAAAACGCAAACTGAAGTGGTATGGGCATGTCACGTGTTCAGCAGGGCTTGCCAAAACAATCCTGCAAGGCACTTGGCAAGTAGGACGAAGGAGAGGAAGACAGAGGAAAAGATGGGAGGACAATCTCAGAGTGGACAGGACTGAGGCTGGGCGATACACTAAGAATGGCAGAGGAATGGCCGAGGGAGCTGGTTGCCAAGTCATCAGTGGTGCCCCAACGGTCGGCAAGACAACGGGATATAGATAGTCGTGACCTTGATCTTGAGGTTTAGGATCGGATTTTGGTTCATGGTTCTTAACTTTTATTTGGAGTATCATGGCCTTAAAGCTGGATCCAATCAGTCTGTTGAAAAAGTCTCCAGTATGCCCCAAACCAATATGGAATACATGACCTTGAGGATAACAGCCTGGTGGGCAGGAATGGAATGTGGACCTTTCCTCATGCCAATCGAGTCAAATTTACGTACAGTCTCGGTTTACGGCGCCTGTCTCGCCTTCGTGTGTACAGCATGCATAATCATCAAGTGCGCATGTCAAAAAGCCCATTACCACTATTCGAAAAGAGAAGGCCTGGTAGGGCCGGTGGAATGCAAACAAAAATATATCACATGCACCAAAGTTAATAGCAGGGTGGAGGTTTGCACATAAAGTAGCACTTAGTAGCAGCAGGCTTTCAGCTTCCATCCCTACAGCGCCTTGAGCATCTTTAAATAGATGGATATGTGTGCCTCGGAGACATCATACCATACAACCATTCTCCCATAAAACATTCTGCTATGAGTTGTGGTGTCATTATTTTAAGTTAAGTTTTAATTGGTTCAGCGTTTTCATAATTCTCGCCTGCACCAAGGTTTTACCGAAGTATGGAGAGATTTTGAGATTTTAGAGATTTTGGGTCTGCGCATGCGCAAGATGGCTGCTGTTTTTTGTGAAATGAAAAAAGTTTTGGTGTTATATACAGCAGTAACTAAAAGCAAAATTGTGTTAGAAAGGCTGGATTGAGCCATTGTGTCCTGGGGAATAATATTCCACAGGAATATTTGAGCTAGTTTTGCTAGTAATCATCGTCCACCTGATCTCTGGGGATCGCTCACACCTCTCATTGACTGCACGGTGTTTAGTTGTCTGTCAGGACGAACTATCCGAGTTCTTTGCACTGACTAACACAACCACCTCGAAGGTAAGTTAAGTCATATTCTGTATTCCTTTGTTGGTGCTTACCTAATTCATACCTCAGTCACACGAAAGGTATACTTTTCACGATGTCACAGCATGAAAGAAAAGGCTCTTCAAGCGGCAATAGCAAAAAAGCATGCAGGCGCCCAGGTTGTGTCTGTCATGTGGAAATGCGATTGACGACAGTCAAGGAGATGCTAGCATCCAGTGCTTTTTGTGCAAAGAATTCTGCCACAAGTCGTGCTGTGATCTGACCACAGCACAGTTCAATGCTTGCAGGGGTTCAAAGCTACTACAGTGGACTTGTGAACCTTGTGGGGACAAAGAGGTAATGGTCAAATCTCTGAAATTGAGGCCAAGCTGGATGGCATCTTTCAGCTTCTAAGAACTATGACTGACATACTGGAATATTTGGAAAGTGTGCATAAGAAAGAAAACATTGACAAAAGGATTGATGAGACAGACCATTGAACAAAAAGTTAAGGAATATATGCAGGAAGCTGAAGAGAGAGGAAAGAGGAAGTTGAACATAATTGTGGCGAATCTGAGTGAGAGTGATGGGGAGACAGCAGAGGAAAGGATGAGAGATGACAGAAACAGAGTACGCGAGCTGGTGAGAAAGATGCCAGATGTGGATGCAGGTGAGATGGATAGCCCAGTCAGGTTGGGGACCTTTAAAATAGGACAAAATGTCAGACCAAAACTGTTGAGACTGGTGGTGAAGACTGAGGAAACCAAGAAAAAGATGTTGAAGGGGATTTTTTATCTGAATAAAAACAAACCCCCAAACACGCGCATTTACATCAACAATGACAGTACCCCTAAGGAAAGAGAAAAAATTAAGGAACTAAGGGAGGCGATGAGAGAGAGGGTGCAGGGAGGGGAGGAAAATTTGATGATAGACTACAGAGCCTTGAAGATCGTCGCCAGAAAAAACCAGACATGTTGGCGCTAATGCAGCACAACAGGATGCTTCTGCCACGCAAGCAGGGGCATATGACAGCCCACACAAAAACCTTCAATTGTAAATAAGTGTACATATACTGAAAACGATACTAGACATTCATCTTCAGAAACTTCAGATTCCTCTTTGTCTTGTCATCTTTCTTCTTGTTCATCGTCTTGTCTTTTGTCTTCAAGTGATTCCAATTTTTGCACTGTCATCTATAGTAATATCGATTACCTGTTAAATAAAAAGGGTGAACTTTTAAAAAGGATTGATGATATAAAGCCTGACATCATTGGTCTTACCGAAGTAAAAGCTAAAAACCAGATCTATACTCCATTGGATTCAGAATACACATTACCGAATTATGATATGTTTCTTAACACAAACCCTAAGAGAGGAGTTGCCCTTTATTTTAATAAAAAGTTAAATGCTCAAGAATGTGAAACACTGAACAATAGTAAGTTTGAAGAGAGCTTATGGTACTATTTTGTGAGTGCTTCTGGTGACAAAATTCTTGTTGGTTGGAAGCCCCAACTCCACAACTGAAAACACAGATTTACTATTACAACTTTTACGATCCGAGGAGATACAAACATGACAAAATTTGCATTTTCGGAGATTTTAATTTCCCTTGTGCAGGATGGGATGGCTCCTGGACAGGGGGAAAAAATAATCAAATTGTTGAGTGCATTCAGATGGTGTTCCTGATTCAGATGGTGTAAAACCCAACAAGACATAGGCAAGGTCAGAGGTCAACATTAGATGACCTAATCTTAGTAAATGACCAGTTGCTAACGTCAGATATTCAACACTTGGATCCCATTGGCAAGAGTGACCATGATGTTTTACTCTTCCAGCTGTATGTACCTAAGGTAAAGGTGACGCAGAGTATTAAACACTCCCTTAACCTTGGGAAGGGAGACTATGATAGTCTGAGAGCTTTATATGGCAAATATTGACTTTACAACTACTAAACCTGAAAATTGCGGAGTGGAAAAATTCTGGGCATTAATTAAGTCTTCGATTCTGAAAGGTATGGAGTTGCACATCCCAAAAGTGAAATCACATTAAAAAAAACCACACCATCTTGGATGAATAAGGGTACTTTAAGAATGATTAAAAAGAAATACAAACTCAAGAAGGTAGAGATTATCAAAGATATATTACCTTAAGAAATGACTGTAATAAATTAATAAAGCGTAACAAAAAATTGCATGAAAGAAATATTGCAGATAAATGTAAAATGAACCCCAAAATGTTTTGGAAGTATATACAGGGAATAAATGCACTTAAAAAAGAAGATGGCACACTTGCTGTAGCAGATCATGAAAAGGCAGCAACATTGAATAAATTCTTCTCGAGCGTATTTGTGGAAGAAAACTTGAGTAATGTTCCATTGCTTGGTAGAGGCTCAAAATCGAATGGGTGCACCATAACAGATATCGTAATAACTCCTGATATTGTCAAGAAAAAACTAAGGGAGTTGAATCCTTCCAAAGCTCAAGGTCCAGACTGCATCCCTCCCAGAGTTTTACAAGAGTTGTGTAATGAGTTGGCAGAGCCACTTTGCACATTGTTTACATTTTCCCTTGAATCAGGTATTGTACCGCAAGACTGGTGAACCGCAGAGGTAAGTGCGATTTTTAAAAAAGGTTCTAGGTCAGATGCAGGAAACTACAGGCCAGTAAGCTTAACGTGTTTAGTATGTAAAGTTTTAGAGTCTATAGTCCGAGATGAGATTGTTAATCATTTTACGGTGAATAATATGTACACTGAATGCCAACATGGTTTTAGAAGGAAACGATCATGTGTTACTCAGTTACTACAGGTTATGGATGATATAACCTCCTTACTTGACAACAAAAAAACTGTTGACATCATGATATACTTAGACTTTAGAAAAGCATTTGACACTGTTCCTCATAAACGGCTTCTTCAGAAACTAGAGGCCTTTGGTGTATGTGGAAACATTTCCAAATGGATAAGAAGTTTTTTACATGCAAGAGAACAAGTAGTAAAGGTTGGAGAAGCAAAAGGGGACAAAATAAAGGTACTGAGCGGTATACCTCAAGGTAGCATCTTAGGACCTATATTATTTACGATATTTATAAATGAATTGCCAGACTGTGTTAATAGCATGTGCAAAATTTTCTCAGATGATACTAAAATCTATAATGAATCGAGCAATAAAGACGTGTTGCAGCATGATTTGGATCACTTGCAAGAGTGGTCCGACACATGGGACTTGCATTTTAATGTAGAGAAATGCAAGGTCTTGCATGCTGGAAGGAACAATCCTGAACACGATTACTTGATGAAAGTTAACAGCAACATTACAAAGGTGGTATCTTGTGAGGAGGAAAGAGATTTAGGTGTGGTCTTCGACAAAGCTCTATCTTTTGACCCCCATATTCAGAACTGCATCAATAAGGCCAACAAAATGGTTGGAGTAGTTAAGAGAGCTTTTAACTATTTGGACAAGGACATTTTTAGTAAACTGTATAAATCACTAGTCAGACCACATTTAGAATATGCAAACACTGTATGGTACCCAAGTTTAAAGAGACAATCAGCTGCACTCGAAAGGGTACGGAGACGAGCAACAAAGCTGGTCAAAGAATGTAGAAATATGACTTACTTAGACAGACTCAGATACTTTGGATTACACTCCTTATGCGGGCGTAGAATACGTGGAGACTTAATCCAAGTTTTTAAAATTTATAATGGCATCGACGACCTAAAGTGGAACGACTTTTTTGCAGCACCATTCTGTGATGGAACCCGAAATTCTGAAGGGAAAATCTTTGTACAGCACTGTAACACTAACCTGCGGAAGTTTTGTTTTACTAACAGAATTGCCATTGTTTGGAATGACTTACCAGTTTCATTAAAAAAAAGCACCTAATATAAATTCTTTTAAAAACCAGCTGGACGAATTACCAAAATTAAAGAGATTTTTCTTCTTCTTCTTCTTCTCGAACGCCGTCACACTTGGAGTTTGGCTCTCTAAAAATGAAATCTGTGGTCTTCTGTAGCGCCTCCACAGGCCCGTACAGTTTCTCTTGTAGAGTGGCGGGCTTCGGCAAAGAGATTTTTTATTCCTATGATGAATGATTTTATAGGAAAATTGCATGCGTAGCAGACCCATAAAGTAACTAAAGAAAGAAAGGACATTTGTAAAGGCCTCACGGCCTATTTTGTCCTCACGGTGGGGTTAGGTACTTTTTAGTTCCCAGGGTCACCCTGGTCAGCCCCACAGGGTGAGTTTTTCTCTCTATTCTGGGGCATGTGTTTCTGTCTACCCTTTGTCCATTCACCTGTATTTGCCTTTTTAAAACTCTCCCTACTGTCTGCACTGCCTGTAGCTCTTGATATTGGATGTGTGTTGCTAAATGGTCTTAGCTTTATTTAGGCCCCATGTTAGGTTTATTTAACGTATTTGACCGGATGGCGACATACATTCAATGTTCTGTTTTTTTGGTTTTTTTTCACAAGCAGTGCAGGCACGTCCTGAGAAAGCCTTGTTGCTGTCGGGACGTTAAGCAATGTACAATCAATCAATCAACTATTTTGTCCTCACAATACTACAACTACTACTAGCTGCTTTGGCCTTGACCTGTATAGCATCCATGAGTATTTGAGTATTTGGTTAAAATACACAGTGTCAACATCAACTATCAGGATCGAATTGTCCATTGATTTTAGACATATGGCATGCAAGAAGGTTCCAACAAATGACAGTTATGACCTTGACCTCATAGGATACAACACAACCGTCTTGAGGTCAAATGCAATGCAATTTCAAATCCATAAAAATGCTGTAGGATTGACTTCTTTACTTTGCCTAGGGCCCCAGCCCTTCACTATGGCATCTGTGTTTTGTTTCCAGTTGAGCGCGTTGTCAAAAAAACACCTAAATACTTGTAGGACTCTACACGCTCAACTTCTGTTCCCTTGATGACAACAGGATCGGGATGATGTTTGTTTTTCCTGAAATCTGTGACCATCTCTTTTGTTTTGCCAACATGTAGTTCAAGATAGTTTCTATTGCACCACTCAACAAAGTCGTCAATCTCAATGTCATCCTCGTCTGTAATTTGACCTGCCCACTCGGCACCGGCCTCCACGTGGCGTGGGTGGGTAGTCCACTCATTCCCTGACTGAGTGGGCTAGCAGAGGGGTGCCATCTTTGTCCAGGATTAGGGCTTGATGTCAGCAGATATGTTGTTTCAGTCTTTTTCACTGGTCCGGTTTTTAAGGAGCTGTACTAACCCAGGTCGTACCATGTTGGATTGGTCCTTAAAAATACTCGTGACTTTTTGGTCCTTTGGATCCCAAGTGTTTGCCGTGCTTGGAGACCCGTGCCGTGGCTCAAACGGTTCAATCGGGCTTACCCCCTTGAGTATATCTTTCGGGCAGTCTCCATTGTTTATCATCACGTACTGCCTGGCACGCCGACTTTCGCTGTTGACTACAGATATTTCCCAACAAGCAGCGTGCTAGTGAATATGACTGTGTGTGGGGGTGCTGGTTGTATTTCATGATAATGACTCTCTCATGACTGTTGCCATCATGTTAAATGATGTTGACGGACTTTGTCGGAGCGGTGCCCTCCGCTGAACACCGGTGCTGTACTATAGCGACGGGCCTCCAGGTGCAGCTTTGACCGTTGTTTTATGTTGCCCGTAGGAAATTATTTTCCTTTCGACGGTAATTTGTTTCTGGTGTTAACTTGTATTTTTATGTACTAGCTTTAGTCAAGTAGGAATTTAACAAAGGAGCATAGTATTACTAGTGTGTTCAGGAGACATAGGGCTGTCTTAGCATTCTGTTTTTGTTAGGGAGGTTCGGGTCGGGATGAGGCCACGGGCGCCGGCCATTAGATGCCTTGGCGACGGGCTTCACCCGTCCCGAGTCATTGTCCATTTTGTAGATCTGTTATTGTAATTTGTGGAATGAGTGAGTGAGTGAATGTGAGCAGCACCTGCGGTGGCAAGACAATATTTGCTGTGTTACAGCAACAATAAAGTCATCTGATCTGATCTGATCTGATCTGATCTGATCTGATTGTGCGTCGACTGGAGACCCGCCGACATTTGCACTTTCCCTTGTTGGGCTCGGTGGTGGGCGGGGACCCCCGGGGGATGAATATCTCTACTATTATAATATGGAAAAAACAAAAAAAAACCAAACTTGCACAGAAGCAGCACATAGCCACCAACATTGAACATGACAGTGACTCGGACTGTGAGGAAGCGACGCCTCAGGCGTCGGCCGTATGGCCTCGCTTCCTCATTGTCCATAGCAAGGTGAAGGAGAAACCCGTTACCAAGCTGCATCCTTTTCTGGTGGGGGAGACCCTCAGGAGCCGTGTTGGCAGGCCTGACGCCCAGCGCCTCAGGTCTGGTGACTTGCTGGTGGAGTGCCGTACCCGGGCACACTCCAGCGGGCTACTGAGGCTCTCTTCCATCGGAGACACTCCGGTGGAGGTCACACCCCACAAGACTATGAATTCGTCAAGAGGCGTAATCAAAGATCAAGTTTTGGCAGAACTGTCAGAAGATGAATTTGTACGGAACCTTAAGTCTCAGGGGGTGACTTACGTCGGGCGCTTCGCTTCCAAGCGAGGTGGTGGGGAGATCCGTCTCCCTACCATCATCCTGACGTTTGGCGCCCCCACCCCTCCTACTACCATCTGGGGAAGTTACTACTCTTTGAGAGTGAAAAAGTACGTCCCTCTCCCCCTCCGGTGCTTTAAGTGCCAAAAGTATGGCCATGGGCAGAAGACATGCCGTCAGGCAGAGGCTTCATGCGCCCGTTGCACTAAGCCCGGACACTCTGCTGAGTCCTGCACAGCCACCCCCCTGTGTGTGAATTGCCAGGGGGCGCATATGGCTTCGGATAAGAAATGCCCTCGTTGGATATCCGAGTGCAAGATTCAGCAGGTGCGTGTGGAGAAGGGGCTGTCCTTTCTGGATGCCCAAAAACTGGTTGAAGGCCCTGGTGCAGCTGCGGCTGTCCCAACCTCTAACACCTCAGTGTATACTTTCAGTGCAGCGGTGGCAGGCAAGCGCCCCACCAAAGACTTTTCATGTCAAACCCCAACTTCTTGGTTGGGGGCGGAGCCTCGGCTCATCTCGCCCCTGGAGAGTAACCCTCCTCCGGTGGTGAAGAGGAGCCAGGGAACGCAGAAGGCGGACACTGCCGGTCTGGTTTTACATTTTCAGAATTGCAGCAAGCCATGCAGAAATGTACTGACTCTGCTGCTGGATTAGATACCATCCATTATCAGCTCCTAACACATCTGCCTGAGGATTCACTCATTGTACTTCCCAAGGCCTTTAACCATATCTGGATAACCGGTCATTTTCCGCCATCTTGGCGCCAGGCTGTGGTAGAGAAAGATAATAGGAGACCCGTAAGACAATGAATTCAATAGAGCCGCATCCATCATTAATTTACGCCATTTTTAATATCAAAATTTTGATCCCAATTTTATCCCCGTTAATTCTAAATCAACCCTTTGATTTTAAAAAAGTGACGAGCATGACGGATGCGGCCTTATTGATCTGATTATCTTACGGGTCTCCTATTATCTTTCTCTATAACTATTGTCTCTATAAAAACCTAATCATGAACCTGATCAAGTGATGCCAAGTGAAACTTAATACTTATTAACAAGTTGCAACTAACTTTTAGGAACCTGCAGAGGTAACCTTTAAGTGTGTTGCCATAAGAACTTATTAATTACTTACCATAAGTTCTTACAAGTACTTACCCTAAGTTCTTACAACAACTTGACTTAAGTCACAACTTACTCGGTCAGATTTGACAAGATACAAGGACAATAAAAAAACTTTTTTTTCTCAGTAATACTCTGGCGGTGGTGCTGATGGGGTTAAAAAATCAGGCACAAGTGGTGTAAGTGGCATGGCATTTTTTCTGTGAAGTGTATGACATTAATAAACGATTACCAAATCTGATTTTTATTTGTTTAAAAGATTGTGTAGTTTTTCTGTGGTTTCCTGAACACCGATTTGTTTTCCCATCTCTAAAAAACTAGCCTTCAGTTCTTCAACATTTACGGGAGATTGACTACGCATCTTATTCTGTATTTCAGATTTTTGTTTCTTGTAATTATTTAAATCATCCTGGACTCTCTTAAATTCCTCGTCATCAATACAATTATCGTTTAATGCCTTACTGATAATAAGTTTCATACTGCTCAGCTTTGCACCAGCAAGCATACTCAATGCTTTATGTTTCTGTAATTTTGTGTGAAACCTCTTGTTCAAGGCCTCCAAACCAAAACAAGTCAGGCATGTAGCAACGCTAACACCCTCAACTGCTATTCCAGCCAAACTCCCAATTCCTGTGGCGAACAGAACAATACCCCCTACAGAACATGAAGCTGAAACTGCACCAATAGCCATAGAAGTGTTTTGAACAGAATTAAAAACAGTCTTATACCGTCTTTTGCACCGTGAATATTTCGCTTCTTCTCCTTCCAAATATTTCAAAGCTTCTGTAATATTATTTAATCTGAATGCATCTGCCTGTAATGTTTTATCTGAAGCAATTGGCATGTGTGGATCAGGCGCAAGTGTTGTTTTAGTCATCACATTTGTTTCAGTCGGATCAAGCGTTGGTAGTTGCGGATAGAAGTTTACCATTTTTTTTATTGACAAATATTTTTTTTTTTATTTAATCAGCAATTACATTTTGCAACTCTTCAAAAGTATACAATTTGCTGGCATAATAAAATGCAACAAGATCAATGTATTCAAGGTTTATGTAAGTTAGACGAACAAAAGTTGCTTTGTCGACCACCACCTTGACAGCTGGAACACTGCTCGAAACATTAATAACATCATTATTTTTTGTAATGGCAATAAAGACCTTTGATGATTCTGTCACTGTTTCATTCCATGTAAGTTTAATTCCTTGTGCAATTTGAGCCTCTTTAGCAGTAGTTACTGATCTCATGATAATTTCAAATACTATTGTCGCTTCTCTTGCGATGGTAAAGTTTGCTGGCATAAACACAACCTTTGCATCAGACCTACCCTTCCTATGTGTAAGAAGATATCTCCGTCTCTCATAATTTTCAACTTTCAGTTTTTCTCTGCTATTGTCGTCTGGGGCAAAGCTTGGAACAAGACTTACAATAAGCGGCCCCGAGTTAACAACCTTCCTAAACACTAAGGCGCCTTCGTCATCAATGTATACATAAGGACTAATAAATTCAATCTTTATGTCCCAGTCAATTGTGGGTGGGGGTGCCGGTACAGGTGAAACCACCCACTTACTACCCACATGTATTAAGTTGTAAGGCGCATTATTTACAGGCGGAGTAGGTACAGTAACATCACGTAGCTGACCAAGTTTAGGAATCTGTTTTTCACCGTCTTTCATGTCAACAATTACTTTCCTCTTGTACATGCCATTTAAATCAAGTTCAAAACCATATATTTCTCCAACATCCCCTTCCTTCTCAAAATCCTGGACGTCTGCCAAATCTTTCAATTCTGTTACTGGACATGCAACTGGTATGATTCTCGACTTTGGACCACCACTCATTTTTTATAAACAAAAATAAAATTATTTAATTTCCAACACAACACTAAAATCATGCATAAGAACTGGTTTGTCATCCTGATTAGTTACAGATATACTCAGTGACTCAAAGAAACTAGAACCTAATTTCTTAAACTGCAAATTAGGAAATCTAACAACTACACTTTCACAATACGGAGCAGTTCCAGTAGGTAAGCATCTCAACAAAGTTGAAGGCTTTCCGTTGTGTACATTCTCAGTTGTGTTTAGTTCTTTCAAATAAACATGTAGTACTCTGTGTACTGACAAATTGACAGGGCGTTTTCCAGTTATTTTAAGTTTTTTGGTCTTCATTGTTATAATACCAGACATAGCTTCATCTAAATCATCTGATCTCCACCAATCTTCGTCAATATAAAATCCAAGTAAATATGCAAATCTATCTGAAATTTTTAACCAATCTTGTTTCAGAAATTCTAATGTAACAAGTAGGTTAGCTGGATTTAAAGTTGCTTTAATTTTAAAATTACTTTGAAACCATTCAGCTATAGTACAAAAGTCATAATACCCGGGTGGTATAGCTTCAGTCTTACCATCAAAAATTACTTTATTATATATATCATCTTCTACATTAAATCATTTTACTGTATAGAACATTTCATGGATAGCTGCAGCCTTGCTACCATCACGATTATCAATCCCATTAGTTAACCACACTGGTTTGCTTGTGTCAAGGTTTGTTAAAGTGATAAACATTTTTATTATCTCATATAAAAAGGATGGAATTTAAATCACCAACCATTACCACAACAAACGCATTTCAATTTAATATGGATGCCAAATATAATGTTGCACCTACTTATGAACAGAAAATAATTCAGCTAAACCAGCTTGACATAGCTGTGTCTGACGCAAGCGTACAAGATCTATTTCAAGTGAAAGTACCAAATCCGTTTGACCATTACCTAAACCCTCCAATAACAGATGACTCTACTGCAAGAAAGTGGTCTTCAAGTCCACTACAGATGTTTCAAAACCAACTCAACTTTGCAATACTATGCTCAACTACAGGCTGTGGTGTTTCATTTACAGACCATTTGAATCACTCAAACAAACTTATTAGATCTGTCTACCGTTTCCACACTTATTACCAGCTTAGACGTATACTGTCAGAACTGCATACACCACTGCCCACTGAATCCAGTTTCAACAGGTATAACAACCCCATGGATATGAAAGCATTTGAACGCATTTGTAATGAATTTAACATAAGCACTAAGTATGACTTCACACAAAAACTTGATGATCACAAAGGCATGGGTACATTGTATTACGCTTTGAGTCACAGACAATACCCTCAAGATTATTACCCTGGTTACACTTCATTCTCATCAAAATCACAAGTCTGGTTAGGATCAATAGAGCCCCCACCCGGGTCTGCCCTGGGGGACTTGGGTGGGGTTAGGTACTTTTTAGTTCCCAGGGTCACCCTGGTCAACCCCACAGAGTGAGTTTTTCTCTCTATTCTGGGGCATGTGTTTCTGTCTACCCGAGGTCCATTCACCTGTATTTGCCTTTTTAAAACTCTCCCTACTGTCTGCACTGCCTGTAGCTCTTGATATTGGATGTGTGTTGCTAAATGGTCTTAGCTTTATTTAGGCCCCATGTGTTAGGTTTATTTAATGTATTTGACCGGCTGGCGACATACATTCAATGTTCTGTTTAGGTTGGGTTTTTTTTTTTTTTTTTCCACAAGCAGTGCAGGCACGTCCTGAGAAAGCCTTGTTGCTGTCGGGACGTTAAGCAATGTTCAATCAATCAATCAATCATTAGGATCAATACAACAGAAACAGTCAAACGCCTGGACCACATTTGTCTTAGATAAATCTGACGGGTTTACTCAAGCGGGAGTCGAGCGCGTCAATGAGTCTATCAGAACATATGTCTGGTGTTTACTAGGAGCACAATCACTAACAAAATCAAACATTTTGAATGGAAGTGGTAAATTTGAAGCACAAAAACAGTTTCTTGCAAATCTTGAAGATTCAATTAATTCAACAGTTGATCTCCCATCTAGCATACAACGCTACCAAGACGTTTTAAGATATGCCAGATCAAAAGTTGACTTTGTAGTTGGCATCGGGTTATACATGTTACCATCTGACCTTCAACTCCAAATGGGGACAATAACAAATTATAATAATGAAATCATTGTTGCAGGTGTTGGTCAAAAACTCGGTCTCAATCAATCTGTAAACTTGGGGGCCACAACCACACATGTACAGCCGTTAAAATCATTACAGACGGTAACACCCCCGGCCCCGGCCCCAGCCCCGACCCCGGCCCCAACACCGGCACTCATACAAGCGGTAACCCCTACACCAACCCCTGACACACATGAGTCAGAAAGAACTGCATTGGTAATAGGTCTAACAGGATTAGGAGTATTACTTCTTTATCTGTTTCATTAAATAACCCACCATCAACCCACCTACTGTAACCAGAAAGATCCACACATGCTCTGCCATAAACCCTACTGCCTTTGCTGTAGTAGTGATAAGCCAACTGACAACAGTGCCTATAATGCCAGGCAAAGCGTCCACTGCTTTCAGAGCCAATTTCTTAAGCAAGTCTGAAATGTGAGACAGTTGTTTCTTTACCCATGACTGTAAATCTTTTGGGTCTGTTGGAGCCGGGGGGCCAGGGGTTGGTGGTGCCGGGGCTGGCGGTGTTGAACCACCGGGTCCACCAGCACCGGAGACAGCTAACACTACAGTACTAATAATAAACCCAAGAGCTGTAATTAAACTAGCAATTGTGATACCCTGTTCTCTGAAAAGTGTTTTTAGTCTCTCAGCCAGAGTAGTGTCTTCGTGAAGTATTTTCTGAATAGTTTCTCTAATTCTGTTAACTTGGGTTTTAAGTTTTTGTCTTCCAATACTAATCACTTCTAACCGTCCTGATCTTTCTATCTGCAAATCATTTAATCTGTGCTGTATTCTTTCTTTTATTTCTGTGTCAAGATTTCCATTGTCTGCTGTAGCCAGTTTCTCTTTTTCACGTTCTATGTGTTTATCAAGCTCACCTAGTTTGGCAAGATTATTAACCTATCTCACCTCTTATCGTCTGCAGTGATTTATCCAAACCTATAATCTCCCTCATTGACAAAGGTGGGTCATCTATTGTTTTCATAGCATCATTTATTTGTCCTTCAGTAAATGAGGTTTCTTGTATCACTGTGTTTGCTATTTCTGGCAGGCTTGTTACTGGTGCCATTTCAATCTCTTGCCCTGTTGGCAACTTTGTTTGCGTGTCGTGAAGAACACTAGCCAGTCTTGGCGTGACAGGAGACCCTCCAATTCCAAGATACCTTGCCAACCCAGAGTTACCACCGACTTCACCTTTAATTGTACTTAAAGCCCTAAACTTAGAAGGATTATTTTTATGTGTTAGATATATTTTCCCTCTGTCTGTATTTACAAATAAGTGCCCTTTATCATATTCAAATTGATTAGGATCTATTACATCTGGGTGGACACCAACACTGTCATAAAATGAGTTTACTTTATCTTTTAGCAGTTCGTGATACATACTAGAAGTAGTTACCATTCCAGTCATATCTGTGATACTGGTATCTGAGACATTCATGTCATCCATTTCAAAATCTTCATGATTAAATCCTCCCGCTGCCATTGTTTTATTAATTTATTATTTTTTATTGTGCATAATAAAAATGACACAGTCTTACGGATCAAAGTTAGACCCATACAGAAAACTACGTGAGCCTCTGGGTGTTAAGGGCATAAGACAATCAATCGTCATCACAAACAATCCAAGTACTATAGACCAGAACCAAACACTTACAGTTAAGTTTCCAAACCTAGGTCCCAGTGACGTTATTGTTCCTGGCACTGCACGCCTAGCATTTAATATTGAACTAACATCAGACGCAGACGTAAACAGAACACTAGTTAACAATCTTGGTAGAGCAATTGTTAGAACTATTAAAGTAAAACTTGAAGGACAGGAAGTGTTTAGTCTTGACGACTCAGATGTGTTCTACTGTTACAAAGACCTTTGGCTCACAAGAGAAGAACGAGAGGACCGTATTTATCAAGGCATACAGCCAGATAATGTTGGTAAACTTCGAATCAATGCTGGAGACAAAACAACTAATGGGGTACCAAAGGAAGTTATTATAGCTGAAACATATGGAACCAGATTTTACATTCCACTTGAGTTTGAAATCCTCACAGCTCATCTGCCTTATTATCAAGGGGCACTGAATGACCGTCTGAGCTTTGAACTAACTTTCAATGACTACTCCAAAGTTATAAAATCATCTGCCACAGATGCAACATACAAGATCTCTAACATTTCCTTGGAATATGAATGCCTACCCGGCACCGGCCTCCACGTGGCGTAGGTGGGTAGTCCGCTCAGTCCCTGACTGAGTGGGCTAGCGGACGGGTGCCATCTTTGTCCAGGATTAGGACTTGATGTCAGCAGATATGTTGTTCAGCCTTTTCACTGGTCCGGTTTTTAAGGAGCTGTGCTAACCTAGGTCGTACCATGTTGGATTGGTCCTTAAAAATACTCGTGACTTTTTGGTCCTTTGGATCCCAAGTGTTTGCCGTGCTTGGAGACCCGTGTCGGGGGAGAAGAGGATCCTGGTGGCTGAGGTTCCCTTTGGGCTGCGGCTCACTGGTGCCAACACTCCACTTCGGCCTTGACTTCTACCTAAACGGGAGGCTAGTCGTACCGGCCTAGTCAATCGGCTCTTGTCACGTTGAGCCCTATCCCACTGTTGACATGCGGGTTGCTATACGGAGCACCATGCTATAGCTTCTGCTGCTGATTAGGTGCTTTACGCCAGTATTCCCCTGCATTCAACGGTGTGATAGAAGGCGGTGGCTCAAACGGTTCAATCGGGCTTACCCCCTTGAGTATATCTTTCGGGCAGTCTCCATTGTGCGTCGGCTGGAGACCCGCCGACAGTTGCACTTTCCCTTGTTGGGCTCGGTGGCGGGCGGGGACCCCCGGGGGATGAATATCTCTACTAATATAATATGGATAAAACCAAAAAACCAAAACTAGCACAGAAACGGCGCATAGACACCGACATTGCACATGACAGTGATTCAGACTGTGAGGAAGCGACGCCTCAGGCGTCGGCCGTATGGCCTCGCTTCCTCATTGTCCATAGCAAGGTGAAGGAGAAACCAGTTACCAAGCTGCATCCTTTTCTGGTGGGGGAGACCCTCAGGAGCCGTGTTGGCAGGCCTGACGCCCAGCGCCTCAGGTCTGGTGACTTGCTGGTGGAGTGCCGTACTCGGGCACACTCCAGCGGGCTACTGGGGCTCTCTTCCATCGGAGACACTCCTGTGGAAGTCACACCCCACAAAACTATGAATTCGTCAAGAGGCGTAATCAAAGATCAAGCTTTGGCAGAACTGTCAGAAGATGAACTTGTAAGGAACCTTAAGTCTCAGGGGGTGACTTGCGTCAGGCGCTTCGCTTCCAAGCGAGGTGGTGGGGAGATCCGTCTCCCTACCATCATCCTGACGTTTGGCACCCCCACCCCTCCTACTACCATCTGGGGAGGTTACTACTCCCTGAGAGTGAAAAAGTACGTCCCTCTTCCCCTCCGGTGCTTTAAGTGCCAAAAGTATGGCCAAGGGCAGAAGACATGCCGTCAGGCAGAGGCTTCATGCGCCCGTTGCACTAGGCCCGGACACTCTGCTGAGTCCTGCACAGCCACCCCCCTGTGTGTGAATTGCCAGGGGGCGTATATGGCTTCGGATAAAAAATGCCCTCGTTGGATATCCGAGTGCAAGATTCAGCAGGTGCGTGTGGAGAAGGGGCTGTCCTTTCTGGATGCCAAAAAACTGGTTGAAGGCCCTGGTGCAGCTGCGGCTGCCCCAACCTCTAACACCTCAGTGTATACTTTTAGTGCAGCGGTGGCAGGCAAGCGCCCCACCAAAGACTTTTCATGTCAGACCCCAACTTCTTGGTTGGGGGCGGAGCCTCGGCTCATCTCGCCCCTGGAGAGTAACCCTCCTCCGGTGGTGACAAGGAGCCAGGGAACGCAGAAGGCGGACACTGCCGGTCCGGTTGTGCCGCCTTCTGTTGCCCCTAAGCCTCAGCCCCCACCCAAACCTGTTAGTCAGTCAACTCCAAAGGCTTCTGGCTCTGGTCAGCCTTCTAAGGCCGCTAACTCTAGCGGCAGGAACGCTGCCCAGGACCAGAAGTCTAAGAAATCTATGGGACCGCTGTGCGCACGGGCCCAGAAGGGGAACACAGATGTACCCCTTCAAAACAAATATGCTGCACTGGAGGAGCGGATGGAGGGAGTGGAAGTTGTTGTTGCTGATGCTGCGGCAGCTCCACCCCCTTCCTCTCCGAAGAACCAGAGGAGGCCCGGGAGCCGGCCCCCCTCTGTTTCTTCAACTCCTTCCAAGGTAAAGGAAAATGGGCTGAAAAACTCCTTACCCCCAGATCAGACTTAATCATGGACTCTTTGCTTCAGTGGAATTGTCGTGGTTTTCGAGCTAACTTTGAGAAATTACGTCTTTTAGTCAAGTTCTATAACCCCTCAGTCATATCTCTTCAGGAGACTTACCTGAAGACTTCTGACCCTGTGTCTTTTAATGGTTTTAATGTTATACATAAAGGCTCTGATTCGGAGAGGCGCTCGGGTGGAGCGGCTCTTCTCATTAGTAGCCAAATTTTATGTAGCCCCGTTAGCAACGACACCTGTCTTCAGGCTGTCGCTGCTCGGGTTACCTTAAAAAAGACCATAACCATATGCAGTATTTACCTGCCACCATCACTGCGGGTCTGTAGCAATGATATTTTTCACTTAGTAGATCAACTGCCCCCTCCCTTTATTCTCATGGGGGATTTTAACGGTCATGCTCACCTTTGGGGTAGTGACCACTATGATGGCAGAGGTCAGATGTTAGAAGATGTTTTTTCTCAACTTAACCTATGTGTCTTTAACGATGGCTCACCTACATACTCTAACTCAGGTTCCGGATCTAGTTCTGTTCTAGACCTCACTGTGTGTGATCCTTCTCTCATGCTGGACTTTGACTGGAAGGTTCACGATGACCTGTGTGGTAGTGACCACTTCCCAGTAGTCCTGTCATCGGTCAGCTGTGAGGAGGATTCGCCGGTGGGGCGCTGGAATCTCAAGAAAGCTAACTGGTCTCTGTTTGCCTCTCTCTGTCAGTCTCGTCTTACAGAGGAGGTGGTCATGTCAGCTGAAGAACCTGTTTCTTGTTTTACTTCTATTTTGTTGGAGGTTGCAGGTGAAACCATCCCTAGAACTTCCACATCACTCCCTCGGAAGCCGAGAGTACCATGGTTCAATGAAGAGTGCCGCAAGGCCCAAACAATGCGCAAATCTGCTCAGCGACGTGCATTTCGTAATCCGTCGCAAGCAAATATTTTAACCTTTTAAAGACAGCGGGCGAAAGCCCGTTATATTTTTAAACGTGAACGCCGTGCTTCCTGGAGACGCTTCGTCTCATCTTTATCTTCTAGGACTCAGTCCCAAAATGTCTGGAAGGCTGTTCGAAGAATTAGGGGCAGGGGTGGCTCGGCTTCTGTCGGCCATCTTAGAGATGGTGCCAGTTTGGTCACAGATAAAAAGGCTGTGGCCAATTTGCTTGCCTCCACCATTGCCCATAATTCTTCAACAGAGCATTATTCACCTTTCTTCCAGAGAGAGAAGGAGAAGCGAGAATCTTGTGCTTGTGATTTTATATCGGATAACTTGGAAGACTATAATGCCCCTTTTACGTTTTCAGAATTGCAGCAAGCCATGCAGAAATGTACTGACTCTGCTGCTGGATTAGATACCATCCATTATCAGCTCATAACACATCTGCCTGAGGATTCACTCCTTGTACTTCTCAAGGCCTTTAACCATATCTGGATAACCGGTCATTTTCCGCCATCTTGGCGCCAGGCTGTGGTTGTGCCAATTCCCAAGCCGGGTAAGGATCCTTCCGACCCGGGCAACTACCGGCCAATAGCTTTGACATCATGTTTATGTAAAACTATGGAACGCTTGGTCAACGCCCGACTGGTGTGGCATCTTGAGTCACAGGGTCTCATCACAGACCTCCAGTGCGGTTTCCGGCGCTTCCGTAGTACAACTGACCATCTAGTCCGCTTTGAGTCTTTTATCCGAGATGCTTTTGTCAACAAGCAGCATGTCTATGCAATTTTCTTTGATCTTGAAAAGGCATATGACACTACCTGGAAGCATGGTATAATGTCTGATTTGTCGGACATGGGTTTTAAAGGGCATCTGCCCGTTTTTATTCACAATTTTTTGTCCAACAGGTCGTTCCATGTCCATGTGGGCTCCACCCTCTCCGACTCCTTTGAACAGGAGATGGGTGTCCCGCAGGGCAGTATTCTATCTCCTGTTTTATTTAGCATTAAAATAAATAACATTGTAAAGGCCGTCAAGGATGACTCTGAATGCTCTTTGTTTGTGGACGACTTTGCTTTGTGTGCACGAGGTCGAGGACTTGCGTCCCTTGAGAGGCGCTTGCAGCTGTGCGTTGATCGCATCCAGGGGTGGGTGTCTCTCAATGGATTCAAGTTCTCGCCCTCCAAGACAGTCTGTGTGCATTTTACTAACCAGACGAAATTTTTTCCAGAACCTAGCCTGAGCATTGCTGGAGTGCCAATTAAGGTGGCCGAAGAGGCAAAGTTTTTGGGGGTCATCTTTGACAAAAGATTGACCTTCTGCAACCATGTTAATTACCTTAGAACCTCTTGTCGGAAGGCCCTCGACATTCTTCGTGTCGTTGGTCGTACTGACTGGGGTGCAGACCGCATCGTCTTACTTCGACTGTACCGGGCCCTTGTTCGGTCCAAACTGGATTACGGCTCTGTGGTATATGGCTCGGCTTCCAAGTCTGTTCTGCAGCGTCTGAACACAATTCACCATCAAGGTCTGCGCATATGTCTGGGGGCCTTCAGGACATCTCCAGTTCCTAGTCTGTATGCCGAGGCAGGGGAGCCTTCTCTCAAGCTCCGCCGCATCCGCCTCATGCTCAGCTACGTTCTGAAGCTGAAGGCCCATCCAGAAAATCCTGCCTATGATTGTGTTTTTTAACCCGTCGTTTGCAGAGATTTACGATGCCCATCCGGGAGCTGTCCGTCCACTTTCCTTCCGTGTCCGACCTCATCTGCAGGCGGCCGGAGTGGACCTGGACAAAGTTTCGGAATCTCTGCAACACGTCACTCCACCCTGGCTACTACCAGTTCCTGACATCTTGCTGGACTTGACTGCCCACAAGAAGGATTGTACTCCACCAGCCATATACCAACAGAGCCTCAATGAACTCCTTTCAATTTTTCCTGGCTATTGTCGTCTTTATACGGATGGGTCCAAGTCTGAGGATGGAAGAGTGGCTGCGGCTGCAGTGTCCTCTCGCCATCCTAGACGCCCATTTAAGCTCCGTCTCCCTGACCATTCCTCTGTATTTAGTGCAGAACTGCAGGCCATTCTGCTAGCACTCAAGCATGCCTATCAGTCTCGGGAAAGGAACTTCCTGATTCTGTCTGACTCTCTTTCTGCCCTGCAGGCCCTTCAGGGCGCGGGAACAGACCATCCACTGCTGGTGCAGATTAGAGAGCTCTACGCGGACTTGATGAAGGAATATTATGACATCATTTTTATTTGGGTTCCAGGCCATGTGGGCATCGAAGGCAACAGAATCGCAGATTCTGCTGCCAACAGTGCCCGCAGTGACCCTGTCCCTGACACACAGACTGTCTATAGTGATTTTAAACCTGTTATTAGTGCGTACATAGCCCGCGAGTGGCAGTCCGAGTGGGACAAAGAGGAAGGGAACAAGCTTCATGAAGCTCTTCCTAAGTTGTCTGACAATCTACCTTTCCGCTGCGGCAGCCGCCGTGAGGAGACTGTCCTTGCTCGGCTCCACAATGGGCACACATATGTTACGCACTCTTACTTACTTAAACAGGATGAGCGTCCATGGTGTTTTGCCTGTGATGAGCAGTTTTCTGTTCGACACTTTTTGCTGTATTGTGCTGACCTAATTGACACCAGATATAAACACTTCACAGCAGACTCCTTGAAGGTTTTGTTCCGGGATGTTCCCCCGGACAAAATCTTCAATTTTTTGAGAGAATGCAATATTTTTAACAAGATCTGAGCATTCATAGACTATGTGAATTTTTTTATTTGCCCTTTTTGAGAGTCTGTAGACGTTTCTTTTCCAGACATGTGCGACATTTTAGCCTGAGATTTTTAATCTATATTTACATCTTGTCTTAAGACCTTGCTTTTAGTCTGGCTGACCAGATTTTTACCCATCCCGCCGTGAGATGGCCTTAGTCGCCTGCTCGGCGTTAAACCCAAATAACTAACTAACTAACTTGGAATATGAAATTGTCACACACACACTGATCTAGCCAGACTCATTCAAAATCAGTATCAGTCAAGACTGCCAATTTATTATGACAGGGTAATTAGACATAGTTTAATGCAAAAAGACAAGAGTGACCCAATGTGGAACATAAACTTAAACACACCTGCTAGGTCACTGAAAGGTATTCTTATGTTGTTTGTTGAACCAGCAGATCCATATAAACGGGATTCAGAAAAATTCTACAATCCTAAGATTACACATTTGTCCTGTACAATTGAAGGCCGCCCTAATCAAGTGTACGCTTCAGGTTTGTTACCTTATCAACACTACGATGAGATCACAAAGTATTTTGCGGGTGGAAGGATTAGAGATAAACCAGCAAACATTGCGTGCAAAGATCTACATATGTATGATGTTAGGATCGGACAATACCTTACAAACAAGTATGCACTGTGGCTAGACCTTCGTAGTACAGATGATGATTATCTTCATGGGTCAGGTCGAACTGTCGAGAACGGTAGTGATGGAATAACAATTCAGATACAAAAGAAGGTTGAAAAAGCCGAAGCCATAAACATATATTTGTACCTGATATATGATGCACAACTCAATATACAAGACAGTAGACTAAGTGGACACATATATTAAAATTATATTGTGTATTAAAATGAACCTGAGCTTAATGACCCTTGACCCACACTGTGGATTGTTTGTTGGTGCCACAGGGTGTGGGAAAACTGAATTTGTTCTTAACTTATTACAAACAAGATACATACACCACTTTGAAAACATTGTCATATTTTGTCCTACGATCAAACACAACAAAGCTTATCACAATCGTTTATTCATTTGGACTGACAACAACATATATTTAGTCGACCCTGAGAAAAAACTGAATGACTACCTACAATATTTTTACAAGCAATTTGAAGGACAGCCAACATTGTTTATTGTTGATGACTGCTCAGCAGAGAAATACATTGTCAAGAAGAGAAACACTCTAGCAGAACTTGCTTTCAGTGGCAGACATGCAAATGTCAGTGTATGGATTCTCACTCAAAAATATAATGCTGTACTAAAAGATTTTCGAGAACAGTTAAAGTTTATCTGTTTGTTTTACTGTAAGGACCGTAACAGCTTTGAAGACTGTCTCAGAGAGAATGATGTCATACCAAATAAACATGAACGCGATGATGTAAAAAATAAACTGAAATCAACTAAGCATCTAAAGCTCATTTTAAAGACAGATCAGCCCACAGGGTATGGGTTAGTAAATTAATTTTTGTTTTTTAAAATAACAATATAAATGAACCCTGATGAAATCCTTCTATTGAATGATATCAATGCTGTTGAGAACAAAGACTTAGACTCGAAAAAACAGCGTCTTTTGTCTGTGATTGTCTCAGGCAAATCAAAGACTTATCTCGGGAAACAATACATGACAGATGATATTGAATCTCTTACGGCTGACGAACTAATCAAGCTTCATTCAAAATATGAAAACCACATCGCTTCACTAATGACTCGTGATTTAAGTCGATCTCTAGTATGTCTATACACAAAAGCAGTGAGTCACTTTCTACCTGTGGATAGTGACAGTCTATCACACGACCTTGAAAGCAATCCTATTGTTTCAAGTTCAATTGGCAAATTAGCATGTGTCATGTTTTACAAGTTTGGAAATTACCTTGCACCTGTAGTAACCCTTCTTGTTACTGGGAGTCATATTGATTTTTCGAAAATAAATTTTACTGCAGAAGAAAATGGAAGAAACCCAGACGACTCCACAACTGAACCCCGACCCTGTTTTGACACAGGTTCAAACTGTGACGAAGACTAAAAGTCCAGGCAGGGTTGAGGCTGGAAAAAGATTAGCTGAATATAATAGGCAAAAAAAATTACAGCTTAAGGCACAAACAGAAAAGACTCATGTGACTGACCAGGCGTCAGGATCGTCAGGACCGTCACTACCGTCAGGACTGACACCGACAGGACACCTTCATCAAAGTGAGAGACAAACAACTAAGTCTGACAGTGAAACAACGAAATATATAGTTGCCGGATTTGTTGTCGGATTTGGTTACGTAGGTTATCAATTATACAAAAAATACAAACCACAGACTCGTACAGTGACCAAAAAATCAGACACTCCAAAAACAAAACCAGAAGTCGCCACATTACCAGTAACATCCAAAGCCGTTGACCCATTTTATATGCAGTAAATAAAAATATTATTTTAATTTTTCTTGTATTAGAAAATGAACGACTCAAAAAATTTAATGAACCTTGTGTATCACTCTGAGGTAATCAGTGGATTAGCAGTAGCTTATTCTATGCTGGGGAAAAGTCTACTCAAAATGAAATCAGCAGACTTGAGTAGACTCGATTTCGAAGACAGCGCTAAGCTAATTGTAGTTGTTACAGCGTCGATTGCGACAAAAGATTTTCTTGTTAAGCAAGGAATTATTCCCGAAAATGTTTCTATGTAAATAAAAATAATATGGCGACGATAGCTATTATGATAGGAGGTGCGATGGTTAACGCATTGGCTTTCAGTGGCTCTAATTATCTCTTTTCAAAAATGGGTAGAGAAGAATCTGCTCTGGAGATGAGACGACACAATGAAGCATCTGAAAAACTTGCTCAAGCCCAGCAGGATTATGAGAAGAATAGAATTGAGAAACTTGATTTCATCAATGAAAAACTCAGGCTTGAAGGTCACGCACAACATACGTTTTCAAATACAGACGAAGCAATCAGGGAATATTTTCTTGTCACAGGTGAAGACATGTCTATCCCAAAACTGAAACTAAGTGACTATTACAAACCGAGTACAGAACAAAGAAACGGGGAGATAATCTTTGTTCTAGTGGGAATGACATTTGTTTATTTTATAGGAGTTTTCATTGCTAGAAAAAATGGCAGCCGAAAATAAACTATCAAAAATATATTACTCTACATCAGGCTATTGGAAAGGAGCAACAGCTATTGAAAAATTACATGCCGCTGTGGGCGGAGATATAACACTCAATCAAGTCAAACAATGGTTACAGAGACAAGCAATTTGGCAGATATATCTCCCTGCTCCAAGAAAGATAACAAGGCCTCATTTTGAGAACACAACACCAAATGACACACATCAAATGGACCTCCTGTTTTTACCACATGACACAATAAGAAAGAAACGATACAAGTATGCATTAACTGTTGTAGACATTGCTTCAAGGTATAAAGACGCTGAACCCACATCTGACAAAACAGCCAGTACAGTTGCTGCAGCATTATCAAAGATATATAGTCGAGGCCCTTTAAGATACCCCAGACTAGTGCAAGTTGATGATGGATCAGAATTCAAAGGTGCTGTTAATCAGTTATTTGCTAAGCATGGCGTACTGGTCAGACGAGGCATTCCAGGTGTGCACAGATCACAGGCAGTTGTAGAGAACTTTAACAAACAGTTATCAGAAAGACTTTTCAGTTACCAGTATTCTAAGGAACTCATGCATGACACCCGGAACACTGAATGGGTTAAGAGATTACCACATGTGATAAAAGCAATGAACGATGAAGGACACCCAAAACCTGCTGATGCTATTAAATTGAAAACAATTACAGAGCCAAAAACAATGTCAACCCAGGCACCGCTTGCACCAGACACAAGTTTATTTACCAAACAGGTGAGATATTTATATCAACCAGGGGAAGCATAAAATGACGTAAAGCGCCGGGCAACAGACCCCATCTGGTCAACATCCGTTCATAATATAAAAAAAATAATTCCCGGCGCAGACGCAACAATATATTACCTGTATGACCCTGCACCCCAGAGGGCATTTGTCAGAGAAGAATTACAGATTATTCCCTCAGACACCGTTACTCATTTCAGTAACTAAGTCGTCAATTAATTCATCAACCAGTTCATCACAAATGTCTTCAGATAACTTGAGTCTGTAATGCCCAGGTGCATAAGCTTTTTCCTTAGTGTGAAACACTCTTTTCGTGTCTCCAACTGCAAGTGACTTCTTATGTGTTTGGATCATTTCAAGATTGTGTTTGTTTGATCTCAGTGACTTGTTTGGATAATCAGGCATCAATGCACCGTTTAACACTTGCTTGTAATGTTCATGACGTATGTCTTTATTTTTTATTGCTGTTTTTTTAATTCCTTTGGCTTTGGACTGACTACCCTTCTGGTGCAGTATAGAATACATTTTTGATCTCAGTCCAACATACTCAACTATTGGCACACCATTTAGTTCATCCTTAAACTTCCCAGGCACTTTCTTGTTTTGTGTGCTAAACAGTGGATGGTCTTTAGGATAATCAGACGTGTCATACATGTGTAACTCTGTTTTCATGTCTTCATAAAAGTCTTCAGTACACACATCAATGATCATAGAGTCAGTGTCAGTGTATAACAGACGGCAGTCAGGATACTTTGGTTTGAAGTAATCATAATAAAATTCAAGCATCAATAGTTTTGACAACTCAAGAATTGCCATACCAATGAATACTGGCTTGTCCAGTTTGACAATCTTTTTTTTGAGTGACACTGCATACAATGATGAATGAAACTCTTTGTACCCCGTGTACTGAGGCTTGCCTGTAAGTTTAATTGCGCCCAATTCAGTTGTGACCAGTCTCACATCTTTTCTGTGATGAGGATTTTCCATTGTCTTGCCAAAACAGGCATTGTTCATAAGCTTAAAGAAGTCTTTGTCAAATGCAGTGTTGCCATCTCTGGCACGAAGGGTTGTGTTCTTCATTATGTAATCTTTCATGAAATCACTCTGATCAAATTGAATGCCTCTGTGAACTTTCTTTAATACTAACCCATGTCTGATGTAAAACTGCAACAAGCGGTAGTGACAAACGTAATTAAATTTGTCATTCAAATTTGGTACAAGTTTAGTGTCTTCTTTTTTTCCTGTCATACTCATTTTCTCAACAGCTAATGGATAATCATTATGGTAATCGTGTAGGTGGTGTGGGTACTCCAGGTCTACTTCAAAGATCCAACCCTTCGCGTCGTTTCGGTCAAGAGTCATAATATAGTTTGTTAACCCTGACTCTGTTACATCATACTGTGACAAATCATACAGACAAAAGTTTTTCAAGGGCAATAATTCACACATTGCCCAGCCATACAAATTGTTAGCGTCTACACAGGTAATGAATGACCTTGACCTTGAGGGGTCAAAACCCTGGCCAAGGTCACCATGTCCGTCCAGATATTTATTGTTGGCTCTGGCATAATTATTTGCTGCAATACTAATGCCTCCCCTCAATCCACGTTCCACCATTTCACCCATCGTACGATCAGACAACAGGTCAATAAATATCTTACTGGATTTCAAAAATGCATCCCAGGTCATGCCAGGACTAGTTATGTAACAAGCAGGGTCAAGCTTGTAGTGTAACAAACCCTTTTCACGGTAACTTTCAAATACGTCTGCTAGCAAACAAACATCTGCTTTCAAGTACTGGTCATGGTAGTCACCAATTGTCTGACACCCCAACTTCCCCCACGCATCAAGAGCATGCTGGTATTCAGAGTCAGAAATACCTTTTCCAGTTAGTGTAGAATAAAATTTATCTTTTGGTGGCAGTCTTGTTTCTTCAAACACAACCCAGTGATCAATGTACTCATACGGATACACTCCTTTTTTAATCAAGTCTGGCTCAAAATATTTACTTGTTATTGGATACTCAGTCAGTCCTTCTGCCAGACTAGCCAATCCTAAAGACAAATGTTGCATGGAGTCATAAAATGCTAATTTGTCTAACCTAAAAGTCAAGTACTTTTCAGTTGTCTGGGCAATACAACTTATGTTTTTGTACGACTCATCTACAGCCTGCATGATAATGTGTGAATCATACCCTTTGAGATTGTGGAAAAAGATTGGCAGTTTGTATGTCTTGGGATCTGTTTTTAATAATAAGTTACAATTGTTATGTGCAGCGCCTCTGTAACGTCCAGTTATGTGATCGTGGTCACGAACTTTATCACCCTGGAGGGGTTGTTCACAAATCCAACACGTCTCAGCTGTATCAAATTTTAGTTTGTCTTCTTCTGTCATTACCAAAGGCATCTGACATGTTGTGAGATATTGTACTACCTGACTATACAGATGTCTCATTTCTGTTAAAAACAAACATGCTGCATTTTCACCCCTGTAGATAACAGGCTCTGAATGAAGACCGTCTGACCTAACAAGAATGTATCCAAAAGAACACACCACTTGGTCACTCAATTTTATAGTCTTTGGTAATGACTCTGGAACAGGACCGTCATACGGAACAACTAATGATTCAAAATCAGCATACACTACAAACGGCAACTTTTGCTGATTCCCATAGTTCTTAAAATACACTTGACTACCAGGATCTGGATACTTAAGTACAGTTTGTATGTCATCAGCTGACCTGCAGTGTAGAACGTGTTTGTGCGCTACGTTTATGGAGGAGAATCTTTGTAAACATTTTTTACACACTTCCTGTTTGCCATTGTGCTTTGTAGTATGTCCATGAATTAGACGTGACATATTTCTAATAATTGTGTAGTGAAAGTTATTGTCATCTCCGATTAGCAACATGTCAACATGTCTATCTTCTGACTGACCATAGGTTGGTGCCATTGGGGATACTCTAATTGGTTGCAACTTGTTCACAAATTCATTATCCCACACATACACATTTACAGATATACCAGGATTTAGTTTTTCAAACAAATCTATGTCCTCTATTTTAACAGGGAACTCAATGCCACTAAAAACGAGTTCATTTACAAATTTAGTGTAGTTAGATACACGTTCAGGTTTTGATTTTACAAAGTGTAGTTTAGCAAGCACACACCACATGAAACAATAGTTGTCATTGTTCTGTATGTTGACGACAGCCTTTTTGTTTGCTACTTCTGTTGGCAGTGGCAACCATGATTTACCTAATATAGGATGATACCTAGACTGCTTTAGTTGTAGTTCATGTACATGTCCTTCGTGCCAACCAGACCCCTTCATTTTTGCACTGTCAATCGCCTGAAGGAAGTCTGGTAATAGTCTGTCTCTGAACACGTTCTCCAATTCTCTTCTTGTGTTAACTGTGTGTTGTCTTGTTGATATATACGATACAATTACCTCACCGCCCACCCTAGTGAATTCGATTTTTGCAACAATCTGAATCTTAACACTGCCTGTCAGAAGATTTTGTTGTATGACAGAAAAAGAGTTTTCTATTGATTCGTAAACATTATTAGTATTGGATATGGATAAGTTTGTTGTGTGAAACACGTTTCTTAAACTAGATGAGCCAGGGTTTTGAACATTGTCCGTCATTTTTATTTGTCCGACAAAATAATAAATGAAAAAATATTACTGCTGGCTCACCTTGTGTAATACCACTTTATTAATTTTAACACTGTCAATATAAACATTTAGTTTGCGTAGTTGCTTAAATATGCTATAACAAACTTCCCCTAACCAACCATAGTTGGTATCATCAACTTTAAAAGTAGGTGTCTTTAAATCAACTGTCATGCGCTCCACATCTGGATGCTCATCAACATAATCCAAAGTCACACTATATGTAGCATATATTTCTGATGGTGCTGAAAGGCTTATGTTAGTCTGTTTGGGTAATATTAAGTCAGTAAAATGCATAACATCTTTAAAACAGTGTGAGATATCAAGCACTTGTATGATTTGTCCGTCTGTCATTTTTATTGGACAAACAAAAGAATAATTGTTATCAAGCAAAATCATGTTTTCTAGGAAATTACACTGAACAGTAATTTTTTTACGTTTGCACCACTCCAGCATGTATTTTCTGTTCATGGTCAATGATATAAGGGACATAATCATTAGAAGATTTAACCACTATACAGATTTGTCTCCCATAGACTATATGTGGCATACCCAAGAATGACCTTGTCACTGATTTGTGAGTGAGTGTGTTGCAATGGAGTACTCATTGAGGATATTGTTTTTGTTTGTGTGTAGCAAGGGTACAGGTATGTACATTTGTAGGCTTAGCTCAGTGACATATCTCATGTGTGTGTGTGTCATTGGATTATGCAGAGATTCAGAAATCTTTACAGTTGACTCAAACCCAATAAAAAAAAACAGTGGCTCTTGAGAATCTCGCCATGCTCATAAGAATCTGTGATCGAGTGGGCTACTGAAAATGTACAATAAAACATGTTTGTTTGTTTTAATGTTTTCATAGAAGGGATTACTCTACTTGTTCAGTAGACTCATAGCGTCACTGTGAACCCTAAATAACTGAACTGTGAGTTGAGTTGTATTGCTGTGCATTGGCGTATACATGTTCTGTGTGTTTGTGTATACATGTTCTGTGTGTTTGTGTGTGTGTGTGTGTGTCAGTGCGTGCGTGTGTTTGTCTGTGTGTTAGTGCGTGTGTGTATGTGTGTTATGTACCTCTAACAAAACCTGTTTGGCTCAAATAGCATGTTTTCAAAGTGACAGTTGACACACATGGCACTGGAATAGAAACGTGGGTAGTGTCACTGCACCTCGCTGAGAACGCCGGTAAACAAAACCTGTTCGCCCATACAGGGGTGAATGTAATGGGTGTACACACAAGTATTCAGGGCTGTCAGCTGGCAATGGTGGAGTGCCACAAAGACTTTGTATGGCATAGGCATTGATGGCTGTGTGGTGTAAACATATTCCGGATAAACATTAGGACGACATGATTGAGAAAAGTGTGTTATGATACCATTGTGCGCGTGTGTGTGTGTGTGTGTGTGTGCGTGTGTGCGTGTGTGTGCATGTGTGTGTGTGTCAGTGTGTGTCTGTGTTGTGTGTGTGTGTGGGGGGGGGGAGTGGGGGGTATCTTAAGGATCTGTTGTATTATGTACTCAGTCGGTGTCTGTATAAAGCAAGGTATGATTTTCTGAGGTGTCTCTTTTCACCTTATTTACAGTCTAGTCATGTACACCAGTCCAGCCCACAGGGCGTGAAATTGAATAAGAGTTATTATCTCTCACGGGCTGGTGGTTTTCAATGACTCACGTTTAGACAGTATGCACCCGGAAGAAAAATCTCGGTGCAGACAGACAGGTGTTTATGACTCACTGTAGGCAAACAAGTCTTCAGCTTTTTCATGTTACTGTACACTGGATTAAAGAGGCAGGTACGTAATAGCACATCTATATAGACTTTTAAATCAGACCTCTTTCTCTATGTGAGGTGGCTATGAAGACATGTATGTTACCTACAGACGGTACCAAGGGTAACAACACAAACATTAGTAAGCAGACGTCAGGCCTATTCAGCCAAACAAAAGAGCGACGACATTATCGCTTGAACATTATGTCAAAATTTATATTCATAAATTTTGGAGCCCTATGAGCTCGGCAGAGTATTCGAAACTGAAATGCTAACCTATACGTTGCTCGTGGCAAATGATCACGTCAAGACCCTCAGTCTACTCATAATGTGAGTCCTGAGAGTACAGCTGACTGAAACGTTTTACAACGGAAGTCAAGCCTGGAGTCTTGGGGGCTCTTGAGGATCTGTTGTCTATGCACCCAAAAGAAATATCTTACAATCTGTGTGTGTGCGTGTGAGTGTGAGTGTTTGCGTGCGTGTATGTCTGTAGTTATATGTGTCTGAGTGTGCCTGTGTGTGTGTGTGTGCGTGCGTGTGCGCGTGTACGTGCGTGTGCGTGCGCGTGCGTGTCAGTGCGTGTGTGTGTGTGTAAGATATTATTTGTTAGTTTTCCAACTGGCTGTTTATAGTGCAGAGTATGACCTCCGTTTTGATTTCTCGGGAACCAGTCATAAGTATATATGAAGTCGACTTCACAAAGCCTTAGGGCTTATTCATAGAGTGTCAGGTCTCGTGGCGCGCTACTGTGTCAGCTGGCTTGCAACGCGTCGTGTCCTGCCTAAAGTGCTGGCGACGGGCTGTGTTTACGTACATAGTAGCATTGCGACATTAGTCATATGAGCTAATTAAGAGAGGGAGGAATACTGAGTGAACTGAAGTATTATTAACACAATGACTGAGTTAACCCCTTAAGTATTATTTTTGATTTTCATAAAAATGTGGCTGTTTAAATAATAATGATTTAGGGGTAACTTCCAATAGTATTTACTCTGTGCGGGAGACATGGAAAATGAAGGGTCAAAAACTTATAATCAAGGGGGTTAACTCAGTCATTGTGTTAATGCTGGTTCAGACCACTCAGTATTCCTCTCTCTGTGGTTGTGCCAATCCCCAAGCCAGGTAAGGATCCTTCCGACCCGCGCAACTACCGGCCAATAGCTTTGACATCATGTTTATGTAAGACTATGGAATGCTTGGTTAACGCCCGACTGGTGTGGCATCTTGAGTCACGTGGTCTCATCACAGACCTCCAGTGCGGTTTCCGGTGCTTCCGTAGTACAACTGACCATCTAGTCCGCTTTGAGTCTTTTATCCGAGATGATTTTGTCAGCAAGCAGCATGTCTATGCAACTTTCTTTGATCTTGAAAAGGCATATGACACTACCTGTAAGTATGGTATAATGTCGGATTTGTCGGACATGGGTTTTATAGGGCACCTGCCTGTTTTTATTCACAATTTTTTGTCTAACAGGTCGTTCCATGTCCGTGTGGGCTCCTCCCTCTCCGACTCCTTTGAACAGGAGATGGGTGTCCCGCAGGGCAGCATTCTATCTCCTGTTTTATTTAGCATTAAAATAAATAACAAATAACATTGTAAAGGCCGTCAAGGATGATTCTGAATGCTCTTTGTTTGTGGACGATTTTGCTTTGTGTGCACGAGGTCGAGGACTTGCGTCCCTTGAGAGGCGCTTGCAGCTGTGCGTTGATCACATCCAGGGGTGGGTGTCTCTCAGCGGATTCAGGTTCTCGCCCTCCAAGACAGTCTGTGTGCATTTTACTAACCAGATGAAATTTTTTCCAAAACCTAGCCTGAGCATTGCTGGAGTGCCAATTAAGGTGGCCGAAGAGGCAAAGTTTTTGGGGGTCATCTTTGACAAAAGATTGACCTTCTGCAACCATGTTAACTACCTTAGAACCTCTTGTCAGAAGACCCTCGACATTCTTTGTGTCATTGGTCGTAATAACTGGGGTGCAGACCGCATCGTCTTACTTCGACTGTACCGGGCCCTTGTTCGGTCCAAACTGAATTACGGCTCTGTGGTATATGGCTCGGCTTCCAAGTCTGTCGTACAGTGTCTGAACACAATTCACCATCAAGGTCTGCGCATATGTCTAGGGGCCTTCAGGATATCTCTAGTTCCTAGTCTGTATGCCGAGGCAGGGGAGCTTCTCTCAGGCTCCGCCGCATCCACCTCATGCTCAGCTACGTTCTGAAGCTGAAGGCCCATCCAGACAATCCTGCCTATGATTGTGTTTTTAACCCGTCGTTTCTAGAGATTTATGATGCCCATCCGGGAGCTATCCGTCCACTTTCCTTCCGTGTCCGACCTCATCTGCAGGGGGCCGAAGTGGACCTGGACAAAGTTTCGGAATCTCTGCAACACGTCACTCCACCCTGGCTACTACCAGTTCCTGACATCTTGCTGGACTTGACCTCCCACAAGAAGGATTGTACTCCACCAGCCATATACCAACAGAGCCTCAATGAACTCCTTTCAATTTTCTGCTATTGTCGTCTTTATACGGATGGGTCCAAGTCTGAGGATGGGAGAGTGGCTGCGGCTGCAGTGTCCTCTCGCCATCCTAGATGCCCATTTAAGCTCCGCCTACCTGACCATTCCTCTGTATTTAGTGCAGAACTGCAGGAATTTCTGCTGGCACTCAAGCATGCCTATCAGTCTCGGGAAAGGAACTTCCTGATTCTGTCTGACTCTCTTTCTGCCCTGCAGGCCCTTCAGGGCGCGGGAACAGACCACCCACTGCTTGTGCAGATTAGAGAGCTCTACGCAAACTTGATGAAGGAATATTATGACATCATTTTTATTTGGGTCCCAGGCCATGTGGGCATTGAAGGCAACAGAATCGCAGATTCTGCTGCCAACAGTGCCCGCAGTGACCCTGTCCCTGACACACAGACTTTTTATAATGATTTTAAACCTGATTAGTGCATACATAGCCTGCGAGTGGCAGTCCCAGTGGGACAAAGAGGCAGGGAACAAGCTTTATGAAGCTCTTCCTACGGTGTCCGACGGTCTACCTTTCCGCTGCGGCAGCCGCCGTGAGGAGACTGTCGTTACTCGGCTCCACATCGGGCACACGTATGTTACGCACTCTTACTTACTTAAACAGGATGAGTGTCATGGTGTTTTGCCTGTGATGAGCTGTTTTCTGTTCGACACTTTTTGCTGTATTGTGCTGACCTAATTGACACCAGATATAAACACTTCACAGCAGACTCCTTGAAGGTTTTGTTCCGGGATGTTCGCCCGGACAAAATCTTCAATTTCTTGAGATAATGCAATATTTTTAACAAGATCTGAGCATTCAAAGACTGTGAATTTTTTTTTATTTGCCTGTTTTGAGAGTCTGTAGACGTTTCTTTTAAAGACATGTGCGACATTTTAACCTGACATTTTTAATCTATAGATGATTTACATCTTGTCTTAAGACCTTGCTTTTACTTTAGTCTGGCTGACCAGATTTTTACCCATCCCGCCGTGAGATGGCCTTAGTCGCCTGCTCGGCGTTAAACCCAAATAACTAACTAACTGTAATTTGACCTGTCAGTGCCGTGTCGTCAGCGTATTTGTCCATGACACAGTCTTCATGAGTGGCTCTACAGTCTGCTGTGTACAAAGAAAACAAAAAAGGCGACAGGACAGTCCCCTGTGGTGCACTGGTGTTGCTAAAAAAATACATCTGAGATTAGATCCGGACTAATTCTGACATAGTTAGTGAGATAGTCCAAAACCCAAAGAATGGTAGAGGCATTTATGTTCATGTGAACTAGTTTGGAAGCGAGTATGTGTGGCTGAATGGTGTTAAAAGCAAACGAAAAATCGTAAAACATCGGTCGAATGGAGGCTCCTGGTTTTTCTAAATGAGAGTAGATGTCATCAATACCTCTTTGCCGATTCTGTAAGCAAACTGTAAGCAAAAATACCTCTAAATGTTATTTTGTTTCTGTGTTTTCTTATAAATAAAAATGTAAATCATCATTTTATGTAAGAAAAAAATAAATATTTGCATTTGCTTGTTTTTGTGAGGTGGTAAAGATGCGAAAGTGTAAACTCGTCCAAAGTAACATTTGGAAGTATGAGTGAAACCAAATTCATTCGAGCTTCGTACTCTCTCTCCGAACCTCTTTCAAACTGACAGAGTGCACTACTAGCCTTCTGCTGAGAACTGGAAGCTATTCAAATGCAACATATACTAATGGTCAAAACTTAAGGGCCACCCCACTTTTTTGTGTCATTGTTTATTGTCGCAAGTACGCTAATAAAATACAATGTTCTTTCGATCCAAATGGGTTAAAAGTTGACCTTAGTCCACTATACAGGGAACAGTAGACAACAATTCATCAATTTCCACGAACATGTCAAATGCACATGAAACATCGTCAGTTTTTGTGAAAAGCTGTCCGATATTGGCAAGCGTACCAAAGATAGGCAGGTGGAAAAACTCGGTGAAGTCATGATGCACGTGCTAAAGAGGTCAGTCGTGAACACTGAGCACTTCTGTTTCACTACTGACTCAGTACAATAATCGTCACTTTCCTAACCATGCCTCCACGATGAAGCCTAACGCCAGTAGATCAAGGCCAGGCGTTAGCATGTCTGCAGGATGGAATTTCAAGACGAAAAGTTGGGAGACGTCTTGGGGTGTCCCATTCAGTGATCCAGAGGCTGCTGGCACGATTCCAAAATACTGGAAGGGCAGAAGGACGACCCTGCTCTGGACGCCAGCGCTGCACCAGCAGAAGGGAGGACAGATACCTCTGTGTGGCAGCTCTGCACAACTGAACTGTCACGCCAACCACTCTGCGACGTCATCTGATGCAAGCTGCAAATGTTAACGTCAGCAGAAGCACAGTCTGCCGACGTCTGCGTGAAATTGGCCTGGCTTCATGCAGAGCAGCAGTGAGAATACCCGTCACTCCAGCCCATCGCAGAGCCCGGGTTGCCTGGTGTCGTCAATATGTGAGGTGGAACAGACTCCAGTGGACTCAGGTTCTGTTTACTGATGAGTCACGGTTCACTGTGTATTTCGACGACAGGGTGAGGGTCTGGAGACGCCAGGGAGAGCGATTCACGGATGGATGCGTCCAAGAGGTGGATCACTATGGTGGAGGCTCAGTCATGGTCTGGGCAGGCTTCAGCAGAGAAGGCAGGACCCCCGTCCATGTCATCCGAGGCACCCTGACTGGACTGCGCTATTGAGACAAGATTGTGCAGCCCTTCATCCAACCAGCTCTCCAAGCCATAGGCGACAATGCTGTTCTGCAGGACGACAACGCTCAACCTCATCGCGCCCATGTGGTGGTTGAGTACCTTGAGCAACGGGGCATCATGAGGATGGAGTGGCCAGCTCATTCATCTGATCTGGCTCCCATCGAGCACCTCTGGGGTGTGCTGGGGCAACGTGTAGTCAGCAAGCAACACCCCCACCTCAAGGCGTCCCTCAGCTGACTAAATTCCTGCATCAAGAGTGGGAAGCGATCCCACAATATGTTCTCCGAACCCTGGTAAACTCCATGCGTCAAGACTGCATTGGATACTTGGCTGCAAACGGTGGGTACACTCGCTACTGACTGGACCAGTCTTGTGTGACTTTTCAAATGAGGGGTGGGTGAACATTCTAAACTACTGCTGTTGTTACAATTGCTTGATTTACTCAAAACTTAAATGAAATTGTTACTGAATAAATTAGCAAAGTACTGACTCCAAGTATTGTTATATTATTTGTGTGGTGTTGTCAGTGCGTCTGCGATAAAAAGTGGCCCTTAAGTTTTGACCATTAGTGTAGTTCGCAGGCTGTAGGTTTTCTATTGTAAAATGTGAAAATTATGTAGTCCAAAATAACAGCGAAAACAGGAAGCGATCGTCGATTACCATTTGAAAAACTAAGAAAAAAAGTCTGTATTTGTTTCATTCACAATTTAATCATGACCTACACATTTCTAACACATCACCCAAGGACTCGGGATAAAAATAGTTCTGTCTTTATGCGTGTAGTGAAAAGAAGCGGTGCCTGCTGGTTGACATGTGTGGCGGAAACATGCGTTACGTTGGACGGCTATTTTTCTTCACTGGCCAAAAGGGCAAGGTATCGGAGTTAGTTTGGGGGGAAAATAAATCACACACTCGCTTCAGTTCACAAACAGCAGGAAACAGCGGATTTAGACTTGTTATTAAAACTCGATCTGATTTGGTAATGAAAAGAGAAAGGGTCTTAATGCATTTCACATTTCCATCCGCCATTTTGGGCAACTTTTTGGCATTTCAGGCGTAAAAACACAAAACGAAGATATCGTATTTTGAAGTGAATTTTATTTCAGTTCATAGTCTTTTCAGTTCACTATGGATCGGTATCAGCAGCACAGCCGATCAGTAGGAAAGGTTTACACTTGTCTGAGAGATGACCCTTTGTGGTACACAGCTTTGGAGAGTGACCCATGTATGATGTCAGCCGCACTTATAACAAAAGTAAAGCAAATTCAGCCTTAGTTTAGCCATCTGGAGTAAGTTTTAAACAACACTAATAAAATATTTGTTGAGTGTATTTCTGTGTCTGCGAAGAGTGGTTGAGGGTACCCTTACATCAAGGCTGTATCTCTGGTGCATCCATAAGGATCTTCAGGGTACGTGTGGAGGACACAATACAGTAAATGTTAACATCAGCCTGGCTGATTAGTTTGTATTTTTTGGTGCAGGGTGGGTGGGTCTCAGAAGCTGAAAACACTAGAAAAATGATCATATGTATCAATTTTTGGGCTCGCATTCGAGCAAAAGTAAAAGTAAAAGTAAGCCAGTGGTCATCCTGGTAAACTTTAATGTTGGCATTTTCTCAGAGAATATTTAAACCACAGTGTTCAAACTTGGCCCTAGGATACTTTGTGGCAAGACCTATTTAAACATACCAATTTGAGTGGCCTCTCTCAAAGGTCAAGTCACAGGGGATCATGATATATCTCTCTCTTCAGTCTCTTGGCTTGACTTCGCGAACAAAGATTCTATAGGGGTTGCCCACGGCGTCTGCAGGCGTGCTCTTGACTGCGGAGTCCAATCTGGGACAGGCAGGTTCGACCGCAGTGGCTGCAGAGGGAGGTCTGGTTAGGGTTCTGAGTTGTGGCATCTCTGTTTTTTCTCCTGAGCCGCTTGTCTTTAAGGCTAGCTCTGCGAGAGTCCTCAAAGGAGATGGCTGCCTTGTAGATGGTGGAGCGCCAGGTGTCGCAGTCCACAGCAAGTGAAGACCACTGGCGGTGGTCGATTTGGCAGGCACTAAGTGACTTCTTGAGACAGTCTTTGTATCTCTTCTTTGGTGCCCCTCTGTCTCTGTGTCCAGTGGTGAGCTCGCCGAATAGGGTATCTGTTCGGTCCTGTGTCGCACCAGGAGGTCTTAGTCCTATCCGACAACTCGATGGTTGTGGCATACATTCAGAAGCAGGGCGGGACATATGATAGGTAAAAAATAGCCATATTTTGACAAAATTTATGTTTTCTCAAATACTATTCACAACTTCAAACCCAAACTTGGTACAAAGGTACCTGGTGGTAAGATCTCCCTATGCATAATAATTTGGTTGACGCCTCAGAAAGGTCAAGGGTCACAAGATCAGGAAATAGGTAAAATAAAATGGCCATATTTTGACAAAAGAATTCCATCCCAATCTGGTACAGAGATACCTTACTATGCATGCTAATTTGGATGACCCCTCAGAAAGGTAAAGGTCACGAGATCAGCAATTTTTTATTTATTTTTTTTTTTTTTATTTTTTTATTTTTTTTTTTTTGGGGGGGGGGGGGGGTAGAATTTTAGTTAATTTCAGGAATTTTGTTAAACTTTTCAACAAAATATGGCAAAAAGGTAGCTGATGATAAGACCTATCTATGCATACTAATTTGGTTCACTACTCACAAAAGTCAAGTGTCATGAAAGAGAAAAATAAATAAATTTTGAGGAAACAAGAATTTTGCAGGTACAAAATCCAACACTTTCCTATGTTGGAACACTTGCTCATTTCAGTGACCTGTCAGAAAGGTCAAGATCACAATGGTTAGATTAATGATGTTGATTGGCCATGCATGTGAGCATTTTAGTTTACCTCAATGACTGTGACCTTCAAGCAAGGTCATACAAAAAGTCATGTAGAAAGTACTTGTCACCAGCATCCTTCCCAGTAAATATGCTAACAGTGGGCCAACATAGGCAAATTTTGCGGGCAACTGGTGGCAGCAGCCATCTGATAAACATCTTTTTGCCCATCTGCTCTACATCGTGCCAACATTGGCTTAGGGTCAGGTTCTGATTGGCTGCCATTGAAATTTTGATAACATCCAACAAAACCACCTTTTGGCTCATGCGAAGCAAAAGTGCGTCTTTGTTTTGGGCCATTGGTCCTTCGTCCGTCCATCGTCGTCCATGGTAAACTTTAACGTTGGCATTTTCTCAGAGACTATACAAGTCACAGTCTTCAAACTTGGCCCAAGGATACTTTGTGGCAAGACCTTTCTAAACATACCAATTTGAATGACCTCTCCCAAAGGTCAGAGGATCAAGAAATAAGTCAGTTTTGACATAATTTATTTTTTCTCAAATACTATTCACAACTTCAAACCCAAACTTTGTACAAAAATACCTAATGGTAAGACCTTTCTATGCATACTAATTTGGTTGATCCCTCGAAAAGGTCAAGGGTCACAAGAGCTCAGGAAATAGGTAAAAAAATAGCTGTATTTTGACAAAAGATTTTTTTTTCTCAAATACTATTCACAACTTCAAACCCAAACTTGCTACAGAGATACCTGATAGTAAGACCTATCTATGCATACTAATTTGGATGACCCCTCGGAAAGGTCAAGGGTCACAAGAAGCCTGCAAATGTGTGTAAAATGACAATTTTTGATGAAATTGTATGTATTATCAAAATTTTTGATAATTTTTCAATCAAATTTGGCACAAAGGCAGCTGATGATAAGACCTTCTTATGCATATTAATTTAGTTGAGTCATTGCAAAGGTCACAGTGGGTTGACAGATGTGTGAAAAATGCTTACATTTTGAGAGAACATGGATTTTGCTGGTGCAGAAGCCATCCCTTTACTTATTGTCACAAAGTTCACACATGTAAATCGGTCATACACGTGAGCCATAATGGCTTTGCCTTTCTTGTTTTGGTTTTTTATTCCTGCTTGTTTTTGGTCCCAAATTACCTATTGTAGTATCCTCCTGCATAGGCAGTCGCATGCTGGTCACTGGTACTTTGATGATGAGCCAACTACATTTGACTGCGTGCCGCTGGTCATAAAATTATGGACCGACGACATGATCGAATGCCATACAATGATGGGACATACAATGATGAGCTGACAACATATGATCACAGGCCTCTGGTCATATGACGATGAGCCAGTGATGTGATCACATGCTGCTAGTCACATGCTGATGAGCTGACAACATCAGATCACATGCTGCTGGTCAAATGATGATGATCGACAACACAGTGTTCAATGTCTGTGAAATTATTCCACATATTCAAGCAAGAAAATGAATCGGTGGGAAAGCAGCTTTCCAGAACCCAGAAAGCATTAAAGACACTTTTGTAACAGATTTTATGTGCTGAACAGGTGGAATAGACACGATTAAAAAGAAACAAAAACATTTGCAACAGTATGACGAGCATAAAAAGGTAAAAATATCTTATTGTCCATTGGAAACGGGCGAGTGTGATGTCACAGGCAGCAGACAGTACATGATGTTGTGTGACACGCCACAGTAAATTTGAGGTGTGCAGTGCAAATTTCTCATCGTTTTAGACGACTTTCTCGTGTTTTTTGTGCAAGTCCAGTGATATATTTTCACTCAGCTGTGATCAGAATGCCACCAAGATGTGTTGTAGGTATATGTAGCAAAATAAAAATTAGAAAACCTGGGTAGCAGAGTAGACTTTTGGTATCATTGTGAGCATTGAAAGTTCGCGTCATGAGTACAGTAGGGTACTCCAGTAATATCAAACATATTGGAACCCTATGGCCAATAAAATCCTGCAGAAAAATGTACCACTGGAGATGATGTCACTGGTTGTACTTAAAAGGAAACAACAACAAGAACAAAACAACTTGTCTGCTCAGAATCTCTGATCCTGGTGGGTTAAATGCATTTTTGTGATAGTGATCTGGCTTGTGAAAAACACATTTTGACTTCATGCTCATACAGTTTAGTTAACGAAGTGAAAACATCAGTCAAATGCAGACTGTCACATAATCTTTAAAAACCTTGCTGTTAAAGTTATGTAGGGAACCTGACAACTGCCTCAGTTATTGGCCGTAGGGTTCCTAATGAAGCATAAACTTACTTTTTGTCAGTCTAAAGAACGAGTACTAGTAAACAGGTGTCCCGTTGAAGGCAATGGATGATGTTTTCTATTTAGTTTTCAGAAGTGGCCAGTGACTGACTTACATGTACATCCTAATACTAATTTGATTTCTTTTTCATGGGCAGTCAAAAATGATGATGAGTTGCCTGTAAACTGCGGCCAAATCCTTTGACAAAAGACAACCAGTTTTCATAACGGTACACATGACTACCATTAAAACAAGACAAGCCAAAGCAAAACTATAACGATTTTCACAGAAATAACCTGCATATGACTTTTACCGTAAGACCCCATCATCATACTCATGGCTCCCAATCTGATCTACAAGTGTGCGCCTTTTTATATCAATCCTACTAAAATTAGCATGGAAGAGGAGTTTTACAGTAACCACTCTGAAAATGTCTCTGAGATCTAAAAGTGAGTGGTGCTGGCAGGTTCAACTTTTAGATCTGGCTGGTGCTGTCAGTAATTTGGATTGTGTGTGGTGGTGAAATTAATCCATCAACCCTTACTTGTTTCAGCATGTCTGCCTCATTTCAGGTGGTTTTACTTTTTTGGATCCAGTATTGTATTGGGGAAAAAATGACAACATTAGTGTAGTATACTGGCCTTGCCTCATTTGGCAAATCAGGTTGAGTACACTCTCTGCACATTTAACGACTTTCTTTGACCCTCAGAGCTGTAAATTTTATTTAAAATTGTATAATATAGCCTTGTGAGATGGTGAAAACTGCAGCAGAATGAAATGTCACAATTAGCCACAGCAGTGTCAAGCTGAGCTAAATTTCAAACATTATTAACATTGTGCGACCTACAGTCTGTTCATACCAATGAGCATTTTGCTTTTATAAAATGAATCACTGGCGGGTACCTTCGAACCAGACTTGGCATCTGTACATGAAATTGTCTCAAGCAAACTAAAAGGTTAATTTTTCCTAAATGATGATGGACAGACTATAGATGGGTGGATGAACAGAGAATGGACAGCCAAGGAAAATATGAAGGATGACTTGTTACTTTACCAAGAAAACCGTGAAGATGGAATAGGAAGTTCAGGCTGGAAGTGTGCAATATCCAACATACAACTGTGAAGATGTCTGTAAAATAATAATAATACATAGTATTTATATGGTGCATTTCTCATATTTATAATATAACTCAATGCACAGGACACAGCCGCAAACTGAACCCAACAAGCATGCTCACGTGAATCACGCACGTTCCCTCACACACTGTACATAAACACAGAATATTCACGTGGTGCTAAGGGCAAGCTCAAGCAAGCTACTGAAATTTTTGGAAATTTAAATCTTTTTTTATAATTTTGAAATTTGATTAAATGGACTGAAATTAATACCAAATTCGTGGGGGAGGAAAGAGCCCGGAGAAAGAACCCCCACCTTGTAAGTCTACGCCTTGGACATATTGCAGTCCAAGGCAATGATGGAGCGGGCATCCTTGCTAGCAATGCAGAAATGAAACGGGGTCTACGAATGAGCAGATCATAGGTGGTGAGAAACCTGAGGAACCGTTTCCATGAACAGTGTACCACACAATTGATCATCTCCATAGCAGAATTGTGGAAAAAGGCAGCAGTCACTGGGCATACTTTTAAAGATATGAGAGATCCATAGTAAACAGACCAGTATTGACACAATATTGAAAGAAGCACTGGATAAAAACACCTGAGAGGTTGAGAGAAGTGTGCATTGGCCTCTTTGAGCACAGAGATCCCATCTTGAACGAACTGAACTGTGCTGAACTGACTTGTCACTAAGGACTATCATTAATTCAAGTTTCTGTCCAATTGAAAAATAAATAGTTTCAGAGATGTTATAAAGTGTGAAATTGACGTGGCTGCCACATCCTTGACCTAGTAGTTTCATGAAATGCCTTTTTAGGTCTCTTATGTTTATAGAAGGGACTTTTAGGATGGGTCACAATGGGGCGAATTAAAAGCATGTCCATGATGTCAAAGGCGGGCAGGCCTCTGACAACTTAAGTAACAAGATAAAAATTGCATCATGTCTAGTTATGCTAACCTCACTGCTGTATGTGCATTTATGTATGTGTGTGTGTGTGTGTGTGTGTGTGCATATGTATGTAGACACGAGAATCTCGGATAAAATACTTTACTCAAGGGGTGGCGAAGAGAGCCTCCGAGCTTTATTGTAATTGGATGTCTCATTGAAGACATAAAAGACCCTTTATAGAAAGTCGTTTGACCCAGATTAGAGTCCATAATTTTTGTCATATTTACTTGAAATTTTGGATATAGCTAGTTTGGAGATGAGTTCATTAGCCAGCTTTGCACCCTTTCAACTTCTTCAGTAAAAATGAATTCTTTTCAGAAAAATTTAAATGGTAAAAAACCTTGACTTCTGGAGAAAGACAGTGGCGGTGACGTAAAAAAAGCTACTCCATCACTAGGCAGACATTGCCACAATACTCTAAATATGACGTAATTCTCTCTCTCTCTCTCTCTCTCTCTCTCTCTCTCTCTCTCTCTCTCTCTCTCTCTCTCTCTCTCTCTCTCTCTCTCTCTCTCTCTCACAATGAGTTTTTGCCACAAAAAGATTTTGCGCTATACAAGAACCATTCATTATTATTATTATTACACACACACACACACACACAGACACACACACACACATGCGCACTCTTCCAAGAGGCATAGATCCTCATTGTTGGAGTGTGTATGCATGCACACGCATTGACACGCTTTCAGAAGAGCATGCAGGTGTACTTAGTATATCAGGTAGCTAGGCAAAGTCAACCTGATTTCATACAAATTGTAGCAAGACTGATATTGTACCCTGAAATTCTAGTTTTGTCACCATTTTCTCAAGTTTTAAAGCAGAAGTGAAACTCATATCATGTAAAATATAAAATTATGTAAAAACAAAAAAATATGTCATGACGTTTGACAAACCAATGACGCGTATGCACTGTGCCCCTTATACAGCTCACTGACACATTGGCAGATCTGTAACTGTAAGGCTTTTTCAATAATAGATATTTCAACATCAGAATCAGGTCAACAATGAAAGGTAGAGACCCTTGACAGCGAGGACAGCTGTCATATAGAAGGGACTGTGTGGGTTATGGTTCATCCCATCTTGTTTCATCAACACCTCACATCATGCCAAATTTGAAGCAGATCAGTAAACTAGTTTCAGATATATCTCTTACAGAATTTCTTTTGAAATATGGCTGCTTTGACCTAGCAGCCTGATTTTTATTTATGACACATTCTTACATAAAGGATTCTAATCAGTTCAAGTAGGTATTGGAAGGGCACATATACACCCACTGATAGTGTTGTCACAGCGGTGACCTTCAACTGGGAAGGTAGTGTCAAAATGTTTGACAAACAAACAAGTATAGACAAGATAAGTAGTGACTGAATTTTATACTTGTTTATTTGTCTAGTTTTTAAAAAAATATATTAATAAATTGTGTTGTAACTGTCTTTCTAAGCATGTTTATTCTCCGTTAGGTTCTTCTCTGCATTTTACATGTTTGGCACTCACCTTTTTGGTCTGGTGAAAATGTTTGTATACAACTGGGAAGGTAGTGTCAAAATGTTTGTATACAATATTTTATTTTATTGTTGCCTATCAACATACAGCATTTGAAATAAATCCAAGATCTGACATAAAAATATATGGCTGATGTGACCTTGGCCTTAGTGATAGCGGCTTAATCTGTTTGACTGACATGCTGTTTGACAAATGACTATCATCAGCTAAACTTTGAGCGAAATCGATCTCATGTTTCAGAAAAGATTACCTGTACAAAAAAAGAAAATGAAGCATATATAATCACATAAAATTCAGACACTTTAAAGCCAGTATATGTATTCCCTGTACCCCCCCCCCCTCTCCCCACACACACACACACACACCCCATGTAACATGAGAGACCAACAAAGGTCATCCATAATTGAGTCATGTAACAGTATTGTCAGCAAGAATGTACACGCCACCTATGGGTGTAAAGTGTGAAACATTATGTCAAAGAAAGTTGGTTTTGTCAGAATGCTATTCAAGATTCAAGAACTTTATCGTCCATTAAAGGATATTTTTCTTTGCCTGCCGACCATAGGTCAAGGTTAAAAAACATACCTCAATTGCACATCAAACAAACAACATGGCTAAATCTCTGATTAGACAAAAATATAAAATAGTACATTTTGACACTAACATCATACGCATGCCCAGACACGCTTTCTGGCCTTTTATGACATTAAACCTTTGTCAAAGGTCATGTAAACATGTAAATATACGAAGGTGATGTAATAAAAATTACTTTATGTTTAGTTAGACCTAATTATTTGCATTATGACCATTAAGTTTTACCATTGGTTGTTACCAAGCCAAAATTAAAGTATGTGGTTGAACCCGTCTCAGAGAAAACACTTGCATTAACAATTTAGCGCTGTCAAAAAATGGTATGACCTTAATAATGGCCAGTAACGGACAGGCCGATGTACGAATGGACAAAGCATGTGTACCATTTGCATACACTCACTTTGTCATCCAGTATTAGCAAAAGGCAATTTTATTCCATGTAAAATGGATCGGCTGCTATCCTGATATATCTTAAAAGTGTTGGAGTTATCTTTTCTTTTATTATTTAGGGATGGGGTGGGAGTGGAGGCTCAGGCTCGGTTCACCCCCCCCCCCCCCCCACCCCCCTTCCTCTCCAAACCTATGGGCCTGTTTTTAACTTGTGTGGTAATGAGTTCCCTAATTTTTTCAGCACACCGTCCCCTGAAAAATCTTCGTCCCCTGAAAATGTGTTGTATTCAGAGTTTACTGTATCTCATTAACCGCCAGTCTAATTTGATACTAGATTTAGGTGACAATTGGTTACTATTTTGCAGAAAATGCTGAAATATTTTCCTGTCATTTTGTTTCCTGCAGATATTTGGGGCATTTTGTGCGGGTGCCTGGTGTGACCGCCACAATGACCCCCGGCACATCTCATACTTCGGCACTGGCGAAACCTTTCTTTTCACACTGGTGCCTGAACGATGCAAGTATGAATGGGTGGGCACCCTCAACCCCAACGTGCCCAGGACAGCCAACATGTTCCTAGCAGGAGATGCATCATGTCTCTTTATTGGAGGAGGGTTGGTCTCATCTTCTTAGTACCTGAAAGCAAAGCCCACTGCAGTTACAAAATGACCATTAATCTTGTGATCTTAATATTTTAAACAAGATAAAGATTTATACAAAACAAAAAAGGGTGACTGCCAGTGCTAATAATTTAGGAAAAATGCCAAGAAAGTAGGTAAAAATAAGGGGAGAGAACTGTGCATTATGACCAATGATACACCTTGCATTCACTGCTTCCAGTCATTTATTTAGCACCCTTTTCTTTCTTATCTTTTTTTGCATTTTAGACTTGCTAGATCTATGCACATGGGTCAATAATGCACAGTTCTCTCCCCTGATAGTGCTTTGCGTACAGTAGAAACTCCTGAGTGGTCACCCCTGCTGCAAAAAAAAAAAAAGAAAAAAAAAAAAAAAGAAAGAAAGAAAGAAGCCATAAACAGGAGGTGGCAGTTCATGAGATGTTTGATGGAAATGGATGTAGGCATGCTTGTGACACTTGAATAGGAACATATGGATGTATTAGGACCTCTTCTTGAACAGAAGTGTGATACTAACCCCGGCCAGGCTCTCAGTTATTTTGGGGGGGCTCTAGAACTGAGGCCCCGAATCCAACCCTTCAGAATTGCAAACTTACCGGATGATCTGGTGGTGATGCATAATGTATTATGGATCCTCATGCTCTTGGAACACCTAAGTTCACTGTAGATATCACGGCGCACAATGCAAGTTAAGTGGATCTGTTGCTCAGGGTTTAAAAAAAAAAAATTTCAGACCGAAAAAAATCTCTGTTTGGTCAGACTGGAAAAAATCTCCATTTTTGAACACATGATGCTTTTATCTCTGCCACAGATCTGCAACAGATTTAGTTTATAGTGCAGAATTACCTAGTATTTTTCTTTTGCTTCACGTAAAGAGCCTTCTCAAGGAGTACAGTGTTTTCCAAGAATCATGTGTGAGTCATTATTTGGCACTGCATGGTGACAAAAGGGAGGAATTGTGGTACAGAATTAAAACTAGACCAATATTCATAAAATTGAATTTGTAGCATGTTGTATCAATCTACTTTCAGAATTAATTACAAAAAAAGTTTGGGGTCAAGTTGCTTCGGCATAATATTAAAATTACCAATAGTCATCAGCCACTGAAAGAAGTTTCACTGTGACACTGATGTGCAGATAATAGAGATATAAGAATGAGAGCAACTTATTTTGATATGAAATAGAAGAACTTCTTTAGAGCCCTAAAATTTAAAAATAAAGTTTTTATCATCATTTGTTGCGTTAATATACTGATCATAGTCACTTGACACTGAAACGTTAGAAACCACACAATTTAAAAGTTCCTTGAGGATCTACTACTTTCATGTTTTCTTTTGTTTTCTTATTTAACAGATTCCTTCTGATATTATCAACATTTTTGGCTCATGTACAAAGCAAAAGTGAGTCTACGTTCTGGGCAAGTGGTCGTTCAGCTGTCATCTGTGGTAAACTTAAACGTTGGCATTTTCTCAGAGATTATTCAAGCTACAGTCTTCAAACTTGGCCCAAGGATACTTTGTGGCAAGACCTTTCTAAACATACCAATTTCAGTGACCTCACACAAGGGTCAAGGTCACAGGGGATCAAGAAACATATCAAGAATAGCTATATTTTGACGTATTTTTCTTAAATACTATTCACAACTTCAAACCCAAACTTGGTACAAAAATACCTAATGGTAAGACCTTTCTATGCATACTGATTTGGTTGATCCCTGGGAAGGACAAGAGCTTAGGAAATGGGTCCAAAATAGCTATATTTTGGCAAAAGGTTTTTTTCTCAAATACTACTCACAACTTCAAACCCAAACTTGCTACAGAGATACCTGATGGTAAGACCTATCTATGCATACTAATTTGGATGACCCCTCGGAAAGGTCAAGGGTCACAAGAGCTCCAGAAATAGGATACAAATAGCCATATTTTGACAAGAATTTTTTTTTCTCAATTACTATTAACAACTTCAAACCCAAACTTGCTACAGAGATACCTGATACCTATCTATACATACTAATTTGGATGACCCCCTCAGAAAAGGTCATGGGTCACAAGAAGTCGGCAAATGTGTGTAAAATGCCAATTTTTCACAGAATTATAGTTATTATCAACATTTTTGCAAACTTTTCAGTCAAATTTGACACAAAGGTAGCTGCTGATTTAGTCAATTCTTTGCAAGGGTCATGGGGATTTCACAAATGTGTGAAAACTGATTACATATTAAAACACATCTGTGGATCAGTCATACACGTGAGCCGTAACAGCTTTACCTTTCTTGTTTCATGCACGTTATCAATTATTACCTTGTCAAGTGGGAAATACGGGGGATGTTGGTGAAGGGAGTTGCCGTGTTTCATGTGACACTGTGACAAGACAATGTTAGTGTAAGCTAACGAAGATGAAGATAGTATAACTTAACTCGTTTTTTAAAAAATATTGATACAAGTGGGCCTCAGTGTTGTTTTTACTTACTTTACTTACTTACGCCTGTCACCCCTCCCCGGGTATAGGCCGTTGATGAGAGACCTCCAGCGACTCCTGTCCTGTGCTTCTCCTTCGATTTTACTCCAGGTGGTTCCCAGTCTCTTGATGTCTGCTTGGAGGTCTCGAAGCCAGGTGTTTCTCGGCCTGCCTCTTTTCCTCTTTCCCTGGGTCCCCACCCGGGTCTGCCCTGGGGGACTTGGGTGGGGTTAACTACTTTTTAGTTCCCAGGGTCACACAGGGTGAGTTTTTCTCTCTATTCTGGGGCATGTGTTTCTGTCTACCCTTGGTCCATTCACCTGTATTTGCCTTTTTACAACTCTCCCTACTGTCTGCGCTGCCTGTAGCTCTTGATATTGGATGTGTGTTGCTAGATAGTCTTAGCTTTATTTAGGCCCCATGTGTTAGGTTTATTTAACGTATTTGACCGGCTGGCGACATACATTCAATGTTCTGTTTAGTTTTTGTTTTTTTTTCACAAGCAGTGCAGGCACGTCCTGAGAAAGCCTTGTTGCTGTCGGGACGTTAAGCAATGTACAATCAATCAATCAATCAATCTTTCCCTGGGGGTTCCATGACAATGCCTGCCTAGTGATACTGGAAGCTGGCTTTCTCAGACTGTGACCAATCCATCCCCATCTTTTTCGCCCAATTTTATTCTCTGCTGTTATCTGCTCTGTTCTCTCCCAGAGTCTGACTTTGCTGATCTTCTCTGGCCAGTGAATTTCAAAATTCTTCTAAGGCAACTGTTTATGAAGATCTGTACTCTTTTGACTGTGGTTTTTGTCAATCTCCAAGTCTCTGCTCCATATAGGAAAACTGCTTTTACGTTGGAGTTGAAAATCCGGACTTTAGTGGGTTGTGACAGCTCTCTGGAACTCTACACTTTTTTCAACTGGAGAAAGGCTGCTCTGGCTTTACCGATTCGTGTTCTGACATCTGCATCAGTGCCGTCTTTTTTGTCTATGATGCTCCCGAGATAAGTGAAGGACTCCACCTCCTCCAACGGGGGGGTGCCAGCAAGCAAGACTGGTTCTTCCCTGGCTGTGTTCAGCTTCATTGTCTTTCTTTTCTGTTTGTGGATGGTGAGGCCCACTGGTCGTGGTCTTCTCCTGCATTTGTTAATGAGTGTGGGACAGTAAAGCCATGTCATCTGCAAAATCGAGGTCGTCAAGCTGGGTCCACAGTGTCCACTGTATTCTACTTCGTCTGTGCTCTGTGGTCCTCTTCATGACCCAGTCTATGGCCAGTAGGAAGAGGAACGGAGACAGCGAACACCCCTGTCTGACACCGGTTCTGACCTGGAGCTCCCTGGTGAACTGCCCTTCGTGGATCACGTGACATGTCATGCCATCGTAGCTGCTCTTGATCAGGCGGACGAGCTTTGTGGGTACACCGTAGTGTCGTAGGAGTTTCCACAGAGTCTCTCGGTCCACGCTGTCACATGCTTTCTTGTAATCCACAAAGTTGACGTACAGCGGGGAGCTCCACTCCAGAGACATGATGCGGAGAGTGGCGATTTGGTCTGTACATGATCGGTTTTTCCTGAATCCTGCTTGCTGGTCTCTCAGCTGGGCGTCAACGGAGCTCTTCATTCTCTCCAGGATGATCCTGTTGAAGACCTTTCCTGGTACTGACAGCAAGGTGATTCCTCTGTAGCTGGAACACTTGCTGAGGTCGCCTTTCTTGGGAAGCTTGATTAGGTACCCCTCCTTCCAGTCAGCCGGCATCACCTCCTCTTCCCAGATCTTTCCAAACAGTGGGTACAGCATCTCTACTGTTGTCTCAAGGTCTGCTTTCAGAGACTCCGCTGGGATGCCATCTGGCCCTGCTGCATTGCCGTTCTTCAAAAATGCCACTGCTCTTCTGATATCTTCCCGGCTGGGTCTGTCACAGCTGATGGGTAGGTCAGTCTCTGCTGGCTGGATGTCTGGGGGGGTCTGGTGGCCTGGGTCTGTTCAGTAACTCTTCAAAATACTCGGCCCATCTGTCGAGTTGGTCTGCTCTGTCTGCAATAGGCTTGCCTTCTTTGTCTTTTACTGGTCTTTCTGTATGGCCATACTTGCCCGACAATCTTCTAGTAATGTCGTAGAGCTGTTTCATGTTGCTGCTGCCTTTTCTGCCTCTGCTGCCAGGCTGTCTGTGTAGGCCCTCTTGTCTGCCCTGATACTCCTCTTCACCTCGCGGTTGTCTTCCGACTATTCCTCCTGTGCCCTTGCTTTGGCTGCTCTCGTGCGACTTGTTGACAACTGCTTTCTTCTGCTTCCTCACTTCTATCTTCTTCAAGGTCTGTGCTGACAGCCAGTCCTTGTGATGGTGTTTCCTGAACCCTACAGTGTCTTTGCAGGTTGAGTTCAGCGCTTCTCTAACTGCCTTCCACTGCAGCTCTGTGGTGACCGCCTCCTCTTCATTTACTAGCTCCTGTAGCGCTTGAAACCGGTTGGACAGCACCAGTTTGAACTCTTCTCTCACTAAAGTCTCTCTAAGGAGGCCTACATTATAGCGCTGTCTTCTTGTTGTCTCTGTGCGGCTTTTTTTTAACTTGAGCTTTATTCTTAAGGTAAGCAGATGGTGGTCTGAGGCGACATCTGCTCCCCTCCTCACTCGAACATTTTGAAGGGATCTTCTAAATTTCTTGCTAATGCAGATATGGTCTATTTGGTTCTCTGTAGTATGGTCAGGTGAGACCCAAGTTGCTTTGTGTATTCTTCTGTGTGGGAAGGGATCTTCTAAATTTCTTGCTAATGCAGATATGGTCTATTTGGTTCTCTGTAGTATGGTCAGGTGAGACCCAAGTTGCTTTGTGTATTCTTCTGTGTGGGAAGATGCTGCCTCCAATGACAAGTCTGTTTAGAGCACAAAAGTCTACAAACCTCTCCCCGTTCTCACTCATCTCCCCTAATCCCTGTCTCCCCATCAGCCTACCCGGCACCGGCCTCCACGTGGCGTAGGTGGGTAGTCCGCTCAGTCCCTGACTGAGTGGGCTAGCGGACGGGTGCCATCTTTGTCCAGGATTAGGACTTGATGTCAGCAGATATGTTGTTCAGCCTTTTCACTGGTCCGGTTTTTAAGGAGCTGTGCTAACCTAGGTCGTACCATGTTGGATTGGTCCTTAAAAATACTCGTGACTTTTTGGTCCTTTGGATCCCAAGTGTTTGCCGTGCTTGGAGACCCGTGTCGGGGGAGAAGAGGATCCTGGTGGCTGAGGTTCCCTTTGGGCTGCGGCTCACTGGTGCCAACACTCCACTTCGGCCTTGACTTCTACCTAAACGGGAGGCTAGTCGTACCGGCCTAGTCAATCGGCTCTTGTCACGTTGAGCCCTATCCCACTGTTGACATGCGGGTTGCTATACGGAGCACCATGCTATAGCTTCTGCTGCTGATTAGGTGCTTTACGCCAGTATTCCCCTGCATTCAACGGTGTGATAGAAGGCGGTGGCTCAAACGGTTCAATCGGGCTTACCCCCTTGAGTATATCTTTCGGGCAGTCTCCATTGTGCGTCGGCTGGAGACCCGCCGACAGTTGCACTTTCCCTTGTTGGGCTCGGTGGCGGGCGGGGACCCCCGGGGGATGAATATCTCTACTAATATAATATGGATAAAACCAAAAAACCAAAACTAGCACAGAAACGGCACATAGACGCCGACATTGAACACGACAGTGATTCAGACTGTGAGGAAGCGACACCTCAGGCGTCGGCCGTATGGCCTCGCTTCCTCATTGTCCATAGCAAGGTGAAGGAGAAACCAGTTACCAAGCTGCATCCTTTTCTGGTGGGGGAGACCCTCAGGAGCCGTGTTGGCAGGCCTGACGCCCAGCGCCTCAGGTCTGGTGACTTGCTGGTGGAGTGCCGTACTCGGGCACACTCCAGCGGGCTACTGGGGCTCTCTTCCATCGGAGACACTCCTGTGGAAGTCACACCCCACAAAACTATGAATTCGTCAAGAGGCGTAATCAAAGATCAAGCTTTGGCAGAACTGTCAGAAGATGAACTTGTAAGGAACCTTAAGTCTCAGGGGGTGACTTGCGTCAGGCGCTTCGCTTCCAAGCGAGGTGGTGGGGAGATCCGTCTCCCTACCATCATCCTGACGTTTGGCACCCCCACCCCTCCTACTACCATCTGGGGAGGTTACTACTCCCTGAGAGTGAAAAAGTACGTCCCTCTTCCCCTCCGGTGCTTTAAGTGCCAAAAGTATGGCCATGGGCAGAAGACATGCCGTCAGGCAGAGGCTTCATGCGCCCGTTGCACTAGGCCCGGACACTCTGCTGAGTCCTGCACAGCCACCCCCCTGTGTGTGAATTGCCAGGGGGCGCATATGGCTTCGGATAAGAAATGCCCTCGTTGGATATCCGAGTGCAAGATTCAGCAGGTGCGTGTGGAGAAGGGGCTGTCCTTTCTGGATGCCAAAAAACTGGTTGAAGGCCCTGGTGCAGCTGCGGCTGCCCCAACCTCTAACACCTCAGTGTATACTTTTAGTGCAGCGGTGGCAGGCAAGCGCCCCACCAAAGACTTTTCATGTCAGACCCCAACTTCTTGGTTGGGGGCGGAGCCTCGGCTCCTCTCGCCCCTGGAGAGTAACCCTCCTCCGGTGGTGACAAGGAGCCAGGGAACGCAGAAGGCGGACACTGCCGGTCCGGTTGTGCCGCCTTCTGTTGCCCCTAAGCCTCAGCCCCCACCCAAACCTGTTAGTCAGTCAACTCCAAAGGCTTCTGGCTCTGGTCAGCCTTCTAAGGCCGCTAACTCTAGCGGCAGGAACGCTGCCCAGGACCAGAAGTCTAAGAAATCTATGGGACCGCTGTGCGCACGGGCCCAGAAGGGGAACACAGATGTCCCCCTTCAAAACAAATATGCTGCACTGGAGGAGCGGATGGAGGGAGTGGAAGTTGTTGTTGCTGATGCTGCGGCAGCTCTACCCCCTTCCTCTCCGAAGAACCAGAGGAGGCCCGGGAGCCGGCCCCCCTCTGTTTCTTCAACTCCTTCCAAGGTAAAGGAAAAAGGGGGAAAAACTCCTTACCCCCAGATAAGACTTAATCATGGACTCTTTGCTTCAGTGGAATTGTCGTGGTTTTCGAGCTAACTTTGAGGAATTACGTCTTTTAGTCAAGTTCTATAACCCCTCAGTAATATCTCTTCAGGAGACTTACCTGAAGACTTCTGACCCTGTGTCTTTTAATGGTTTTAATGTTATACATAAAGGCTCCGATTCGGAGAGGCGCTCGGGTGGAGCGGCTCTTCTCATTAGTAGCCAAATTTTATGTAGCCCCGTTAGCATCGACACCTGTCTTCAGGCTGTCGCTGCTCGGGTTACCTTAAAAAAGACCATAACCATATGCAGTATTTACCTGCCACCATCACTGCGGGTCTGTAGCAATGATATTTTTCACTTAGTAGATCAACTGCCCCCTCCCTTTATTCTCATGGGGGATTTTAGCGGTCATGCTCACCTTTGGGGTAGTGACCACTATGATGGCAGAGGTCAGATGTTAGAAGATGTTTTTTCTCAACTTAACCTATGTGTTTTTAACGATGGCTCACCTACATACTCTAACTCAGGTTCCGGATCTAGTTCTGTTCTAGACCTCACTGTGTGTGATCCTTCTCTCATGCTGGACTTTGACTGGAAGGTTCACGACGACCTGTGTGGTAGTGACCACTTCCCAGTAGTCCTGTCATCGGTCAGCTGTGAGGAGGATTCGCCGGTGGGGCGCTGGAATCTCAAGAAAGCTAACTGGTCTCTGTTTGCCTCTCTCTGTCAGTCTCGTCTTACAGAGGAGGTGGTCATGTCAGCTGAAGAACCTGTTTCTTGTTTTACTTCTATTTTGTTGGAGGTTGCAGGTGAAACCATCCCTAGAACTTCCACATCACTCCCTCGGAAGCCGAGAGTACCATGGTTCAATGAAGAGTGCCGCAAGGCCCAAACAATGCGGAAATCTGCTCAGCGACGTGCTTTTCGTAATCCGTCGCAAGCAAATATTTTAACCTTTAAAAGACAGCGGGCGAAAGCCCGTTACATTTTTAAACGTGAACGCCGTGCTTCCTGGAGACGCTTCGTCTCATCTTTATCTTCTAGGACTCCGTCCCAAAAAGTCTGGAAGGCTGTTCGAAGAATTAGGGAATTAGGGACAGGGGTGGCTCGGCTTCTGTCGGCCATCTTAGAGATGGTGCCAGTTTGGTCACAGATAAAAAGGCTGTGGCCAATTTGCTTGCCTCCACCATTGCCCATAATTCTTCAACAGACCATTATTCACCTTTCTTCCAGAGAGAGAAGGAGAAACGAGAATCTTGTGCTTGTGATTTTATATCGGATAACTTGGAAGACTATAATGCCCCTTTTACGTTTTCAGAATTGCAGCAAGCCTTGCAGAAATGTACTGACTCTGCTGCTGGATTAGATACCATCCATTATCAGCTCATAACACATCTGCCTGAGGATTCACTCCTTGTACTTCTCAAGGCCTTTAACCATATCTGGATAACCGGTCATTTTCCGCCATCTTGGCGCCAGGCTGTGGTTGTGCCAATTCCCAAGCCGGGTAAGGATCCTTCCGACCCTGGCAACTACCGGCCAATAGCTTTGACATCATGTTTATGTAAAACTATGGAACGCTTGGTCAACGCCCGACTGGTGTGGCATCTTGAGTCACAGGGTCTCATCACAGACCTCCAGTGCGGTTTCCGGCGCTTCCGTAGTACAACTGACCATCTAGTCCGCTTTGAGTCTTTTATCCGAGATGCTTTTGTCAACAAGCAGCATGTCTATGCAATTTTCTTTGATCTTGAAAAGGCATATGACACTACCTGGAAGCATGGTATAATGTCTGATTTGTCGGACATGGGTTTTAAAGGGCATCTGCCCGTTTTTATTCACAATTTTTTGTCCAACAGGTCGTTCCATGTCCGTGTGGGCTCCACCCTCTCCGACTCCTTTGAACAGGAGATGGGTGTCCCGCAGGGCAGTATTCTATCTCCTGTTTTATTTAGCATTAAAATAAATAACATTGTAAAGGCCGTCAAGGATGATTCTGAATGCTCTTTGTTTGTGGACGACTTTGCTTTGTGTGCACGAGGTCGAGGACTTGCGTCCCTTGAGAGGCGCTTGCAGCTGTGCGTTGATCGCATCCAGGGGTGGGTGTCTCTCAATGGATTCAGATTCTCGCCCTCCAAGACAGTCTGTGTGCATTTTACTAATCAGACGAAATTTTTTCCAGAACCTAGCCTGAGCATTGCTGGAGTGCCAATTAAGGTGGCTGAAGAGGCCAAGTTTTTGGGGGTCATCTTTGACAAAAGATTGACCTTCTGCAACCATGTTAACTACCTTAGAACCTCTTGTCGGAAGGCCCTCGACATTCTTCGTGTCGTTGGTCGTACTGACTGGGGTGCAGACCGCATCGTCTTACTTCGACTGTACCGGGCCCTTGTTCGGTCCAAACTGGATTACGGCTCTGTGGTATATGGCTCGGCTTCCAAGTCTGTTCTGCAGCGTCTGAACACAATTCACCATCAAGGTCTGCGCATATGTCTGGGAGCCTTCAGGACATCTCCAGTTCCTAGTCTGTATGCAGAGGCAGGGGAGCCTTCTCTCAGGCTCCGCCGCATCCGCCTCATGCTCAGCTACGTTCTGAAGCTGAAGGCCCATCCAGAAAATCCTGCCTATGATTGTGTTTTTAACCCGTCGTTTGCAGAGATTTACGATGCCCATCCGGGAGCTGTCCGTCCCTTCCGTGTCCGACCTCATCTGCAGGCGGCCGGAGTGGACCTGGACAAAGTTTCGGAATCTCTGCAACACGTCACTCCACCCTGGCTACTACCAGTTCCTGACATCTTGCTGGACTTGACTGCCCACAAGAAGGATTGTACTCCACCAGCCATATACCAACAGAGCCTCAATGAACTCCTTTCAATTTTTCCTGGCTATTGTCGTCTTTATACGGATGGGTCCAAGTCTGAGGATGGAAGAGTGGCTGCGGCTGCAGTGTCCTCTCGCCATCCTAGACGCCCATTTAAGCTCCGTCTCCCTGACCATTCCTCTGTATTTAGTGCAGAACTGCAGGCCATTCTGATAGCACTCAAGCATGCCTATCAGTCTCGGGAAAGGAACTTCCTGATTCTGTCTGACTCTCTTTCTGCCCTGCAGGCCCTTCAGGGCGCGGGAACAGACCATCCACTGCTGGTGCAGATTAGAGAGCTCTACGCGGACTTGATGAAGGAATATTATGACATCATTTTTATTTGGGTCCCAGGCCATGTGGGCATCGAAGGCAACAGAATCGCAGATTCTGCTGCCAACAGTGCCCGCAGTGACCCTGTCCCTGACACACAGACTGTCTATAGTGATTTTAAACCTGTTATTAGTGCGTACATAGCCCGCGAGTGGCAGTCCGAGTGGGACAAAGAGGAAGGCAACAAGCTTCATGAAGCTCTTCCTAAGTTGTCTGACAGTCTACCTTTCCGCTGCGGCAGCCGCCGTGAGGAGACTGTCCTTGCTCGGCTCCACATCGGGCACACATATGTTACGCACTCTTACTTACTTAAACAGGATGAGCGTCCATGGTGTTTTGCCTGTGATGAGCAGTTTTCTGTTCGACACTTTTTGCTGTATTGTGCTGACCTAATTGACACCAGATATAAACACTTCACAGCAGACTCCTTGAAGGTTTTGTTCCGGGATGTTCCCCCGGACAAAATCTTCAATTTTTTGAGAGAATGCAATATTTTTAACAAGATCTGAGCATTCATAGACTATGTGAATTTTTTTATTTGCCCTTTTTGAGAGTCTGTAGACGTTTCTTTTCCAGACATGTGCGACATTTTAGCCTGAGATTTTTAATCTATATTTACATCTTGTCTTAAGACCTTGCTTTTAGTCTGGCTGACCAGATTTTTACCCATCCCGCCGTGAGATGGCCTTAGTCGCCTGCTCGGCGTTAAACCCAACTAACTAACTAACTAACTGTCTCCCCATCACCTCTTCGTATCCGGTGTTGTCCTCCCCTATTTTGGCATTAAAATCGCCCATGACGATGGTGATGTCTCGCTCCGCACATTTGTCCACTGCACTCTGGAGTCGTTCATAAAACTCTTGTTTCTCTTCCTCGTCACTGTCATTAGTGGGCGCATAACACTGGATGACATTCAGCTTGATCTTTTTCTTGGTTCTAAAGGCTGCTGTGATAATTCTTGGCCCAAGAGGTTCCCAGCCCATCAGCCCTCTCTGTGCCACTGGTGACAGCATGAATGCTACTCCTTCTGTATGGGGGGCATTCTCCTCTTCATGACCTGAATACAGAATCATCTCCCCACTTAACAGCCTTTTCTGGCCAGACTGCGTCCATCTGGCTTCACTGATACCTAGCAGGGATAGGTTGTACTTTTGCATTTCCGCTGCTATCTGGACGGTCTTGCCGCTCTGGTACATGGTCTTGACATTCCATGTGCCCATGGTTGTGTCCCTGGTTAGAGAAAGGTGGTTCAGTCCTGTGGCTTCCAAAGACTTCCGGCTTTCACCACAGGACGTCATAAATCTTCTGGTAGAAGAACCTTCCTCCTGCAGGAAAAGAATTGCTGTTTGTCTTTTCGTCGGCGTTTTTGTAGCCGTTTCCTTATTTGCAGGGTGGGGAAGCTACCCCCATGCCCATCCCCCTTACTAGGAGGACCAGGGGTTTTCTGTCGGGGTCACCTTCCCTTAGACCATGTTGGTTCACAGCACCTTATTTCATTCGGTGCATCCCTCTCGCGAGGGACCCCCTATCCCACCACCCAGGGGACGTGCCTCAACGCCATATGGTCCCAGCATGAGGAGTGTTGTTTTTAGGGTTAAAATATGATGATGAAAGATAGTATAACCTAACTCAATTTTGAAAAATATTGATAAAAGTGTTCCGCAGTGTTTATTTTTTAGTGTTCCAGCACGTCATGTGACTTTGCACGTAAGGAATCAGCCCCTAATTAGCCCCTCAGCCTGCACATCGTGACACCCCAAGTATATATATCCACTGGTCACGTGATGAATTTGAGACCAGAAGATCTTCTGTGTATGGGTTGGGGTGTGCCATTGCTTGGGGTGTAACGACAATCTGCAAAGATATTATGGAAAAAAGTGGGAAAATGCATGCAAGCTCATATAGAAGGGGCTTTGTGGATATGGTCATACCATCTTGTTCTTCTTCAGAACAGCTGTGGCTATGCCAGCCTATAGAACGTATAAATGGTGTGAAGCGCTGAGTGTCTGTCAGTGTTTGTGTGCCATTGTGTGGATTGGAGGGGGGGAGGGGGGGGGGGTGGTTAGGGAGGAAAGAGATGAATCAAAAAGATACTCTTAAAATTGGAAAAACTCTGAGAGTTCCTAAAACAAAATCGTGTGAGCTCAAAACAGTATGCCGGGTAGACTTTGGGATGAAATCCTCGTCTTGTTTAACTCTTTCGTGACGTGTCGCATCCGGATTCGCAGCTTTACGCTGCGAATCCGGATGCTGCGAATCCAGTATGTCTCATCTCGAAAGAGTTAATATTTACGTCGTTTAGCACCGCGCCATGACTCCTATGCATTTTTAACATAGCAGGGACTCCCAAGCGCTGTTCCTTGGTGTGTGCTTGGTCTACGAGCTAGTGTGATACATGTACTAGTAATGCAGGGCGGGGACAAGGAGCGGCACTTGTCAGTGTGTGTCACTGCCGTGCTTTTGTCTTAAACAAATGGGAAAGGAGCAGGCTCTGGTGGAGGAGGAGGAGTCTAGGCTTTGTCAGAGTGTGTGGTGGCTGGTTAGGTGTCAAGTGAGAAGTCATTGAGCCATTGCGTGTGAAGGCTTTGCTGCACCAGCCTGGCCGTGGTCTTCAATTTCAGGTATTTTTGCCGTTTATGGCTCCAGTATGCTGGCCGTTGGCTACATCCAGCAGGTAACCATAAAATCAGGCACTTTATATAGTAGTCGGTGCAACACGAACATGGCCATAAACACCAGTTGACCATGAAAAGGATTGACCATTCAAAAGAGGTTCTACTGTACTTTCTTGGCAGTTTTCATAAAGATTTCCTCCCAAAGTTTCTTTTTTTTTTTTTGTGCTTCCCCCATTTACCCATTGTTTAGTATTTTGAGTGCGTGGAAAAGCACTACCTTTTGTCTTGATGTATTTTAGCTTAAAATACCCCAAGGCAGAAGTTGGAAACCCACCCATGGCATGTAATTGATCAACCCCTGATATATTTGTACATATTATTCCTTTGCTCTCTCTGGAAATATATATATATATATATGTATTAGTGTCTGTCTGTGTGCAGGCAGGCATGTTTTAAAGAGAGAGAGAGTGCATGTGTGTGTGTGTGTGCATGTAGGTGTACATGTATGGCACGTGTGTGCATTTTTTGGCTCTGTCTGTAGGAGTTTGTAGAACTTTTTTGCAAGAACTTAATTCATGATCACCATGAAATGAAATGAAACTTAATTTCTGAACAAAAGAAGCAGTTAGCACATGTGCCATTTTTCACGCTTGCCATTGCTAATCTACAAAGGTACAACTCTGCTAAAGGTACAAAGCTACTAACATACAAAGGTACAAAGCTACTAACATACAAAGGTACAAAGCTACTAACATACATAACAAGTCGTTCAAAAAAGATGGATAAGGCAAAATGGAGGGCACCAATTATGATTGCTAATAATGTGAATGGCAAAAAAAAAAAAAGAAAAAAAAATATTCTTTAAAATTCCTTCTTTCACTGAAATCAAACACGCGCGCACGCTCTCGCCGCAGCCACACACACACACACACACACACACACACATACACGCACACGTGCGTGCGGAGGTTAATATCAAGGCTTTAGACAACGGGGATACCCGAACCAGTGAATGAGCTGTTAGATAGCAGGTACTTGAAGAGGCTTTCCTTGAAAGAAGGGAGTGAACCAGTGTGTGTTATGTGCGCTGGCAGTTTATTCCAAAACGAGGCGCCCGTGAATGAGAGGGTGGTTTTAAATAAATCTATCCTCGGGCATGGTGTGATGAAGTTACGCTTTGATGTTAAATAGCCTGAAGCTGCCTTGGTGAAGAGCTTACACAAGTATTCTGGGTGGATTTCATTCCAGATATTATACATGACTACCCCTTTGTTAAAGAGATGGTGCCTGTTGAATTTTTGGTCAGAAGAAAGGGCTGGATCAGGCAGGATCTGCTTCACTGCCCTGCGATGCAAGAAGTTAAGCCTCTTCAAGTGTATGTCACCGCTGCCATCCCATGTCGTGGAGGCATATTCGATGTGGGATTTGACATGGGCATTGTAAAATAGTTTGCGAGCGTCGACATCAATAAGATATTTTAGCTTAGACAGCATAAAAACATTTCTGGACACAGTTTTACAGACAACATTGATGTGAGATTGCCATTTCATCTGGTTATCAACAATAACTCCAAGTAGGCGATGTTCAGTTACTTGTGTAATGGTGTGGTCTTGGATTTCCAGGCTAAGCGAAAGTGGCTTGAGCTGATGCTTCTGGCGGGTTGCTATCGTCATACATTCGGTTTTGGTGGGATTAAGGATCATTGCATTATTTTCACACCATTTGGAAATTTCGCTCAGTCCCTGTTGCAAACGACCATTTAAAGACTCAAGACACTTATCGGGGGTGTGGATTGTTGCGTCATCTGCAAACAAATCACATGCAATTCTGTCATTCGTGAAATGTAGTGGCAGATCATTGATAAATATGCAAAAGAGAAGAGGTCCCAGGACAGAGCCCTGGGGCACTCCTCTTGTTACTATACCACTTGAAGAGTAAGATCCATTGACCATCACGCGCTGCTGTCTGTCTGTAAGATAGGAAGCAAAAAACAAGGTTGTTTTCAAGGAATGAATAGATGCCTGAGAACTGACGTCTGAGGTATGAAAACAGTTACTTGAAAATGAACCATCCAGATATATACTGAGCTTGGAAAGGAGAATGTCATGATCTACCAGGTCGAAAGCTTTCCGAAGGTCTATGAAAACAGCACCTGTAAATTCGCCTTGGTTCATTGAACTTGGCCACGCGTCTGTAAGTCGCATTAAGGCTGTATGACAACTATGCTTCGGGCGAAAACCTGACTGGAGAGGGGTGGATTAATTTGCGTTTTCCCAGGTATATTAACAGATGCTTATGAATGTGTCGTTCAAGGGGTTTACTTAAGACGGACAAAAGTGAAATGGGGCGATAATTGTTAACATCGGACAGATCTTTTGTTTTAGGTAAGGGAATAACTTTAGCCTTTGAAAAGAAAAGGGGAGACTGCCAGTGCTAATATTTTAGGAAGGTTACAAAGTAAAGTAGGTTATAGCACTGTCAGGGGAGAGAAATGTGCATGATCGACCAGTGATCATAGATCTACTGTGGCCAAAGCACACACAAAAAAAAAAGATAGGAAAGAGAGGGTGCACTAAGAAAGTGACTGAAAGCAATGCATATGGAAGCCCCCCCGTAGAGAAAAGAGAAAGTACAATACAAGAGATTTTTTGACGACGTCATCTTTCTACGAATTTTGCTGACAAAACACTCGTGTGACGTCACCTTTCATTTTTCCCGGATTCTAACTATTGTCTCTGACAAAACTTAATCTCACATTGTTAAAAAAAAAAAAAAAAAATGATGACCATTACCAGTCGAGAATAGTACATTTCTGAGACAATGGCCATTGTCTTTAGTTGACCTTAATTAATTAACTAATTACGGTCATTAACGTCCACACTGCCGTTTCTCTCAAATCGAACCAAAATCCTGACAGCGCACTCAGTTAAAAAGACTAATAACTTTTTACACACACCCCTGTCAGAGTCGATTTTCTCAAGTAGAACTTTATACGTTACTAATAAGTTACAACTAACTTTTAGGAACCTGCAGAGGTAAACTTTAAGTTACTTATCATAAGAACTTATTAATTACTTACCATAAGAACTTATTAATTTCTTACTGTAAGTTCTTATAAGTTCTTACAACAACTTGACTTAAGTCACAACTTACTCGGTCAGATTTTACAAGATACAAGGACAATAAAAAACTTTTTTTTTCTCAATAATACTCTGGGGTTGGTGCAGATGGGGCTAAATAATCAGGCACAAGTGGTGTAAATGACGTGTCATCTCTCTGCGAAGCATATGACAAAAATATTGATTGATTACCAAATCTGATTTTTATTTGCTTAAAAAGATTGTGTAGTTTTTCTGTGGTTTCCTGAACTCCGATCTGTTTTCCCATCTCTAAAAAACTAGCTTTAAGTTCTTCAACATTCACGGGAGATTGACTACGCATTTTATTCTGGATTTCAGACTTCTGTTTTTTGTAATTATTTAAATCATCCTGGACTCGCTTAAATTCATCATCATCAATAAAATTATCATTCAATGCCTTACTGATAATAAGTTTCCTACTGCTCAGCTTTGCACCAGCCAGCGTACTCAATGCTTCATGTTTCTGTAACTTCGTATGAAATCTTTTGTTTTAGGCTTCCAAACCAAAGCATGCCAGGCATGTAGCAACGCTAACACCCTCAACTGCAATTCCTATTAAACTTCCAATTCCTGTGGCAAACAGAACAATACCCCCCACAGAACAACCAGCTGAAACTGCACCAACAGCCATTGAAGTATTTTGTACAGAATTGAAAATGGTCTGATACCTCCTTTTGCATCTGGAGTAGCTCGCCTCTTCACTTTCCAAATATTTAATTGCTTCTGTAATATTCATTAAACGAAATGCGTCTGCCTGTAATGTTTTATCTGATGCAATTGGCACAGCTGTCGCATGTGGATCAGGTGCAAGCGTTGTTTTAGTCGTAACAATTGATTCAGTCGGCTCAAGCGTCGAAAGTATCGGATAGAATTTTGGCATTTTTTTTTTTAATGACATATATTTTTTTAAAATTTATTTAATCATCCATTACATTTTGCAACTCAGCAAAAGTATATAATTTGCTGGCACAATAAAATGAAACAAGATCAATGTGTTTAAGGTTTATGTAACTTAAACGAACAAAAGTTAGTTTGTCGACCACCACCTTGACAGCTGGAATACTGCTTGAAACATAAATAACATCAGCACTTTTTGTAATAGCAATAAAAACCTTTGTTGATTCTGATACTGTTTCATCCCATGTAAGTTTTATTCCCTGTGCAATATTTGCCTCTTTCACAGAAGCTATAGATCTCAAGATAATTTCAAATACTATTGTCGCTTCTCTAGCCACGACTAAGCTTACCCCACCCGGGTCTGCCCTGGGGGACTTGGGTGGGGTTAGGTACTTTTTAGTTCCCAGGGTCACCCTGGTCAGCCCCACAGGGTGAGTTTTTCTCTCTATTCTGGGGCATGTGTTTCTGTCTACCCTTGGTCCATTCACCTGTATTTGCCTTTTTAAAACTCTCCCTACTGTCTGCACTGCCTGTAGCTCTTGATATTGGATGTGTGTTGCTAAATGGTCTTAGCTTTATTTAGGCCCCATGTGTTAGGTTTATTTAATGTATTTGACCGGCTGGCGACATACATTCAATGTTCTGTTTATTTTTTTTTTTCACAAGCAGTGCAGGCACGTCCTGAGAAAGCCTTGTTGCTGTCGGGACGTTAAACAATGTACAATCAATCAATCAAACGACTAAGCTTGCTGGCATAAACACAACAGAAGTATCTGATCTTCCCTTTTTAGTTGTAAGAAGATACCATCGTTTCTCATAATTTTCAACTTTCAGTTTATCTCTGCTATTGTTGTCTGGGGCAAAGCTTGGAACAAGGCTTACAATCAGCGGCCCAGAATTAACAACTTTCCTAAACACTTAGGCGCCTTCATCATCAGTGTATACATAAGGACTAATAAATTCCAACTTTATGTCCCAGTCAATTGTGGGTGCAGGTGTAGGTGCAGGCGGTACAGGTGAAACCACCCATTTATTACCCACATGTATTAAGTTGTAGGGCACATTATTTACAAGATTAGGTGCAACTGGTACAGTAACATCACGAAGCTGACCAAGTTTAGGAATCTGTCTTTCACCATCTTTCATGTCATCGATTACTTTTCTCTTGTACATGCCAGTCGAATCAAGTTCAAAACCATATACTTCTCCAATTTCTCCCTCCTCAAAATCCTGTACGTCTGCCAAATCTTTTAACTCTGTTACTGGACATGCAACTGGTATGATTCTCGGCTTTGGACCGCCACTCATTTTTATAAACAAAAATAAAATTATTTAACTTCTAGTACAACACTAAAATCATGCATAACAACTGGTTTGTCATCCTGATTAGTTACAGATATACACAGTGACTCAAAGAAACTAGAACCTAATTTCTTAAACTGCAAATTAGGAAATCTAACAACTACACTTTCACAATAGGGTGCAGTTCCAGTTGGTAAGCATCTCAACAAAGTTGAAGGCTTTCCATTGTGAACATTCTTAGTTGTGTTCAGTTCTTTCAAATAAACATTTAGTACTGTATGTACTGACAAATGAACAGGATATTTTCCAGTTAATTTTCCATCAATCATCTCTATTTTCCAAAGCTTTGTTTTAGCTTCAGTTTCGTTTATTAAACCAAGTAATAATAGAAGATCATCTGAAAATGTTATCCTACGCTCAGAAGAAAATTCTAATGTAACAAGTAAGTTAGATGGATTTAAAGTTGCTTTAATTTTTATTTTACTTTGAAACCAGTTAGCTAATGTACAAAAGTCATAATACCCAGATGTTATTTTATGGTTCTCAATAGGAGAGGATTCATTACTAACAGATACATAATAATTTATATCATCTGTTACATTAAACCATTTTACTGTATAGAACATTTCATGGATAGCTACAGCCTTGCTACCATCACGATTATCAATCCCATTAGTTAACCACACTGGTTTGCTAGTATCAAGATTTGTTAAGGTAATAAACATTTTTATTATCTTATATAAAAAAGGATGGAATTTAAATCGCCAACCATTACCAGTACAAACTCATTTCAATTTAATGTGAATACTTACTTACTTACTTACGCCTGTCACCCCTACCCGGGTATAGGCCATCGACGAGAGACCTCCAGCAACTCCTGTCCTGTGCTTCTCCTTCGATTCTACTCCAGGTGGTTCCCAGTCTCTTGATGTCTGCTTGGAGGTCTCGACGCCAGAATTTAATGTGAATGCCAAATATAATGTTGCACCTACTTATGAACAGAAAATAATTCAACTAAATCAGCTCGACATAGCTGTAAGTGAATAAGATCTATTTCAAGTCAAAGTACCAAATCCCTTTGACCATTACCTAAACCCTCCAATAACAGACGATGTAACTGCAAGAAAGTGGTCTTCAAGTCCACTACAGATGTTTCAAAACCAACTCAACTTTGCTATACTGTGTTCAACTACAGGCTGTGGTGTTTCATTCACAGACCACTTAAATCACTCAAACAAACTTATTAGATCTGTCTACCGTTTCCACACGTACTACCAGCTTAGACGTATACTGTCAGAACTGCATACACCAGTACCAACTGAATCTAGTTTCAACAGGTTTAACAACCCCATGGATATGAAAGCATTTGAACGCATATGTAATGAATTTAACATAAGCCCTGGTCCCCGTGCCGGGTATGACTTCACACAAAAACTTGATGATCACAATGGTATGGGTACATTGTATTATGCTATGAGTCACAGACAATACCCACACGATTATTACCCTGGTTACACTTCATTCTCATCAAAATCACAAGTCTGGTTAGGATCAATAGAACAGAAACAGTCTAATGCCTGGACAACTTTTATTTTAGACAAGAGTGACGGGTTTACTCAAGCAGGAGTCGAGCGCGTAAATGAGTCTATCAGAACATATGTCTGGTGTATATTAGGAGCACAATCACTAACAAAATCAAATATTTTAAACGGGAGTGGCAAATTTGAAGCACAAAAACAATTTCTTGCTAATCTTGAAGATGCAATTAATTCAACAATAGATCTCCCGTCAAGCATACAGCGCTACCAAGACGTTCTCAGATATGCGAGATCAAAAGTTGACTTTGTAGTGGCATCGGGTTATACATGTTACCATCTGACCTTCAACTCCAAATGGGGACAATAACAAATTATAATAATGAAATCATTGTTGCTGGTCGTGATCAAAAACTCGGTCTTAATCAATCTGTAAACTTGGGGGCCACAACCACACATGTTCAGTCATTAAAACCATTACAGACGGTAACATCCCTGGCCCCAACACCGGTGCCCATACAACCAGTACAGTCAACCCTTGACACACATGAGTCAGAGAGAACTGCATTGGTAATAGGCCTAACAGGATTAGGGGTTTTACTTCTTTATCTGTTTCATTAAATAACCCACCATCAACCCTCCTACTGTCACCAGAAAGACCCACACATACTCTGCCATAAATCCAACTACCTTTGCTGCTGTACTAATCATCCAACTGACAACTGTGCCTATTATACCAGGCAAAGCGTCCATTGCTTTCACAGCCAATTTCTTAAGCAAGTCTGATATGTGAGACCGTTGTTTCTTTACCCATGACTGTAAATCTTTTGTGTCTGTTGGAGGTGCTGGTGGACCTGGCGGTGCTGGACCCCCCACCAACCCCGGAGACAGCTAACACAACAGTACTGATAATAAATCCAAGAGCTGTAATTAAACTAGCAATAGTGATAACCTGTTCTCTGAAAAGTGTTTACAATCTCTCAGCCAGAGTAGTGTCTTCGTGAAGTATTTTCTGAAGAGTTTCTCCAATCCTGTTGACTTGTGTTTTCAGTTTTTGTCTTCCAATACTAATTGTTTCTAACCTTCCTGATCTTTCTATCTGCAAATCATTTAATCTGTGTTGGATTCTTTCTTTCATTTCTGTGTCAAGATTCCCATTGTCTGCTGTAGCTAGTTTCTCTTTTTCACGTTCTATGTGTTTATCAAGCTCACCTAGTTTGGCTCCCCCACCCGGGTTTGCCCTGGGGGACTTGGGTGGGGTTAGGTATTTTTTAGTTCCCAGGGTCACCCTGGTCAGCCCCACAGGGTGGGTTTTTCTCTCTATTCTGGGGCATGTGTTTCTGTCTACCCGAGGTCCATTCACCTGTATTTGCCTTTTTAAAACTCTCCCTACTGTCTGCACTGCCTGTAGCTCTTGATATTGGATGTGTGTTGCTAAATGGTCTTAGCTTTATTTAGGCCCCATGTGTTAGGTTTATTTAACGTATTTGACCGGCTGGCGACATACATTCAATGTTCTGTTTATTTATTTTTTTTCACAAGCAGTGCAGGCACGTCCTGAGAAAGCCTTGTTGCTGTCGGGACGTTAAGCAATGTACAATCAAACCTAGTTTGGCTACGTTATTTACCATCTCACCTCTTATTGACTGCAGTGATTTATCCAAGCCAATTATCTCTCTCACTGACAAAGGTGGGTCTTCTATTGTTTTCATAGCGTCATTTATTTGTCCTTCAGTAAATGAGGTTTCTTGTATCACTGTGTTTGCTATTTCTGGTAGGCTTGTTACTGGTGCCATTTCAATTTCTTGCCCTGTTGGTAACTTTGTTTGCGTGTCGTGAAGCGCACTAACAAGTCTAGGCGTGACAGGAGACCCCCCAATACCAAGATACCTTGCCAACCCAGAGTTACCACCAACTTCACCTTTAATTGTACTTAAAGCTCTAAACTTAGCAGTGTTATTTTTATGTGTTAGATATATTTTCCCTCTGTCTGTATTTACAAATAAGTGTCCGTTATCATATTCAAACTGATTAGGATCTATTACATCTGGGTGAGCACCAACACTGTCATAAAATGAGTTTACTTTGTCTTTTAACAGTTCATGATACATACTACTAGTTACCATTCCAGTCATATCTGTGATACTGGTATTTGAGGCATCCATGACATCCATTTCAAAATCTTCATGACCAAATCCTCCATCTGCCATTGTTTTATTAATTTAATATTTTTTATTGTGCATAATAAAAATGACACAGTCTTACGGATCAAAGTTAGACCCATACAGAAAACTACGTGAGCCTCTCGGTGTTAAGGGCATTAGACAATCAATTGTCATCACAAACAATCCAAGTACCGTAGACCAGAATCAAACACTTCCAGTCAAGTTTCCAAACCTAGGCCCCAGTGACGTTATTGTTCCTGGCACTGCACGCCTAGCATTTAATATTGAACTTTCATCAGACACAGACGTAAACAGAACACTAGTTAACAATCTTGGTAGAGCAATTGTTAGAACTATTAAAGTATTGAAGGACAGGAAGTGTTTAGTCTCGACGATTGTCACAATTTATTTTAATCATTATGCAGTATTTTCTTTCGTGGAGAACTTTCGTTCTATGTTGTGTGTTGCGGTCATGGCATGTACTTTTTAGTGATGTCAAGAACATGTGACGTAAGATGTGTGTTTGGAACATGTGACGTAGGATTTTGGTTTGAAGAGTTACATCACTGTGAATTGTTTGAGAAGACAGTCAGGAGAGATTTTGCTCTCGAGTTAAAAGTTGTTTTTTTTGTGAGGTGTAGTGGGCAGAGAAATGCCGTGTTATGGTCTATGGTAGAATAGACGATTGAGAGCAGAATGCTCAGTACAGTGGTACGTAAAATTTTGTAGTTTAAGAACTATGACTAGTAACCAGATCGACTGATTAGAGTAACGAGTACCAGGACCTTGTCCAACGGCCAAGATGGGCAGACAGGCCTGAAACAGTCAAAGGTTTACTTCACGCATCTTTGGGTATGTATTTGTTTATTATATAGCTGATTCGCGTTTGTTAAGTAGTAGATTCGGAAAATGTATTAGTTGTTCGGCTCTAGATCTGAGATTGTATGATATTCGGCGCGCATCGGCGAGTTTGCGGTGTCGTCTGGCGATCGGCGCGCGGGGATGAATCGAATGATCGGAGGACTTCGTAGAGCCTGTTGATTTTGAAATGAATGATTCAGATCGTGGTGAGAGGTTATGTGTTGTGCGGAAATATGTCGTATTCGTGTGTGTGCATGATATTTCGAATTGACTGTTATTACAATATTTATTCGATGTCGGAAACGATCGGGAATCGGCGACAACGTCCGGAAGCCGTTAGCGGTCGTCATCATTACAGTGTCGTCATTCTGGCGGAAGTAACTTTTTAGCAATGGCGGATTTCTTATGGAGAGATACGTTTTGTATGTGTTATAGATGCTTCCCCCCCCCCCCCCTATCACCAGCTGAGAAGTTGGATTTGTGTATGCTTCATGTGGGAATGTAATTAATCAACGTGTGTACGAGATAGTCCAGTTGATCCAGACGGTGTGCGTGTGGAGCTTCGATGTGCCATCGCGAGAGACAGTGCGATTGTTCGACCAGTGGTGTGACTGAATCAACGAGCAGTGATGCTATATTCATCTTTATCCCAACAAGCAGCGACGCTACATTCACCTTTATTCACGGTCGGAGTAATCAAACTGTTTGATCGTTCGAGGATCTAAGCATTAATTAGTGTCAGTTATTTTTGACAGACATTGAGATGTGACATCGTAGTGGAACAATAAGTGTAGGATGTGTGGTTAGTGCTGTGAACATTGTGCGAATGGTTGAGGGTGTGCGTATTTTACAGATGCATGTATGAATTGAGTGAATGTTGCGTAGGTTTGTATAAGTCCTGTCTATTGTTTGTCGTGCGAATGAGAAGATCAAATCATTAAAATCGAAACAAATATCCAAATATTCCGAGTGACATATATTCTTCCTCCCTGGTGTGACAATAATTTGGGGGCTCGGCCGTAGATTTTGAACCACGGTTATTTCCAGATTCGGGATCACAATTTAGTGATAACGATTGGGAATTAATCTTGGCGATTCGAGCCACGGATATTTGTATCTATTTACACTGGCACGTAAGCTTTGGCTTGACCAATAGTATAACGATAGCGTTATCGGTTCAGGTTACTTACTGTGTAATTTTTAGAGTAGTCTAAATTTACCCACCAGTGTAATTTTCTGTCATTACCAAAGGACACTCGGAATTGCTGGATAACCTGTGGGCGGTTGGAGGGCGTTGTTTAAAATCGGGCGGCATTCAAGCTCCGAAGCTTCGCCATCATTATATTCATCCCTTCCGTTTATTCAGGTACCGAGTTGTGTTCGATTGTCAGCGTTAGTGGAGACTAACCGATTGCGTGGATTGTCATACAAGTACAGAGTAAGGTTTGATATTATTACTTTCCTTGATTATCTGTAGACGTATAACTGCCGCAGTGTATTAGATTTTCTTATTTCGCATTTGTTTCGTCCTTTCGTAAAAAGAGTTAGTGGAGACTAACCGATTGCGCGGATTGTCATACAAGTACAGAGTGTAGGTTGTGGTGCTACTTCCCTTGATAATCTGTAGAGGTATAACTTTCGCAGCGTGATATATATATTTTTTATATTTCACATTTGTTTTGTCCTGTTGTAAAACGGGTTACGCCAAAACTTGTTGACAGATCAACAAAAGTTCACGTTGATAAATGGTTATCGACAGCTTATAAACAAGCAATAGTTGAAGTCATTTTGTTGTTGTTGTTGCACGGATTCTGGGCAGTACAAACAAACTTAGCCGTCATGCCCGATACAAGGAGTAGTAGAACAAGATCTGAGAATCCTAGCAGATCAGAAATGGAACAGGAACCAGATATGAAAACCAGGATGCAGGCTTGGAAAGAAGAAGGGGAACTATTGAGTTTAGCGGGGAACGACTTAACTGCATATGTTCTGGATGAGAAAAAACGTTGGTCAGAGCGGCGAGAACGAGAAGCGAAATTAGCGCGGCAAGAACGAGAAGCGGAACAACGAGAGCGAGAAGCCGAGCGTCAGACACATTTGAGAGAATTAGAAATTCAGGCAGAAGGTTGGCGTATAGAAGGAGAACAGAACAGAAACAACAACGCGCAAGATCGACGCAGGATTAAAATCAAGTTACCATTTTTTGAAGATGGAGATGATTTAGAAGTCTTTCTATGGAAATTTGAAAAAGTCATGAGAGCGGAGCATATTCCAGATGACGAATGGGGATTACACCTGATCGCATTGCTAAAGGGGAAAGCAGCGGAAGCTGTCACGCACATGCAGCATGTTGATTTAGAAGATTTCGGACAGATTCGCAAAGAATTGCTGAAGAAGTTCCGTTTGACCTCAGAAGAGTACAGAGAAAAACTGAAGAATGCCAGGAAGAAAAATGACGAAACAGCCAGAGAACTCATGAATCGGATCACGCAATGGATAACCCGATGGATTGAACTTTCAGGGAGAGAAAAGAACTTTGACAGTATAGTAGAATTATTGGCAGTGGATACCTTTTTGGACGCACTACCAAAAGAGCAAGCTACGTTCGTACGAGACAGAAGACCAGCTAACGTAGATGAGGCTACTGAAGCAGCAAAAACCTACGAGGTGTCAAGAGGAAACAGGGGACATGAGAATAGAAGTATGTTCAGAGATAACAACAGGGACAGATTTAGACACAGAGATAGTCCGTCACCTAAAAGGGATCATAGTAAGCAAGAATTGCGTGACAATAGATCACCAAACAAACATGGAAATCAATCTTTCAAGAACAGAGTATCATTTAAGATCGAATGTTTCAATTGTGGAGGACCCCACAAAGTAGCAGTATGTCCAAACAGAAAACAGAATGCGTTGTACGTACAACCTACATGTGGATCGATGCATACAGCGGGTTGCAGTTGTACAGCGACGCACCACCAGCACCATGAAAGCATAGACCACCACGCACTGAGAGTGGGAATGCCTTACCTTGAAGAAAGGTTGGAAAGAAATCACAAAATGGCGCTATGCGACAAATGCAGCAAGATAAATTATCAGCCATCGTGTCAAGTAGAAATAGAAGGCAAGGAAGTACCAGCATTGAGAGACACAGGAGCTACAATTAGCGTCGTTGATACAAAATTGGTGCCAGAAAACAAGTATACAGGCGAGATGCGATCCGTGACATTTGCGTCATGCGACGTCAAGCAAGTACCTGTTGCTAGACTGTTCATGCGAACACCATTTTTGGAAGGAGACGCGGATGTACTAGTAATATCCAGACCAGCATTACCAGTTTTGATAGGGAATGCACGATTCTTGAACAAAGAGAAAACAAACACTATTCCAGTTTATCTAGTGATGAAACCTTGCTCAAAAAGAGATGCAAGCGAACAAACTGAAGACCATGTAGAAAACATTCCAGCCGCAATGGAAAAGACTGAGACGATCACAAAGATGGAAAACATTCCAGTTGTAATGGAAAGCACCGAGACGATCACAAAGAAACGAAGCGAACCAAACGATACAAAAACAGATGAGCAGTGTGCAGAAGTAGAAACAAGAAGCACGGCAACGAAAAGAAATCAAAAAGAGCTCAAGATCCCAGAAACAAAGATTGTTGATGTTACACCAGAGCAATTGAAAATGGCTCAGAAAGAAGATGAAACTTTGAAGGAATGCAGAGATGCAGCTGATGAAAAAAAAGAGGGAAATCAAAACAGCAAACAAACCAAATCCAAATTTAAATGAAAGAATGGAATTTTGGTACGAGAATTCACTGAAAAGAAACAGAAAAGAACACAGATCGTTGTACCCAAGAAGTATAGACAGGGTGTCATGAAATTAGCACATGATACGCCAATGAGCGGGCATTTAAGCGTTAGGAAAACCAGAAACAGAATTTGGACTGATCTTTATTGGCCAGGAATTTGCGGTGACATACAACGGTATTGCGCATCATGCGACGTGTGTCACAGGTCGTCCCATGAGGGCAAAGAAAAGGTGTATCATGCTAACTTATTAAAAAGCTAGCCAGAGACACGCGAGAAACTTCAACAGAAGAGCAAAACCTAGAACTATCACAGAAGGTTCAAAAGTACTGTTGTTGTTGCCAGAGAAAAAGAACAAACTACAGCTTACATGGAAAGGGCCATTTACGGTGACTAAGAAAATGAACTAGAGTACCTAGGACACCATATGGGCAAGGGCAAAATACAACCGGAAGATGACAAGATCAGCAAATTGCAGAATGCAAACACACCGCGGACCAAAAAGGAGCTCAGAGTATTTTTGGGACTAGCAGGGTATTATCGCAAATTTGTGCCGATGTTTGCAGAAATAGCTACTCCATTGACTGACATGACGAAGGCAAAACAGCCTGACAAAATCCAATGGACAGAAGAGGCAGAGAAAGCATTTTGGAAGTTGAAAGACGTTTTGTGCAGTAAACCTGTGATGCACTTACCTGATGACAGCAAGCCATACGTTTTGAGGACTGATGCATCAAACACAGCTATGGGAGCTGTACTCATGCAGGAAAATGATGAAGAAATGCATCCGATTGCTTATGCAAGCAAGAAATTGGCAGAAGCTGAAAGAAATTACTCTACCATTGAAAAAGAATGCTTAGCAGTCATGTGGGGTATAAAAAGATTTGAACCATACCTGTATGGACAAAGATTCACGTTGGAAACAGATCATCAACCATTACATTATCTACAGAAGTCAAAGACAGAAAATGGGCGTTTGATGAGATGGGCATTGCAGTTGCAGCAACACGATTTCCAAGTGAAGGTGATCAAAGGAAAAGATAATGTTGGTGCAGATTACCTTAGCCGTATCGACAGTGAAGAAAAATAAACAGATGCAGTGTTGACGTATAATGAATGTGTATGCATGTATTGAACAGTGAGGTTATAGGTAGATTACCTTAGCCGTATTGACAGTGAAGAAAAATAAAACGGACGCGGTGTTCACGTATGACGAACGTGTATTTATGTATTGAACAGTGAGGTTATAGGGAAAGAAATAGTTATTGTCGTAGTTGTGATTTATACGCAAATGATAATATGAAATTGTGTCAAGTATAGTCTAAAACTAGAGTTTTAGCTGGGAAAGGGCCTTGTGTCACAATTTATTTTAATCATTATGCAGTATTTTCTTTCGTGGAGAACTTTCGTTCTATGTTGTGTGTTGCGGTCATGGCATGTACTTTTTAGTGACGTCAAGAACATGTGACGTAAGATGTGTGTTTGGAACATGTGACGTAGGATGTTGGTTTGAAGAGTTACGTCACTGTGAATCGTTTGAGAAGACAGTCAGTCAGGAGAGATTTTGCTCTCGAGTTAAAAGTTGTTTTTTTTTGTGAGGTGTAGTGGGCAGAGAAATGCCGTGTTATGGTCTATGGTAGAATAGACGATTGAGAGCAGAATGCTCAGTACAGTGGTACGTAAAATTTTGTAGTTTAAGAACTACGACTAGTAACCAGATCGACTGATTAGAGTAACGAGTACCAGGACCTTGTCCAACGGCCAAGATGGGCAGACAGGCCTGAAACAGTCGAAGGTTTACTTCACGCATCTTTGGGTATGTATTTGTTTATTATATAGCTGATTCGCGTTTGTTAAGTAGTAGATTCGGAAAATGTATTAGTTGTTCGGCTCTAGATCTGAGATTGTATGATATTCGGCGCGCATCGGCGAGTTTGCGGTGTCGTCTGGCGATCGGCGCGCGGGGATGAATCGAATGATCGGAGGACTTCGTAGAGCCTGTTGATTTTGAAATGAATGATTCAGATCGTGGTGAGAGGTTATGTGTTGTGCGGAAATATGTCGTATTCGTGTGTGTGCATGATATTTCGAATTGACTGTTATTACAATATTTATTCGATGTCGGAAACGATCGGGAATCAGCAACAACGTCCAGAAGCCGTTAGCGGTCGTCATCGTTACAGTGTCGTCATTCCGGCGGAAGTAACTTTTTAGCAATGGCGGATTTCTTATGGAGAGATACGTTTTGTATGTGTTATAGATGCTTCCCCCCCTATCACCAGCTGAGAAGTTGGATTTGTGTATGCTTCATGTGGGAATGTAATTAATCAACGTGTGTACGAGATAGTCCAGTTGATCCAGACGGTGTGCGTGTGGAGCTTCGATGTGCCATCGCGAGAGACAGTGCGATTGTTCGACCAGTGGTGTGACTGAATCAACGAGCAGCGACGCTACATTCATCTTTATCCCAACAAGCAGCGACGCTACATTCACCTTTATTCACCGTCGGAGTAATCAAACTGTTTGATCGTTCGAGGATCTAAGCATTAATTAGTGTCAGTTATTTTCGACAGACATTGAGATGTGACATCGTAGTGGAACAATAAGTGTAGGATGTGTGGTTAGTGCTGTGAACATTGTGCGAATGGTTGAGGGTGTGCGTATTTTACAGATGCATGTATGAATTGAGTGAATGTTGCGTAGGTTTGTATAAGTCCTGTCTATTGTTTGTCGTGCGAATGAGAAGATCAAATCATTAAAATCGAAACAAATATCCAAATATTCCGAGTGACATATATTCTTCCTCCCTGGTGTGACAACGATGCTGATGTGTTCTACTGTTACAAAGATCTTTGGCTTACACAAGAAGAACGAGAAGATCGTATTTACCAAGGCATACAGACAGATAACATTGGTAAACTTCGAATCGATGCACGAGATAAAGTAACTACTGGGGTGGCCAAAGACATTATATTAGCAGAAACATATGGAACCAGATTTTACATTCCACTTGATTTTGAAATCCTAACAGCACATTTACCTTATTACCAAGGAGCACTGAATGACCGTCTGAGTTTTGAATTAACTTTCAATGACTACTCCAAAATTATTAAATCATCTGATCCCAATGCAACATATAAGATCTCTAACATTTATTTGGAATATGAAATTGTCACACATGATTATTTAGCTACTCTCATTCAAAATCAGTACAAGACAAAACTGCCGATTTATTATGACAGGGTGGTTAGACATAGTTTAATACCTAAAGACAAGAACGACACAATGTGGAACATAAACTTGAACACACCTGCCAGGTCACTGAAAGGTATACTCGTGTTGTTTGTTGAACCCGCGGCTCCATACAAAAGAGACTCAGAAAAATTCTATAATCCAAAGATTACACATTTGTCTTGTACAATCGAAGGCCGTCCTAATCAAGTGTACACTTCAGGTTTGTTACCTTATCAACACTACGATGAGATCACAAAGTATTTTGCAGGTGGAAGGATTAGAGATAACCCTGCAAACATTGCGTGCAAAGATTTACATCTGTATGACGTAAGGATTGGTCAATACCTTACAAATAAATATGCTCTTTGGTTAGACCTTCGTAGTACAGACGATGATTATCTTCATGGATCCGGTCGAAAGGTTGAAAACGGCAGTGACGGGATTACAATTCAGATACAAAAAAAGGCTGAAACTGCTGCAGCAATAAATATATATTTGTATTTGATATATAATAATGCATAGCATTTATATGGCGCATTTCTCATATTTATAATATAACTCAATGCGCAGAATGTAGCCGCGAACTGAACCCAACAAGCACTCTCACGTGAAACACACGCATTCACTCACACACTGTACGTAAACACAGAACATTCACGTGGTGCTAAGGGCAAGCTCAAGCGAGCTACTGACGGTATTTGGAAATCATTTTGTATTTGAAATTTTATTAAGTTGGCTGAAACTGATACCAAAGTGGAGGGGGAGGAAGAGCCGGAGTACCCGGAGAAAGAACCCCCGACGGTCCGCCTGAATTAACGGTGACACTTACTAGAGGAGAAAAATCCGACGCCGGAACCCGGAATCGAACCTCGCACCTTTAGCATTGGTGGCAGGCGTCTTAACCACTGTGCCACGGACCGCCCCACTGACGCACAACTGAGCATAGAAGAGAGCAGACTAAAGGGTGTCATGTATTAAAATTATATTGTGTATTAAAATGAACCGGAGCTTGATGACACTTGACCCACACTGTGGATTGTTTTGTGGTGCAACAGGGTGTGGTAAAACTGAATTTGTTCTTAACCTATTACAAACAAGATACATACACCACTTTGAAAACATTGTAATATTCTGTCCTACAATCAAACACAACAAAGCTTATCACAACCGTTTATTCATTTGGACTGACAGCAACATATACTTAGTCGACCCTGAGAAAAAAATGAATGATTACCTACAATATTTTTACAAGCAATTTGAAGGGCAGCCAACTTTGTTTATTGTTGATGACTGTTCTGCAGAGAAAGACATTGTCAAGAAGAGAAACACATTAGCAGAACTTGCCTTCAGTGGTAGACATGCAAATGTAAGTGTATGGATTCTCACTCAGAAATATAATGCTGTACTGAAAGATTTTCGAGAACAGTTAAAGTTTATCTGTTTGTTTTACTGTAAGGATCGTGACAGCTTTGAAGACTGTCTCAGAGAGAACGATGTCATCCCAAATAAGCATGAACGAGATGATGTGAAAAATAAACTGAAATCAACTAAGCATCTAAAGCTCATTTTAAAGACAGATCAGCCCACAGGGTATGGGTTGGTGAATTAATTTATACATTTGTCCAATAAAAAATGACAGACGGACAAACCCAAGTGTTTGATGTTACAGAATGCTTCAAAGATGTTAAGTGTTTTTATGACTTAAAATCACATGTGTTTGAACCCAGCTTTAAACTCTCAACACCGACAATAAGGATATACACGACATATAATGTTACTTTGGAATATTCAGATGGATTACCACGTTATGATTATGAGACTGTTGATCTTAAGACAAATGTTTTTAAAGTTTATAATGCTAACAGTGGCCACTTGTGTTGGTTTGAGGAACTCTGTAAAGACATATTTGATCAATTAAGAAAACTACATTGTTACATTGAAAGTGTTACATTCAATAAAGTGATATTACATCTGCAGGTCAAGACTTCAAGTCAAACACCAGGAAAGTGGTTGACTTGTTTACCATAACTACAGATAATACAGTATTACATATGGTGTGTCAGTGGTAATTTTTTTTTTCATTTATTATTTTGTCGGTCAAATAAAAATGACGGACAATGCTCAAAGCCCATCAGGCTCATCAGGTTTAAGAAACGTGTTTCACACAACAAACTTGCCTATATCTAATACTAATAATGTCTATGAATCAATAGAAAACTCTTTTTCTGTCATACAAGATAATCTTCTTACAGGCAGTGTGAAGATTCAGATTGTTGCTAAAATAGAATTTACTAGAGTAGACGATGAAGTGATTGTATCATATATATCGACAAGACAACACACAGTTAACACAAGAAGAGAACTGGAGAATGTGTTTAGAGACAGACTATTACCTGACTTCCTCCAAGCAATTGACAGTGCAAAAATGAAGGGGTCTGGTTGGCACGAAGGTCATGTACATGAACTACAACTAAAGCAGTCAAGGTATCATCCTATATTAGGTAAATCATGGTTGCCACTGCCAACAGAGGTTGCAAACAAAAAGGCTGTCGTCAATATTCAGAACAATGACAGCTATTGTTTCATGTGGTGTGTGCTTGCTAAACTGCACTTTATAAAATCAAAACCTGAACGTGTATCTAACTACACCAAATTTGTAAACGAACTCAACTTCAGTGGCATTGAGTTCCCTGTTAAAATAGAGGACATAGACTTGTTTGAAAAACTAAATCCTGGTATATCTGTAAATGTGTATGTGTGGGATAATGAGTCTGTTGACAAGTTACAACCCATTAGAGTATCACCACTTGCTCCAACCTACGGACAGTCAGAAGATAAACATGTTGACATGTTATTAATCGGTGATGACAATAACTTCCACTACACAATTATCAGGAGTATGTCACGTCTAATTCATAATCATGTATCAAAATATGGTAGGAAACAGGAAGTGTGTAAAAGATGTTTACAAAGATTCTCCTCTATTGCAGTGGCACATAAACATGTTTTACATTGTAGATCAGCTGATGACATACAAACTGTACTTAAGTATCCAGATCCTGGTAGTCAAGTATATTTTAAGAACTATGGGAATCAACAAAAGCTGCCGTTTGTAGTGTATGCTGATTTTGAATCACTAGTTGTTCCATATGAAGGTCCTGTTCCAGAGTCATTACCAAAGACTGTAACGTTGAGTGACCAAGTGGTGTGTTCTTTCGGATACATTATTGTTAGGTCAGACGGACAGCATTCAGAACCTGTTATCTACAGGGGTGAAAATGCGGCATGTCTGTTTTTAACAGAAATGAGACATCTGTATAGTCAGGTAGTACAGTATCTCACAACATGTCAAATGCCTTTAGTGATGACAGAAGAAGACAAACTGAAATTTGATACAGCTGTGAAGTGTTGGATTTGTGAACAACCCCTCCAGGGTGATAAAGTTCGTGACCATGATCACATAACTGGGCGTTACAGAGGTGCTGCACATAACAATTGTAACTTGTTATTAAAAACAGATCCTAAGACATATAAGTTACCAATCTTTTTTCACAATCTCAAAGGATATGATTCACACATTATCATGCAGGCTGTGGATGAGTCTTACAAAAACATAAATTGTATTGCACAGACAACTGAAAAGTACTTGACTTTTAGGTTAGACAAATTAGCATTTTATGACTCTATGCAACATTTGTCTTTAGGTCTTGTAGTTTGGCAGAAGGACTGACTGAGTATCCAATAACAAGTAAATATTTTGAGCCAGACTTGATTAAGAAAGGTGTTTATCCGTACGAGTACATTGATCATTGGGTTGTGTTTGAGGAAAGGAGACTGCCACCGAAAGAGAAATTTTATTCCACACTTAATGGAAAAGGCATTTCTGTCTCTGAATATCAACATGCACGTGATGCATGGGATAAATTAGGGTGTCAAACGATTGGTGACTATCACGACCAGTACTTGAAAGCTGATGTTTGTTTGCTAGCAGACGTATTTGAAAGTTACCGTGAAAATGGCTTGTTACACTACAAGCTTGACCCGGCTTGCTACATAACTAGTCCTGGCATGACATGGGATGCATTTTTAAAATCCAGTAAAATATTTATAGACCTGTTCTCTGATCGTACGATGGGTGAAATGGTGGAACGTGGTTTGAGGGGAGGCATTAGTATTGCAGCAAACAACTATGCCAGAGCAAATAATAAATATCTGGACGGCTTTGACCCCTCAAGCCCTTGGTCAAGGTCATTCATTACGTACTTGGACGCTAATAACCTTTATGGATTTGCAATGTGTGAGTTATTGCCCTTGAAAAACTTTTGTCTGCATGATTTGTCACAGTATGATGTAACACAGTCAGGATTAACAAACTATATTATGAATCTTGACCGAAACGACACAAAGGGTTGGATCTTTCACAATGATTATCTGTTGGCTGTTGAGAAAATGTCTTTGACGGGGAAAAAAGAAGACACCAAACTTGTACCAAATTTGAATGACAAATTCAATTACGTTTGTCACTATCGCTTGTTACAGTTTTACATCAGACACGGGTTAGTACTAAAGAAAGTTCACAGTGGTATTCAATTTGATCAGAGTGCTTTTATGAAAGATTACATAATGAAGAACACAACATTGCGTGCCAGAGACGGCAACACTGCATTTGACAAAGACTTCTTTAAGCTTATGAACAATGCCTGTTTTGGCAAGACTATGGAAAATCCTCATCACCGCAAAGATGTGAGACTAGTCACAACTGAATCGGGTGCAATTAAACTTACAGGTAAGCCACAGTACACTGGGTACAAAGAGTTTCATTCATCAATGTATACAGTGTCACTCAAAAAAAATGATTGTCAAACTGGACAAGCCAGTATTCATTGGTATGACAATACTCGAGTTGTCAAAACTATTGATGCTTGAATTTTATTATGATTACTTCAAACCAAAATATCCTGAGTGGACGTTAATGACCGTAATTAGTTAATTAATTAAGGTCAACTTAAGACAATGGCCATTGTCTCAGAAATGTACTATTCTCGACTGGTAATGGTCATCATTTTTTTTTTTTTTAACAATGTGAGATTAAGTTTTGTCAGAGACAATAGTTAGAATCCGGGAAAAATGAAAGGTGACGTCACACGAGTGTTTTGTCAGCAAAATTCATAGAAAGATGACGTCAAAAAATCTCTTGTATTGTACTTTCTCTTTTCGCTCCCGTAGGGGGGGGGGCGTATCACATATCCACTGTTCCAGGCTTCCATATGCATTGCTTTCAGTCACTTTCTTAGCACCCCCTCTCTTTCCTATCTTTTTTTTTTTGTGTGCTTTGGCCACAGTAAATCTATGATCACTGGTCGATCATGCACATTTCTCTCCCCTGACAGTGCTATAACCTACTTTACTTTGTAACCTTCCTAAAACTTTAGCCTTTTTTAGTTCTTTTGGGAAAACATTTTTCTGGATGCATAAATTGTAGACATAAGTTATTGTTTCTACAACATAGGGAAGTGATAGTTTCAGTATTTTGGGGCTTATTTCATCTGGGCCCACTCGGCACCGGCCTCCACGTGGCGTGGGTGGGTAGTCTCCTCAGTCACTGACTGAGTAGGCTAGCAGACGGATGCCATCTTTGTCCAGAATTAGGACTTGATGTCAGCAGATATGTTGTTCAGTCTTTTTAACTGGTCCGGTTTTTAAGGAGCTGTGCTAACCCAGGTCGTACCATGTTGGATTGGTCCTTAAAAATACTCGTGAGCTTTTGGTCCTTTGGATCCCAAGTGTTTGCCGTGCTTGGAGACCCGTGTCGGGGGAGAAGAGGATCCTGGTGGCTGAGGTTCCCTTTGGGTTGTGGCTCACTGGTGCCAACACTCCACTTCGGCCTTGACTTCTACCTAAACGGGAGGCTAGTCTTACCGGCCTAGTCAATCGGCTCTTGTCACGTTGAGCCCTATCCCACTGTTGACATGTGGGTTGCTATGCTGAGCACATGCTATAGCCTCTGCTGCTGATTAGGTGATTTACGCCAGTATTCCCCTGCATTCAACAGTGTGATAGAAGGCGGTGGCTCAAACGGTTCAATCGGGCTTACCCCCTTGAGTATATCTTTCGGGCAGTCTCCATTGTGCGTCGGCTGGAGACCCGCTGACATTTGCACTTTCCCTTGTTGGGCTCAGTGGCGGGCGGGGACCCCTGGGGGATGAATATCTCTACTAATATAATATGGAAAAAAAAAAAAAAAAAAAAAAAAACTTGCACAGAAGCGGCACATAGCCACCAACATTGAAAATGACAGTGACTCGGACTGTGAGGAAGCGACGCCTCAGGCGTCGGCCGTATGGCCTCGTTTCCTCATTGTCCATAGCAAGGTGAAGGAGAAACCAGTTACCAAGCTGCATCCTTTTCTGGTGGGGGAGACCCTCAGGAGCCGTGTTGGCAGGCCTGACGCCCAGCGCCTCAGGTCTGGTGACTTGCTGGTGGAGTGCCGTACCCGGGCACACTCCAGCGGGCTGCTGAGGCTCTCTTCCATCGGAGACACTCCGGTGGAGGTCACACCCCACAAGACTATGAATTCGTCAAGAGGCGTAATCAAAGATCAAGCTTTGGCAGAACTGTCAGAAGATGAACTTGTACGGAACCTTAAGTCTCAGGTGGTGACTTACGTCAGACGTTTCGCTTCCAAGCGAGGTGGTGGGGAGATCCGTCTCCCTACCATCATCCTGACGTTTGGCACCCCCACCCATCCTACTACCATCTGGGGAGGTTACTACTCCTTGAGAGTGAAAAAGTACGTCCCTTTCCCCCTCCGGTGCTTTAAGTGCCAAAAGTATGGCCATGGGCAGAAGACATGCCGTCAGGCAGACGCTTCATGCGCCCATTGCACTAAGCCTGTACACTCTGCTGAGTCTTGCACAGCCACCCCCCTGTGTGTGAATTGCCAGGGGGCGCATATGGCTTCGGATAAGAAATGCCCTCTTTGGATATCCAAGTGCAAGATTCAGCAGGTGCGTGTGGAGAAGGGGCTGTCCTTTCTGGATGCCAAAAAACTGGTTGAAGGCCCTGGTGCAGCTGCGGCTGCCCCAACCTCTAACACCTCGGTGTATACTTTTAGTGCAGCGGTGGCAGGCAAGCGCCCCACCAAAGACTTTTCATGTCAAACCCCAACTTCTTGGTTGGGGGCGGAGCCTCGGCTCATCTAGCCCCTGGAGAGTAACCCTCCTCCGGTGGTGAAGAGGAGCCAGGGAACGCAGAAGGCGGACACTGCCGGTCCGGTAGTGCTTCCTTCTGTTGCCCCTAAGCATCAGCCCCCACCCAAACCTGTTAGTCAGTCAACTCCAAAGGCTTCTGGCTCTGGTCAGCCTTCTAAGGCCGCTAACTCTAGCGGCAGGACGCTGCCCAGGACCAGGGGTCTAAGAAATCTATGGGACCGCTGTGCGCACGGGCCCAGAAGGGGAACACTGATGTCCCCCTTCAAAACAAATATGCTGCACTGGAGGAGCGGATGGAGGGAGTGGAAGTTGTCGTTGCTGATGCTGTGGCAGCTCCACCCCCTTCATCTCCGAAGAACCAGAGGAGGCCCGGGAGCCGGCCCCCCTCTGTTTCTTCAACTCCTTCCAAGGTAAAGGAAAAAGGGGGGAAAAACTCCTTACCCCCAGATAAAACCTAATCATGTACTCTTTGCTTCAGTGGAATTGTCGTGGTTTTCAAGCTAACTTTGAGGAATTACGTCTTTTAGTCAAGTTCTATAACCCCTCAGACCCCACCCGGGTCTGCCCTGGGGGACTTGGGTGGGGTTAGGTATTTTTTAGTTCCCAGGGTCACCCTGGTCAGCCCCACAGGGTGGGTTTTTCTCTCTATTCTGGGGCATGTGTTTCTGTCTACCCTTTGTCCATTCACCTGTATTTGCCTTTTTAAAACTCTCCCTACTGTCTGCACTGCCTGTAGCTCTTGATATTGGATGTGTGTTGCTAAATGGTCTTAGCTTTATTTAGGCCCCATGTGTTAGGTTTATTTAACGTATTTGACTGGCTGGCGACATACATTCAATGTTCTGGTTTTTTTTTTTTTTTTTTTTTTTTTTTTTTTTCACAAGCTGTGCAGGCACGTCCTGAGAAAGCCTTGTTGCTGTCGGGACGTTAAGCAATGTACAATCAATCAATCAATCTATAACCCCTCAGTAATATCTCTTCAGGAGACTTACCTGAAGACTTCTGACCCTGTATCCTTTAATGGTTTTAATGTTATACATAAAGGCTCTGATTCAGAGAGGTGCTCCGGTGGAGCGGCTCTTCTCATTAGTAGCCAAATTTTATGTAGCCCCGTTAGCATCGACACCTGTCTTCAGGCTGTCGCTGCTCGGGTTACCTTAAAAAAGACCGTAACCATATGCAGTATTTACCTACCACCATCACTGCGGGTCTGTAGCAATGATATTTTTAGCTTAGTAGATCAACTGCCCCCTCCCTTTATTCTCATGGGGGATTTTAACGGTCACGCTCACCTTTGGGGTAGTGACCACTATGATGGCAGAGGTCAGATGTTAGAAGATGTTTTTTTTCAACTTAACCTATGTGTCTTTAACGATGGCTCACCTACATACTCTAACTCAGGTTCCGGATCTAGTTCTGTTCTAGACCTCACTGTGTGTGATCCTTCTCTCATGCTGGACTTTGACTGGAAGGTTCACGACGACCTGTGTGGGACCACGGACATCCTTTTGGCATCCAGAAAGGACACAGTAAGGATCCTTCCGACCCGGGCAACTACCGTTCACGACGACCACTTCCCAGTAGTCCTGTCATCGGTCAGCTGTGAGGAGGATTCGCCGGTGGGGCGCTGGAATCTCAAGAAAGCTAACTGGTCTCTGTTCGCCTCTCTCTGTCAGTCTCGTCTTACAGAGGAGGTGGTCATGTCAGCTGAAGAACCTGTTTCTTGTTTTACTTCTATTTTGTTGGGGGTTTTACTTCTATTTTGTTGGAGGTTGCAGGTGAAAAAATCCCTAGAACTTCCACATCACTCCATCAGAAGCTGAGAGTACCATGGTTGAATGAAGAGTGCCGTAAGGCCCAAACAATGCGCAAATCTGCTCAGCGACGTGCTTTTCGTAATCCGTCACAAGCAAATATTTTAACATTTAACAGACAGCGGGTGAAAGCCCGTTACATTTTTAAACGCGAACGCCGTGCTTCCTGGAGACGCTTCGTCTCATCTTTATCTTCTAGGACTCCATCCCAAAAAGTCTGGAAGGCTGTTCGAAGAATTAGGGGCAGGGGTGGCTCGGCTTCTGCCGGCCATCTTAGAGATGGTGCCAGTTTGATCACAGATAAAAAGGTTATGGCCAATTTGCTTGCCTCCACCATTGCCCATAATTTTTCAACAGAGCATTATTCACCTTTCTTCCAGAGAAGTAGAAGCGAGAATCTTGTACTTGTGATTTTATATCGGATAACTCGGAAGACTATAATGCCCCTTTTACATTTTCAGAATTGCAGCAAGCCATGCAGAAATGTACTGACTCTGCTGCTGGATTAGATACCATCCACTATCAGCTCCTAACACATCTGCCTGAGGATTCACTCCTTGTACTTCTCAAGGCCTTTAACCATATCTGGATAACCGTTTTTTTTCCGCCATCTTGGCGCCAGGCTGTAGTTGTACCAATACCCAAGCCGGATAAGGATCCTTCCGACCCGGGCAACTACCGGCCAATAGCTTTGACATCATGTTTATGTAAAACTATGGAATGCTTGGTCAACGCCCGACTGGTGTGGTATCTTGAGTCACAAGGTCTCATCACAGACCTCCAGTGCGGTTTCCGGCGCTTCCGTAGTACAACTGACCATCTAGTTCGCTTTGAGTCTTATCCGAGATGCTTTTGTCAACAAGCAGCATGTCTATGCAATTTTCTTTGATCTTGAAAAGGCAAATGACACTACCTGGAAGCATGGTATAATGTCTGATTTGTCGGACATGGGTTTTAAAGGGCATCTGCCCGTTTTTATTCACAATTTTTTGTCCAACGGGTCGTTCCATGTCCGTGTGGGCTCCACCTTCTCCGACTCCTTTCAACAGGAGATGGGTGTCTCGCAGGGCAGTATTCTATCTCCTGTTTTATTTAGCATTAAAATAAATAACATTGTAAAGGCCGTCAAAGATGATTCTGAATGCTCTTTGTTTGTGGACGACTTTGCTTTGTGTGCACGAGGTCGAGGACTTGCGTCCCTTGAGAGGCGCTTGCAGCTGTGCGTTGATCGCATCCAGGGGTGGGTGTCTCTCAATGGATTCAGGTTCTCACCCTCCAAGACAGTCTGTGTGCATTTTACTAACCAGACGAAATGTTTTTCAGAACCTAGCCTGAGTATTGCTGGAGTGCCAATTAAGGTGGCCGAAGAGGCAAAGTTTTTGGGGGTCATCTTCGACAAAAGATTGACCTTCTGCAACCATGTTAACTACGTTAGAACCTCTTGTCGGAAGGCCCTCGACATTCTTCGTGTCGTTGGTCGTACTGACTGGGGTGCAGACCGCATTGTCTTACTTCGAATGTACCGGGCCCTTGTTCGGTCCAAACTGGATTACGGCTCTGTGGTATATGGCTCGGCTTCAAAGTCTGTTCTACAGCGTCTGAACACAATTCACCATCAAGGTCTGCGCATATGTCTGGTAGCCTTCAGGACATCTCCAGTTCCTAGTCTGTATGCAGAGGCAGGGGAGCCTTCTCTCAGGCTCCGCCGCATCCGCCTCATGCTCAGCTACGTTCTGAAGCTGAAGGCCCATCCAGACAATCCTGCCTATGATTGTGTTTTTAACCCATCGTTTGCAGAGATTTACGATGCCCATCCGGGAGCTGTCCGTCCACTTTCCTTCCGTGTCCGACCTCATCTGCAGGCGGCCGGAGTGGACCTGGACAAAGTTTCGTCACTCCACCCTGGCTACTACCAGTTCCTGACATCTTGCTGGACTTGACCACCCACAAGAAGGATTGTACTCCACCAGCCATATACCAACAGAGCCTCAATGAACTCCTTTCAATTTTTCCTGGCTATTGTCGTCTTATATTGGGTCCAAGTCTGCGGATGGGAGGGTGGCTGTGGCTGCAGTGTCCTCCCGCCATCCTAAACGCCCATTTAAGCTCCGTCTCCCTGACCATTCCTCTGTATTTAGTGCAGAACTGCAGGCAATTCTGCTGGCACTCAAGCATGCCTATCAGTCTCGGGAAAGGAACTTCCTGATTCTGTCTGACTCTCTTTCTGCCCTGCAGGCCCTTCAGGGCGCAGGAACAGACCATCCACTGCTGGTGCAGATTAGAGAGCTCTACGCAGACTTGATGAAGGAATATTATGACATCATTTTTATTTGGGTCCCAGGCCATGTGGGCATCGAAGGCAACAGAATCGCAGATTCTGCTGCCAACAGTGCCCGCAGTGACCCTGTCCCTGACACACAGACTGTCTATAGTGATTTTAAACCTGTGATTAGTGCGTACATAGCCCGCGAGTGGCAGTCCGAGTGGGACAAAGAGGAAGGGAACAAGCTTCATGAATCTCTTCCTAAGTTATCTGACAGTCTACCTTTCCGCTGCGGCAGCCGCCGTGAGGAGACTGTCCTTTTGCTCAGCTCCACATCAGGCACACATATGTTACGCACTCTTACTTAAACAGGATGAGCGTCCATGGTGTTTTGCCTGTGATGAGCAGTTTTCTGTTCGACACTTTTTGCTGTATTGTGCTGACCTAATTGACACCTTAAGCTCAAAACACTTCACAGCAGACTCCTTGAAGGTTTTGTTCCGGGATGTTCCCCCGGACAAAATCTTCAATTTTTTGAGAGACTGCAATATTTTTAATAAGATCTGAGAATTCATAGACTATGTGAATTTTTTATTTGCCCTTTTTGAGAGTCTGTAGACGTTTCTTTTAAAGACGTGCGACATTTTAACCTGAGATTTTTAATCTATATTTACATCTTGTCTTAAGACCTTGCTTTTAGTCTGGCTGACCAGATTTTTACCCATCCCACCGTAAGATGGCCTTAGTCGCCTGCTCGGCGTTAAACCCAAATAACTAACTAACTAATTATTTCATCTGGCGCAGAAGATTTTTTATTCTTCATGGAACTAATCGTCTTACCAACCTCGTGAACTGCCAGAGGTGGAATAGCAAAAGGATCAAATTTCTACAGAAATCAGTCAGGGTTTCAGGACAGGTATAGGGCCGAGAGTTTTTGTTTTAGAAGGGACCAGGGACTCAGCAATTGAAAGGAAATGATCGTTAAATTTATTGGCAGTCAGGGTAGACGGGATTACAGTGGATTTACTACTTTTGCCTCCAGTCACTACGGCCATAGCGCGCCAGATCGTAGACATATCTTTGTCTCGTTTAATAAAACGTTCAATGAAAGATTTTTTAGCCTGCCGCACTAGACATTTGACATGATTGCACTCACGTTTAAATCTGTTTTCTCAGATCATCTCTCACCCTCATGGCCTGAATGATGTCTTGAGTCAGCCACGGCGGGAGTGATGTGTGTTTGACTTGCGGCTTAATTATGAAGCATCAATATGAAAGTACAACTGTCCAGGTTTCATTAAAGTGCTGCTCAGAGAAAACATTGCGCAACACACTCAGGCACAGTTATCCGGCGTTGGATTGTCACTGAGATGATGCAGAAATCCACAAAACTATTTAGACACAAACTTCATAATAAGGCTGGTAGTAACCATCCCGAGAAGAGTACAGTCCGTTGCCTGCAAACAAAATAACGTAATGCACAAGCTTAAACTGGCTACATGTGTAGCAACTACCACAACATCAAGAATATTATCTCACCACAAAATCAGGAATAGTATGTAGTCACCACGTTGATTGACTCATTGAGCCTTGAGACTATAATACCCCAAAACAGTAAAGGAGACAGAAAATACATGTTAAATGTTTAGGGCTTAACGTCTTTTGTCCACCACGATAAAGGAGACAGATAAACCGTGACAGATCAAGAATAGCCTGGCACTCTGGGCACCACGCCATTGGGCGCCTCCCCCGCAATATCAGGAGTGAATGGGTCAAGAATAGGTAAATAAAGCTGGACGAAGGTACGATAAAGGGTCACATAATGACGGGTGATGGTGACAAAAGTTGAAAAGATTGAAGATGGTCCGCGAACTAATTATGTCCCATAATCCAATTCCAACAAGAGACATACATTGTCACAAGCTCCTTCATCCGCAGGGACTCATGATAATGTATTCCTTCTGCTAACTGAGCAGGCTGGCTGATGGAGGCTACTTCTCCTTCGTGAGCTCGACAACACTGGTTAGTGTTAACAGTAAAATTGCGCAATCGCTTGTGCGATGCTGACACGCAGTGCTTGAATGTTGTCAAAAGGAGAGGACGGGGTGGCTAATCCGCTTTTCTCCCACCCTCTGTTTCTTGGTGCCAACATGGTCGGAGAGCTGATCGGCTGCAGTGGAGGAAATTGCGTGTCATTACGGGTGTTAGGCAATCGCCTGATGGCGTGACGCAAGGTGACTGAGTGGCGAGGGTGATCCTCTTCGCCTCCTCCTACGGACGGTGACTCGGAGTGACGACGACGACGATTTACGGCCCGGTGATCGTAACGCCTCGTATCCTGAGATTCCTCACCCGAGGACAAGGGCCATATGATGAAACGGTTCATGTTCCACTCCAGCGCATGCACGCCATGTTCGATAGGGTGCAGTTTGTCAAAGTACATAGCCTGCTTTGGAGTGCCTCTAGTGGACAGGAAAGATGACGTGTGGTCGATCAGTGTGATCTTTTCCTGTTTGCAAACTGCTTGCAGGGCTTTGTTTGATTTGTAGGCAGGTTTGTGGAGAGGGTGGTAGCGGCCGCAAGTTGGGAGGAGGGTGGACATATGCAGTCTGGCTTTGGGGAAACACACTACCAGCATGCGGCAAAGCTTCAACCAGGTCTGCTGGCTGATAGGCCCTTGCCAGCAGCTGTTGATGCCAATGTGAACGGTGACGGTACGGATGTTGTTGTGTGTTCAGCCACTGCGTCAGATGATCCACCCTGAGATCAGACACCGACAAGTTTTGCATGATCGACTCATGAGTAGACATTCTCTTCTCATCAATGTATTTGGTGACAGAGTCCCCAATGAGAAGAGTGTTGACCTCGGGGTGGATTTTTATGGCGCAGAGTGTCTCCAGCGGTGTCAGGTTTTCATTGTCGAGTCGACTGGCAGGTCTTCCGTCATTGTTTTTGGGGATGGGTGAACAACCAGGAGAGTCAAGTTCTTGCTCCTGGTTTAACGCTTGGTACCTGTTAGCAACAGGAATAGTTGGCCCTACTCTGCTATTGTTAGAGTGGAACCGATGTGGATGAGGCGTAGTACCGGAGGCTGGCGGAGAAGGGGGTTTATTTTGCGAGGACAGATTGGTGGGTGAATGTTCTGTCGTACTGACTCTCCCACTCGTGGTTTGTGATGGGGTCCACGTATCTAGCCGCTTGCAGATTTCCTCTAATTTCCCAGCGTGAGAGTCTCTAGAGGAAAAAAGCTTGCTGATTTTCTCACTGAGCATTGTTTGACACTTTCTCAGCGCCTCTGCACTTTTGTCCATGTTTTCCCTCACACTCGTTTCCACAGCCTTGATCTCATTCTTGGCCTTCACCTCACTGTCCAGGACAAGTGAGGTCAAGGTGTCGTGACCCTGTTTGAGGTCGGCAAACTCATTCTTGACTCCCTGCAGCTTCGCACGGCACTGGCGAAGCTCTGAGTGGAGAGTGGTGATGGGGGCTGAGGACTCAGCCAGTTGGTCCAGTAGAGCGATGATCAGTCTCATGGCTGTGTTGTCAGATACAGGAACGAGTGAGGTTGACGACGGTGAAGTAGTATTCGGTGTGTTTGGTGTGTCCACTACAACTGTGTTAACCTCAGCTGAGGACACGCGAGTTTGCTAGCTTGGCAGGGGAGAGTAATCCGGGCGCTGGAGCCTTCATGGTTGGCTGGTTCGATGCTGGCTGCAGATATGTTGGTCACAGTCACGGGTGTTTGAGACGGAGGGTGGGGCATTGGGGGATTAGGCACAAAAGCAGTTGTGGTGTGGTTGCAGAGCGGGGCACAGGAGGTAGCAGTGTCTGGGGGGCTGGGGTGTGCTTCACTGCACATCGCCATGCTCCTCTCATCTGCTGACTTGATGGCCATGAAATGATGATTGACATATGACGTCATGGTGTCAATTCCTGTATGTGTTGGGGACCAGAAGAATCAGCAGGGAGGGGAGGGGTGTAGAAGGGGGCAGTGCTAGTGGCGTTTACAGCGTTTAAGACTGAATGGCCGGGCTGAGATGCGAGTGGAGACTGGGAGGGTGAAGTTGAGGAGTCAGATGAGGGGGGTTCAATGGCAGGTATTGACGGGGTACTCAGGGGTTGTTCAGACGAGGATTTAGATATCAGGGGTTCAATGGCAGGGGTAGTTGTCTCGTCAGACATTGCACTCACTATTGTTTTCATCTTGTCAAATTCCTCATCCACCCACTGTGGGCATGCGGTCCCCTGCACAAACACAGTGCCTGTAGTATGGTAGAGGGTGATAGTGATGAGCTTGCTCGATTCGAGGTAGAGTTGGAGAAATGTCTTGCAGAGATTAGGAGGGGAAGGGTTGCACATTGAGTGGGGATAGTAATGATGCTGAGCTGATTGCTGGTTTGCTCGTAGTCGAACCAGTCGGCGATAATGGCGGCTGAACACCCGGTGACGTACCGTGTGTGGAGTATGTATCTCCATAGCGGGAGTTTATCGCTAGTGAAGTCTTTTGAATAGGATCCATTCTATGGCGAATTTTCTCAATGGAAGTGTCCATGGCGTGCTTGGCATTTGCAGATCGGGTGATAGGGCCCATGGTGGTGGTGGAGGGATAGGGGAGGGGGCGGCGGTGGTAGAGGGAAGGGGTGGTGATATGCTACACATGAAGTGCCAGCATAAAGCTAGCAGCCCAAACTTAAGGTGGACTGAGGGGAGGGTGTGGTGGTGGAGGGAAGATGGTGGGATAGTTCATTATCTGACGTGGTTGGCGCGGGTGGAGGGGCCAATGGAGGAGAGTGGGTGTGGTTGGCAGATTACACAGCTGATGCTAGCCTCGTGGTCATGCCGATTGCCATGATAGCTCACTGCTGCGCTCAAGAGTGACGCGGCAGCGACTGTCAAGCACTGGGGCTAGCACTCACTTTTTACACACATCTGGAATAGAAGAGAATTCTAACGGCTCAGACTCCGAAAAGCCTTACTAACAATTGATAAGCTGGAATGTGAGAGCGCGGTCTGTTTATAATTGCTGTCAACACGTCCAATACTCGATGGAAGCAGTCACTGAATCTACTCGCGCAGCCAGGATTCTCATGAGCTTTCGTATCTGCGGGCACCATAAGGATCTCTGTATAGGTTCACGGCAGACTCGGATCTGGAGACTGACTGCTTATAATATGACTGTACTAGGCACGCCGGCCACTCTGGCGCCAAGCGACACAGAAACGGGAGAGTCCATGTTCCACTGCCCGAAGTATTCAACAGAACAGTGATGAAGAAAAAAAAAGAAACGTTAATAACTCTGGCAAAATGAATGTTACACAAATGGAAAAATCACATTCCAATAGAAGTCACTATCACAAGTCACTGAGGCTAAAAATCACATATCACAACCAAACACTGCCAACACAGTCACTGGAGGCGGAGCGATGTGACTATGCGACTTACTCGCACTCACGCTGGTAACAACATTGGGGAGACTAGTCAGAATTTAAATTAATAAACATTGTGACTGATGTCTTTGGAATGCAGCATTACAGATTAAATATGGATTAAATTAGGGGGGTATGTCAGCTGTAAATTGTATTTCTGTGGACTCGATAGTCAGTGAAAGAGAAGTATTAGGTCAATGTGTACTTATCAAAACAAATTGTATGCAATATGTATTGTTAATTGTAGTAAAGTATGGTTTAATTAACGTGGAACAGATACAGGTAGGACAATCCAGGCCTGATGTGTTAATAAGAAGCACTCATTCCAACATGTGCTCACCCCAAAATATTTCAGCTGACTTGAATTTTTGCTTGATATTTTGAAAGGTAGAGTTTTGTGCTCTGTATTATTTAAAAGATTTGATTGAAACAAGAAGTGGTGAATTATGTGCAACATTTGAAAGACACACCCAAACCTAAATTTCTTCATTGTGAGACATTATCTATGTTGGGGTTGTTTTTCACTCTCGTGTGACATGCGACAGGATGCCTGCAAGTAGGATATGGGACGCATGTGATGTGCGCCGGCCTTGAGCCAAGTGAAACACATCCTTGCAGCTGGCGACCGTCAAGGAGACGCCTCAAGCATCAATTAAACTGACGACGTCTGTGACTGATGTGTCATGTGCCACCTGCGAAGGCCATGCGATAGACGATGAACAAACATCATTATACTTTTATAGCCATTATGCACTAGCATAGTCACAATTTTGATCCTGTACCTATATTGCATGACGTCAGTCCTATACCGATATTGGACACAGAGAGATAAGAACGAGAGAGAAGTGTGTGTGTGTGGGGGGGGGGGGGGGGGGATATTAATCATGTATTAGTCATATGTTTGTGTGAGAGAAAGAGAGACACACACGCATACAGAGAGACAGAGTGTTGTAAACCTCCTAAGCCTAAATGTCAAAACTCTCATTTATCTGGCGCCAGACTTGGGGGAATGTGTGTGGACAATATTCCTCTGGACTCGGGTCCGCAAGGAAACCGACAGGAACAGTCGTTGATGCATTCCTATCCTAAAACGGACATTTTCTCGCCAATGAGCATCATAATCAAAAAATAAAAAACTACCTTGAGATTATTCTTTTAGGGACAATATCATACAATTTCAAGCTTGTTGGTCCCTAAACGCGGGCTCTAGTCGCGCGTGCGCACACACGCACGCACGCTCACACACACACACGCGCACACACATATGGCCCTTGGTGCCAAAAAGACGTTCTCTACGGCAAGGCTTGCATAAGCCAGAGATAGATAAATGGGGGATCCCAAACCAATACATTCAATAAAGCCGCATCCGTCGCTAATTTACGCTATTTTTAATAACAAAATTTAGTCCTCCCATTACACTCTCATTATTTCCGAATCGACCCTTTAATTTTTAAAAAATGATGAGCATGACGGATGCGACTCTATTGAATTTATTATTTTGGGATCCCCCATTTATCTATCTCTTTATCTCTATCAAGTGATGTCAATCGAAACTTAATACTTATTAACAAGTTGCAACTAACTTCTAGGAACCTACATAGGTAACCTTTAAGTGAGTTGTCATAAGAACTTATTAATTACTTACCCTAAGTTCTTACAACAACTTGACTTAAGTCACAACTTACTTGGACAGAATTTCCAAGTTACAAGGACAACAAAAAAACTTTTTTTTCTCAGTAGTACTCTGGTGGTGGGGCTGATGGCGTCAAATGAGCAGGCATAAAAGGCATGACATCTCTTTGTGAAGAGTATTTCAGAATTAATGAATGATTACCAAAACTGATCTTTACTTGCCTAACAGTCCGTAAACTTTTTTCATAGTTTCTTCTACGCCTATCTTTTTTCCTTGTTCTAAAAAAGATTTCTTTAGCTCTTCAACATTTACAGCCTGACTACGCATCTTATTCTGTATTTCAGATTTTTGTTGTTTATAGTTGGCCAAATCATCCTGGACTCTTTTAAATTCGTTATCGTCAATTTCATTATTTTCCAAAGCCTTACTAATAATAAGTTTCATACTCGTCAGCTTAGCTGCTGCGAGCGTACTTAATGCTTCATGTTTCTGCAACTTCATATAAAATCTTTTGTTAATAGCTTCCATACCAAAGCATGCTAGACTTGTGACAAGACCAATACCTTCAACAGCAATTCCTATAACACTTCCCACCCCCGTTGCAAAAAGAGTTATACCTCCTACAGATAATCCGGCCGAAACCACCCCCATGGCCATTGATGTGTTGTGTACAGAATTGAAAACCGTATTGTAACGGCGTTTACACCTCGAGTATTTTGCTTGTTCTTCTTCCAAATACTTCAACGCTTCTGTAATATTCATTAAACGGAATGAATCTGCCTTTAATGTTTTATCACGCTCAATAGGCTCAAGCTGCTCAGGTGGTATTTGTGGATACAAGTTCACCATTTTTTATTTGCAAATATTTTTTTAATCAGCAATTACATTTTGCAACTCTTCAAAAGTATACAATTTGCTGGCATAATAAAATGCAACAAGATCAATGTGTTCAAGGTTTATGTAAGTTAGACGAACAAAAGTTGTTTTGTCAACCACCACCTTGACAGCTGGCACACTGCTCGAAACATTATTAACATCATTATTTTTTGTAATGGCAATAAAGACCTTTGATGACTCTGTTACTGTTTCGTCCCATGTAAGTTTAATTCCCTGTGCAATTTGAGCCTCTTTAGCAGTAGCAACAGATTTCATGATAATTTCAAATACTATTGTCGCTTCTCTTGTGATAAGAAAGTTTGCTGGCATAAACACAACAGAAGTATCTGATCTACCCTTTCTAGTTGTAAGAAGATATCTTCGTTTCTCATAATTTTCAACTTTCAGTTTTTCTCTGCTATTGTTGTCTAGGGAAAAACTTGGAACAAGGCTTACAATAAGCGGCCCAGAATTAACAACCTTCCTAAACACTAAGGCGCCTTCATCATCAGTGTATACATAAGGACTAATAAATTCAATCTTTATGTCCCAGTCAATTGTGGGTGGTGGTGCCGGTACAGGTGAAACAACCCACTTATTTCCCACATGTATTAAGTTGTAAGGCGCATTATTTACAGGTGGAGTAGGTACAGTAACATCACGCAGCTGACCAAGTTTAGGAATCTGTTTTTCACCATCTTTCATGTCAACAATTACTTTTCTCTTGTACATGCCATAGGAATCAAGTTCAAAACCATATATTTCTCCAATTTCCCCTTCCTTCTCAAAATCCTGTACGTCTGCCAAATCTTTCAACTCTGTTACTGGACATGCAACTGGTATGATTCTAGGCTTTGGACCAAGACCACTCATTTTTTTATAAACAAAAATAAAATTATTTAATTTCTAACACAACACTAAAATCATGCATCACAACTGGTTTACCATTCTGATTAGTTACAGATATACTCAGTGACTCAAAGAAACTAGAACCTAATTTCTTAAACTGTAAATTAGGAAATCTAACAACCACAATTTCACAATAGGGTGCAGTTCCAGTTGGTAAGCATCTCAACAAAGTTGATGGTTTTCCATTGTGTACATTTTCAGTCGTGTTTAGTTCTTTCAAATGAACATTTAGAAATGTGTGTACTGACAAATGAACAGGATATGTTCCAGTTATTTTAGTTACATCTGGTGTATAATACCATCCACTAGTACCATTATCTGTAAAACTCATTACCCAATTTACAGGCATTGTATTTCTGTCTATTAAACCAAGTAAATATGCAAGTTCAGTTGAAAATAAAGGTATAGTGCCTGTAGGAATTTCTAATTCAACAAACAAGTTAGCCTGATTTAAAGTTGCTTTAATTTTTAAATTATTTTGAAACCATGTAGCTAAAGTACAAAAGTCATAATACCCAGATGGTATAAAGTGTGTATTAGTGTCCAAGCCACTATTACCAGCATTAACATAACTTATATAAAAACTTGTATTATCCGTTACATTAAACCACTTTACTGTATAAAACATTTCATGGATAGCTACAGCCTTGCTACCATCACGATTATCAATCCCATTAGTTAGCCACATTGGTTTGCTTGTGTCAATATTTGTTAAGGTTATAAACATTTTTATTATCACATAAAAAAAAAAGGATGGAATTTAAATCACCAACCATTACCACTACAAACGCATTTCAATTCAATGTGAATGCCAAATATAATGTTGCACCTACTTATGAACAGAAAATAATTCAGTTAAATCAGCTTGATATAGCTGTGTCTGAACAAGATTTATTTCAAGTCAAAGTACCCAACCCTTTTGATCATTACCTAAACCCTCCAATAACAGATGACTCAACTGCAAGAAAGTGGTCTTCAAGCCCACTACAGATGTTTCAAAACCAACTCAACTTTGCTATACTGTGTTCTACTACAGGCTGTGGTGTTTCATTTACAGACCATTTGAATCACTCAAACAAACTGATTAAGTCTGTGTATCATTTCCATGTTTATTACCAGCTTAGAAGAATACTGTCAGAACTGCATACACCATTACCAACTGAATCCAGTTTTAATCAGTTTAACAATCCCATGGATTTGAAAGCATTTGAACGGATCTGTAATGAATTTAACATCAGTACAAAGTATGACTTTACACAAAAACTTGATGATCACAATGGTATGGGAACATTGTATTATGCTATGAGTCACAGACAATACCCACAAGATTACTACCCTGGTTACACTTCATTCTCATCAAAATCACAAGTCTGGTTAGGATCAATAGAGCAGAAGCAGACTAATGCGTGGACCACATTTATTTTAGATAAATCTGACGGGTTTACTCAAGCAGGAGTCGAGCGCGTCAATGAGTCTATCAGAACATATGTCTGGTGTTTACTAGGAGCACAATCACTAACAAAATCAAACATTTTGAATGGGAGTGGTAAATTTGAAGCACAAAAACAGTTTTTAGCAAATTTAGAAGATTCTATTAACTCAGTTGTTGATCTTCCATCTAGCATACAACGTTACCAAAACGTTCTCAGATATGCCAGATCAAAAGTTGACTTTGTAGTAGGCATTGGGTTATACATGTTGCCTTCTGATCTTCAACTACAAATTGGAGTAATAACAAATTATAATAATGAAATAGTTGTTGCAGGGAGTAATCAGAAATTAGGACTTAATCAATCTGTAAACTTGAGTCCAACAACCTCTCACATACAACCAGTAACACCACCAGTAACACAAATATCAACACCACCACCTGAACAGATAGTAAAACCAGTAATGTCAATAACAGCCCAAGCATTGGCACAGACACCTGAACCAGCACCAGTACAGTCAGTAACAGGCCAAGAAAAAACACATGAGTCAGAGAGAACTGCATTGGTAATAGGCCTTACTGGATTAGGAATATTACTTCTTTACCTGTTTCATTAAGTATCCTATAATTAACCCTCCTACTGTTACCAAAAATATCCATACATGCTCTGCCATAAACCCTACTACCTTTGCTGTAGTACTAATAAGCCAACTGACAACACTACCTATAATACCTGGTAAAGCATCTGCTGCTTTTACAGCTAATTTTTTAAGCAAGTCTGATATGTGAGACAACTGTTTTTTTACCCACGTCTGTAAATCTTTTGGGTCTGATGGAGTTGGAGGAGCTGGAGGTGCTGGACTACTACCACCACCTGTTACAGCTAACACTACAGTACTAATAATAAATCCAAGAGCAGTAATTAAACTTGCAATAGTGATACCCTGCTCTCTGAAAAGTGTTTTTAATCTCTCAGTCAAAGTTGTATCCTCATTAAGTATTTTCTGAATAGTTTCTCTAATTCTGTTGACCTGTGTTTTCAGTTTTTCTTTTCCATTTTCAATCACTTCTAGTCGCGCTGATCTTTCTGTATACAAATCTTTTAATCTGTGTTGTATTCTTTCTTTTATTTCAATGTCATAATTCCCATTGTCTGCAGTAGCCAGTTTCTCTTTTTCTTTTTCAATATGATTATCAAGTTCACCCAGTTTAGCTACATTATTCAAAAGCTCACCTCTTATTGTCTGCAGTGTTTTATCCAACGCAGCTAACTCCCTCTTTGTCAAAGGAGAGTCACCAATTGTTTTTAATTCCTCATTTATTTGTCCTTCTGTAAATGATGTTTCTTGTATTACTGTGTTTGCTATTTCTGGTAGGCTTGTTACTGGTGCCACATCAATTTCTTGTCCTGTTGGCAACCTTGTTTGCGCATCATGAAGAGCACTAACAACTCGAGGTGGCAACCTTTTATCACCAACACCAAGTTGACGCAAGGCACCAACACCACCTTCTTTTTTGATTGTACCTAAAGCTCTAAACTTAGTAGGGTCTTTTTTGTTAGTCAATTGTATTTTTCCTTTGTCAATAGTTTTTAAATATAAATGTCCTTTTTCATATTCAAACTGATTAGGATCTATTTGATATGGACGCTCATTAACACTATCATAAAACGAGTTAACTTTACTTTGTAAAAGTTCTTGTTGTAAAAAAGAAGTATTACTCGACATATCTGTTACACTATTATCAGAGACATTTATGTCATCCATTTTAAAATCTTCATGATTAAATCCTCCCGCTGCCATTGTTTTATTAATTTATTATTTTTTTATTGTGCATAATAAAAATGACACAGTCTTACGGATCAAAGTTAGACCCATACAGAAAACTACGTGAGCCCCTGGGTGTTAAGGGCATAAGACAATCAATCGTCATCACAAACAATCCTAGTACCATAGACCAGAATCAAACACTTACAGTCAAGTTTCCAAACCTAGGTCCCAGTGACGTTATTGTTCCTGGCACTGCACGCCTTGCATTTAATATTGAACTATCATCAGAGGCAGATGTAAACAGAACACTAGTTGACAATCTTGGCAGAGCAATTGTTAGAACTATTAAAGTAAAACTTGAAGGACAGGAAGTGTTTAGTCTTGATGACTCAGATGTATTCTACTGTTACAAAGACCTTTGGCTAACAAGAGAAGAACGAGAAGATCGTATTTACCAAGGCATACAGTCTGATAATGTTGGTAAACTTCGAATCAATGCTGGAGATAAATCAACGTCAGCAGCCAATGACGTTATTATAGCAGAAACATATGGAACCAGATTTTACATTCCACTTGAGTTTGAAATCCTAACAGCTCATCTGCCTTATTATCAAGGAGCACTGAATGACCGTCTGAGTTTTGAACTAACCTTCAATGACTACTCCAAAGTAATTAAATCATCTGCCACAGATGCAACATACAAGATCTCTAATATTTCCTTGGAATATGAAATTGTCACACATACTGAACTAGCCAGACTCATACAAAATCAGTATCAGTCAAGACTACCAATTTATTATGACAGGGTGATTAGACATAGTTTAATACCCAAAGACAAGAGCGACCCAATGTGGAACATAAACTTAAACACACCTGCCAGGTCACTGAAAGGTATTCTTATGTTGTTTGTTGAACCTGTGAGTCCATACAAACGGGATTCAGAAAAATTCTACAATCCTAAGATTACACATTTGTCCTGCACAATTGAAGGCCGCCCTAATCAAGTGTACGCGTCTGGAATGTTACCTTATCAACACTACGATGAGATCACAAAGTATTTTGCGGGTGGAAGGATTAGAGATAAACCTGCAAACATTGCGTGCAAAGATCTACATCTGTATGACGTTAGGATTGGTCAATACCTGACAAACAAGTATGCACTGTGGTTAGACCTGCGTAGTACAGATGATGACTATCTTCATGGGTCAGGACGAACTGTCGAGAACGGTAGTGATGGAATAACAATTCAGATACAAAAAAAGGTTGAAACTGCTGCAGCCATAAACATATATTTGTACCTGATATATGACGCACAACTCAATATTGCAGACAGTAGACTGAGTGGACACATATATTAAAATTATATTGTGTATTAAAATGAACCTAATGACCCTTGACCCACACTGTGGCTTATTTTGTGGTGCGACAGGGTGTGGGAAAACTGAATTTGTACTTAACCTCTTACAAACAAGATACATCCACCATTTTGAAAACATTGTAATATTTTGTCCAACAATAAAACACAACAAAGCTTATCACAACCGTTTATTTATTTGGACTGACAACAACATATACTTAGTTGACCCTGAAAAGAAACTGAATGACTACCTACAATATTTTTACAAGCAATTTGAAGGACAGCCAACATTGTTTATTGTTGATGACTGCTCAGCAGAGAAAGACATTGTCAAGAAGAGAAACACTCTAGCAGAACTTGCTTTCAGTGGCAGACATGCAAATGTTAGTGTATGGATTCTCACTCAGAAATATAATGCTGTACTGAAAGATTTTCGAGAACAGTTAAAGTTTATCTGTTTGTTTTACTGCAAGGACCGTGACAGCTTTGAAGACTGTCTCAGAGAGAATGATGTCATCCCAAATAAACATGAACGTGATGATGTAAAAAATAAACTGAAATCAACTAAGCATCTAAAGCTCATTTTAAAGACAGATCAGCCAACAGGGTATGGGTTAGTAAATTAATTTATCTTTTTGGTTTGTCTATAAAAATGACGGACGGACAAGAGGATCAAAATTGGCCTATTGGTAAATTCATGGATATTACATCAAGTTTCAGGGATTTTATGCTTATTAGTGACTTAAAAACACAAGTTAGACGCCCTTTTTTAAAACTCCCAACACCGATGAAGATACACATGACATATAGTTTTTATCTTGGATATTCTAATACTTTTCCATGTTATAATAATAGGACAAATGATTTTTTAGTTTATGATGCTAAATCTGACTGGTTTAAGATTATGTGTTTACAAATACACCATCAAATAAAAAAAGAAAATAAAAATGTTAAATTTATTACTGTCAGTAAAACGATATTACACATGCAAAAGCTTGAACATGATACAACAGAAGACATACCAGGAAAGTGGCTTATTTGTTGGTAATTAATTTTGTCTATTATATAGGTTTTTGTCAATAAAGTGCCATTTTACACTATATAATTTTCTATTTATTTTTTTTGTCGGACAAATAAAAAAGATGGACAACCATCAAAGATTAAGAAACGTGTTTCACACAACTGACTTACCTATATATAATATTTACAATGTCTATGAATCAATAGAAAGATCTTTTTTAGTCATACAAAATAACCTTCTTTCTGATAGTGTAAAGATTCAGATTGTTGCAAAAATAGAATTTGCCAGAGATGTTGGTGAAGTTATTGTAACGTATATCTCGACAAGGCAGCACACAGTTAATTCGAGAAGAGAACTAGAAAAAGTGTTTAGAGAAAGATTGTTGCCTGACTTCCATGAAGCAATTGACAGAGCAGAAATGCAAGGGTCTGGCTGGCATGAAGGCCTTGTACATGAACTACAACTGAAGCAGTCAAGATATCATCCTATACTAGGTAAATCATGGATACCACTACCAATAGAGGTTGCAAACAAAAAGGCTGTAGTCAATATTCAAAACAATGACAACTATTGTTTCATGTGGTGTGTGCTTGCTAAACTTCATTTTGTAAAAGCAAAACCTGATCGTGTATCTAACTATATCAAATTTGTAAATGAACTCAACTTCAGTGGCATTGAGTTCCCTGTTAAAATAGAGGACATAGACTTGTTTGAAAAACTAAATCCTGGTATATCTGTAAATGTGTATGTGTGGGATAATGAGTCTGAAAATAAGTTACAGCCAATTAGAGTGTCCCCAATTGCCCCAACCTATGGTCAGTCAGAAGATAAACATGTTGACATGTTGCTAATTGGTGATAACAATAACTTCCACTACACAATTATCAGAAATATGTCACGTCTAATTCATGATCATACAACAAAACACAATGGCAAACAGGAAGTTTGTAAAAAATCTTTACAAAGATTTTCCTCCATAAAATTAGCAGACAAACATGTTTTACACTGCAGATCAGCTGATGACATACAAACTGTACTTAAGTATCCAGATCCTGGCAGTCAAGTGTATTTTAAGAACTATGGGAATCAGCAAAAGCTGCCGTTTGTAGTATATGCTGATTTTGAATCACTCGTTGTTCCTTATGAAGGTCCTGTTCCAGAGTCATTACCAAAGACTATAAAATTGAGTGACCAAGTGGTGTGTTCTTTTGGATACATTATTGTTAGGTCAGACGGTCTTCATTCAGAACCTGTTATCTACAGGGGTGAAAATGCAGCAGCTGAGTTTTTAACAGAAATGAGACATCTGTATATTCAGGTAGTAAGGTATTTTGAAAACTGTCAGATGCCTTTGGTGATGACAGAAGAAGACAAACAGAATTTTGATGCAGCAGTGATGTGTTGGATTTGTGAAGACGTCCTTGATGGTGATAAAGTTTGCGATCATGATCACATAACTGGTCGTTACAGAGGTGCCGCTCATAACAAATGTAACTTGTTATTAAAAATAAATCCTAAGACATATAAGTTACCAATCTTTTTTCACAATCTGAAGGGATATGATTCACACATTATCATGCAGGCTGTAGACGAGTCTTACAAAAAAATTAGTTGTATTGCTCAGACAACTGAAAAGTACTTGACTTTTAGGTTAGATAAATTAGCATTTTATGACTCCATGCAACATTTGTCTTTAGGGTTGGCTAGTCTGGCAGAAGGACTGAGTGAGTATCCAATAACAAGTAAATATTTTGAGCCGGACTTGATTAAAAAAGGTGTTTATCCATATGAGTACATTGATCACTGGGTTGTGTTTGAAGAAACAAGACTACCACCAAAAGAGAAATTTTATTCTACACTAATTGGTAAAGGTATTTCTGACTCTGAATACCAACACGCACTTAATGCATGGGAAAAACTAGGGTGTAAAACTATTGGTGACTATCATGACCAATACTTAAAGGCTGATGTCTGTTTGCTAGCAGACGTATTTGAAAGTTACCGTGAAAAGGGTTTGTTACACTACAAGCTTGACCCTGCTTGTTACATAACTAGTCCTGGCATGACATGGGATGCATTTTTGAAATCCAGTAAGATATTTATAGACCTGTTGTCTGATCGTACGATGGGTGAAATGGTGGAACGTGGATTGAGGGGAGGTATTAGTCTAGCAGCAAACAATTATGGCAAGGCCAACAACAAATATCTTGACGACTTTGACCCGTCAAAGCCAATGTCATTTATTACATACTTGGATGCTAATAATTTGTATGGATTTGCAATGTGTGAATTGTTGCCATTAAAAAACTTTTGTTTGTATAATTTGTCACAGTATGGCATAAAAAAATTAACAAAATATATTATGGATCGAGGTCAAAATGATGAAAAGGGTTGGATCTTTGAAGTAGACTTGGAGTATCCACACCATTTACATGATTACCATAATGATTATCCATTAGCAGTTGAGAAACTGAGTTTAATGGGGAAAAAAGAAGACACTAAACTTGTACCCAATCTGAATGACAAATTTAATTACGTGTGTCACTATCGATTGTTACAGTTTTACATCAGACATGGTTTAGTACTAAAGAAAGTTCATAGAGGAATTCAATTTGATCAAAGTGCTTTTATGAATGATTACATAATGAAAAACACAACATTGCGTGCAAGAGAAGGTAACACTGCATTTGACAAAGACTTCTTTAAGCTTATGAACAATGCCTGTTTTGGTAAGACTATGGAAAATCCTCATCACAGAAAAGATGTGAGACTGGTCACAACTGAATCAGGTGCAATTAAACTTACAGGTAAGCCACAGTACACTGGGTACAAAGAGTTTCATCCATCATTGTATGCAGTGTCACTCAAAAAAAAGATTGTTAAACTGGACAAGCCAGTATTCATTGGTATGGCAATTCTTGAGTTATCAAAACTGTTAATGCTTGAATTTTATTATGATTACTTTAAACCAAAATATCCTGACTGCCGTCTGCTATACACTGACACTGACTCTATGATCATAGACGTATGTACTGAAGACTTTTATGAAGACATGAAAACAGAACTACACATGTATGACACGTCTGACTACCCTAAAGACCATCCACTGTTTAGCACACAAAACAAGAAAGTGCCTGGTAAGTTTAAAGACGAACTAAATGGTGTACCTATAGTTGAGTACGTTGGACTGAGATCAAAAATGTATTCTATACAGCACCAAAAGGGTAGTCAGTCGAAAGCCAAAGGTATCAAAAAAACAGCGATAAAAAATAAAGACATTCGTCATGAACATTACAAGCAAGTGTTAGATGGTGCATTAATGCCTGATTATCCAAACAAGACACTAAGATCAAACAAACATAATATTGAAATGATTCAAACATATAAAAAGTCTCTAGCAGTTGGGGATACAAAAAGAGTGTTTCACACTAAGGAAAAAGCTTATGCACCAGGTCATTACAGGCTCAAGTTATCTGAAGAAATAGCTGATGAACTGTTTGATGAACTAATTGATGAATTGAAATTGTTAAAAATGAGTAACAGTGTCTGTGGGAATAATCTGTAATTCTTCTCTAACAAATGCCCTCTGGGGTGCAGGCTCATACAGATAATATATTGTTGCATTAGCTGAAGGAACTATTTTTTTTATATTATGAACAGATGTAGACCAAATTGGATCAGTTGCCCTACGTCTAACGTCATTTTCAGCCTCACCAGGTTGATACAAATATCTCACCTGTTTTGTAAATAAGTTAGTGTCTGGAGGTGTTGTTGTTATTTTTATTTCTGACGGTATTGTTTTCAATTTAATAGCATCAACAGGTTTAGGGTGACCATCATTATTCATTGCTTTTATCACAGACGGTAATCTTTTAACCCACTCAGTGTTACGTGTGTCATGCATGAGTTCCTTAGAATACTGATAGCTAAAAAGTCTCTTTGATAATTGTTTATTGAAATTTTCTACAATTGCCTGTGATCTATGCAAGCCTGGTATGCCTCGCCGCACTAGCACTCTATGCTTTGCAAATAATTGATTAACAGCCCCTTTAAATTCACTCCCATCATCAACCTGCACAAGCCTAGGGTATTTTAAAGGACCTCGACTATATATTTTTGATAATGCAGTGGCCACTGTTACAGCTTTTTTGTCAGTTATGGGTTCTGCATCCTTATACCTTGAAGCTATGTCAACAACAGTTAATGCATACTTGTATCGTTTCTTTCTTATTGTGTCATGCGGAAGAAACAGGAGGTACATTTGGTGTGTGTCATTAGGTGATGTGTTTTCAAAATGAGGCCTTGTTATTTTTCTTGGAGCAGGAAGATATATTTGCCAAATTGCCTGTTTTTTAAGCCACTGTTTTATTTGGTTGACATCTCCACCCACAGCAGCATGTAATTTTTTTATTGCAGTATTCCCTTTCCAGTAGCCAATTGGGGAGTAATATATTTTTGATAGTTTAGCGTCTGCCATTTTTTCTAGCAATATAAACTCCTGTAAAATATACTAATGTCATTCCTACTAAAACAAATATTATTTCTCCATTTCTTTGTTCTGGGCTTGGTTGGTAGTAGTCACTAAGTTTTGGTTGTGGAATAGACATGTCTTCACCAGTTACAAGATAGTATTCTTTGATCGCGTCATCAACATTTGAAAATGTATGCTGTGCGTGACCCTCAAGTTTTAGTTTTTCATTAATAAAATCAAGTTTCTCAATTCTTTGCTTCTCATAATCTTGTTGAGCTTGAGCTAGTTTTTCAGATGCCTCATTGTGACGCTTCATTTCTTCTGCTGATTGTTCTTTACTCACTTTTGAAAAGAAATAGTTTGATCCACTAAAAGCTAATGCGTTAATAACTGCACCACCAATCATGACAGCTATTGTTGCCATATTTTTATTTACATAGAAATATTTTCTGGAATAATTCCTTGCTTGACAAGAAAATCTTTTGTTGCAATCGATGCTGTTATAACAACTACTAGCTTAGCACTGTCTTCAAAGTCTAATTTACTAAGGTCTGCTGATTTCATTTTGAGAAGACTTTTTCCCAACATAGAATATGCTACTGCTAGTCCACTTATTACAGCAGAGTGATAGACAAGGTTCATTAAGTTCTTTGTGTCGCTCATTTTCTTATACCATAAAAATTAAAATAATAAATTTATTTACTGCATGTAAAATGGGTCCAAAGGTTTTGGCACTGCTGGTAATGTGGCGACTACTTCTTTTGTTTTTGGAGTGTTTGATTTTTTGGACACTGTTTGAGTGTTTGGTTTGTATTTTTTATATAATTGGTAACCTACGTAACCAAATCCGACAACAAATCCAGCAACTATATATTTTGTTGTTTCAGGTTTAGTTGTTTGTCTCTCACTTTGTGGGGGGTGTGACGGTAGTGACGCTGGTGCTGTTGATGGTGTGTCAGTCTTTTCTGTTAATGCTTGAAGCTGTAATTTCTTTTGTCTGTTATATTCAGCTAATCTTTTTCCAGCCTCTATTCTACCTGGGCTTTTAGTCTTAGTCACTGTTTGAACCTGTGTCAAGACATGGCTCTGTTGTGGAGTCGTCTCGTCCATTTTCTTCTAATTTAAAATTTATTTTAGAAAAATCAATATGACTACTAGTAACAAGTAAGGTTACAGCAGGCGCAAGGTAATTCCCAAACTTGTAAAACATAAGGCATGCTAATTTACCTATTGAACTTGAAACTATGGGGTTGCTTTCTAGATCATGTAAAAGGCTGTCACTATCAACAGGTAAAAAGTGACTCACAGCTTTTGTGTATAGGAATATTAGAGATCGACTTAAATCACGAGTCATTAGTGAACTAATGTGATTTTCATATTTAGCATAAAGTTTGATTAGCTCATCGGATGTGAGAGACTCTATGTCTTCTACCATGTATTGTTTACCGAGAAAAGCTTTTGATTTTCCAGAAACAACTACAGAGAGTAGGCATTGTTTTTTAGAGTCTAAGTCTTTGTTCTCTACAGCACAGATATCACTTAGAAGTAGCAATTCGTCTTGATTCATTTTATAATGTAATATAATATTTTTGTTTAAAGAAGTCAATGACAGCATTAATTATTTATATTTTTTCATTACACTTCGCAAAAAGATGACATGTCGCTTGCGCCTAACTATTTAACCCCATCAGCTCCACCACCAGACTATTACTAAAAAAAAAGTTTTTTTATTGTCCTTGTATCTTGATAAATCTGTCTCAGTGACTTGAGTCAAGTTGTTGTAAGAACTTAGGGTAAGTAATTAATAAGTTACCTATACAGGTTCCTAGAAGTTAGTTGCAACTTGTTAATAAGTATTAAGTTTCGATTGACATCACTTGATTGAGATAAAGAGATAGATAATATGAGACTTCCAAAATAATAAATTCAATAGAGTCGCATCCGTCATGCTCATCATTTTTTTAGACCCCACCCGGGTCTGCCCTGGGGGACTTGGGTGGGGTTAGGTATTTTTTAGTTCCCAGGGTCACCCTGGTCAGCCCCACAGGGTGGGTTTTTCTCTCTATTCTGGGGCATGTGTTTCTGTCTACCCTTTGTCCATTCACCTGTATTTGCCTTTTTAAAACTCTCCCTACTGTCTGCACTGCCTGTAGCTCTTGATATTGGATGTGTGTTGCTAAATGGTCTTCGCTTTATTTAGGCCCCATGTGTTAGGTTTATTTAACGTATTTGACCGGCTGGCGACATACATTCAATGTTCTGTTTTGGTTTTTTTTTCACAAGCAGTGCAGGCACGTCCTGAGAAAGCCTTGTTGCTGTCGGGACGTTAAGCAATGTACAATCAATCAATCAATCATTTTTTTAAAATTAAAGGGTTGATTCGGAAATAATGAGGGTGTAATGGGAGGACTAAATTTTGATATTTAAAAATAGCGTAAATTAATGACGGATGCGGCTTTATTGAATGTATTGGTTTGGAAGTCTCATATTATCTATCTCTTAAGCCTGCTATTTGTCCCGGCTCTGGAGTAGGATTAGGTCAAATTGTGACCTGTAAGCGGCCCTAGATGTGAAAATCAGCAAAAAAAATTGCAAAGTTTTATTCTCTAATACGTAAAATGTTAGTACTTCGATGAGTGACGTATAACATCGAGTCGTCACTATGAACATAGCCTCATGGGACTAATGATGCCATGACGTGAAGCTTGAAGTGACCTCATTTCGCTGCTCAGGCTATTATTCTTCTTCAGAATAGCTATGCTACACCAGACCACCGAGCTTATGAATGGCGGGAATCGCAATGTGTCCGTCTTTATTTCTGTGTGCCAGTGTGGATTAGAGGGTGGGTTAGAAGTAGAAGGAGATAGGATATGCTTGAAAATAGGAATACCTTTGGTCTGGGGTCCCATCTTGTTTAATTAAGTTATGTTTTGACAAGAAAATGGTAGTTTCACAAAAAGCGGTTGATCCCCATTTTGATCCGTATTTTTTAAAATCTTACCTTTGCATACAGCAAGATTGAAGGGGGGAAGGGGGGGGGGCGTATTGAATGAGTTCGTAATCCAGCGCTGTACCTCTTCAACCTTTTGAATAAGAATTAATTCATTTTTGCAAGTTTTGGAGCCACTATATACTCCCATCAAGCAATCCAGACCAAAAAGGTGACTGCCAAGTAAGTAGTACTTTGCATACAGCAAGATTGAAGGGGGGAGGGGGGGGGGTATTGAATGAGTTCACTTCAAGCTTCACGTCATGGCATCATTAGTCCCATGAGGCTATGTTCATAGTGATGACTCGATGCAAAGTAGTAAAGATAAGTAGCGGCTAATCTCTCTGTTTGTTTGTTTGTCTATTTTGACAAAGGGTATTTACCCGAAATATTAATAAATTGTGTTGTACCCGTCTTTTCTAAGCGTGTTTCTTCTCCGTTGGGTACTCCCATCAAGCAGCCAGCCCTAGAAGAGGCTGTCTAGAACAAAGCATTCAGCCCTGGATAAGGCTGCGTGCCTTTCGGATGAGCGACGTCAAACTTCAAATTCAGTCGTCACACGGCGCTGTGGCACTAGCGATGCCATGATGTGAAGCTTACAGTGATGTGATTTTGCTGCTCATGCTATTCTTCTTCAGAATTTCTGTCGCTACACGAGCCCACAGACTGTACTAATGGGGGGAAGCACAGTGTGTCCGTCTTTATTTGTGTGCGCCAGCGTGTGTGTTGATCAGAGAGGAGGGGAATGGATCAGCATAATCTGTCTAAAAATATGAACAACTCTGAATGTTGCTAAAAGAAAAACGCATGTGAGCTCCAAACAATACGGTAGAATTTCATCTTGTTTTTTGGCTCACATGTGAAGCAATAGTGAGTATGTTCTGGGCCAGTGGGCGTCCGTCCGGCGTCGTCGGTGGTAAACTTTAACATTGGCATTTTTTTGGAGACTATTCAAGCTACAGTCTTCAAACTTGGCCCAAGGATACTTTGTGGCACGACCTTTTTAAACATACCAACCTCTCACAAAGGTCAAGGTCACAGGGGATCAGGAAATATATCAAAAATAGCTATTTTGGGACATTATTTATTTGTTCTCAAATACTATTCACAACTTCAAACCAAACTTGGTAAAATGATACCTGATGGTAACACCTTTATACAAACACTAATTTGGTTGATCCCTTGGAAAGGTCAAGGGTCAAAAGAGCTCAAGAAATAGGTCCCAAAAAATGTTTTTTTCTCAAATACTATTCACAAAACTTCAAACCCAAACTTGGTACAAAGATACCTGATGGTAAGACCTTTCTATGCATACTAATTTGATTGATCCCTCGGAAAGTCAAGGGTCACAAGAGCTCAAGAAATGGGTCCCAAATAGCCGTATTTTGACAAAAGATGGTTTTTTTTCTCAAATACTATTCACAATTTCAGACCCAAACTTGCTACAGAGATACCTGATGATAAGACCTATCTATGCATACTAATTTGGATGACCCCTCAAAAAGGTCAAGGGTCACAAGAGGTCAACAAATGTGTATAAAATGTCAATAATTCTAGTTATTATCTACATTTTTGCAAACTTTTCAATCAAATTTGGCATAAAGGTAGCTGATGATAAGATCTTCCTATGTATCTTTAATTTAGTTGACTCATCACAAAGGTCAAGGGTCACAGGAGTTTCACAGATGTTTGAAAACTGATTAAATTTTGAGAAAACATGTATTTTCTTAGTGCAGAAGACATCCCTTTACTTATTGTCGGACGTGTGGATCGGTCAATACATGTGAGACATAAGGGCTTTGCTTTTCTTGTTTAAAAACATGGCCCAGCCAATGCACACACAACACATTGCAGAGTCAAATAGTCAATTACCTGCAAGTTATATCAAATAGATATAGCTGCTTTGTCACTTCTTAAGCTGTCAGACTGTTGAAAACTGGCGGAACACTACACTAAAGACTCACAATAGGCACCGCCATTTTTGGCTCACATGCAAAGCAAAAATGAGTATGTTCTGGGCTAATGGTCATCGTAAACTTTAATGTTGGCATTTTCTTAGAGAGTATTTAAACCACAGTCTTCAAATTTGGCCCAAAGACATACTGATTTCATTGACCACTCTCAAAGGTCAAGGTCACAAGGGATCAGGAAATAGGTAAAAAAATAGCCATATTTTGACATGTTTTTTTCTCAAACCCAAAGTTGGTACAAGGATACCTGAAGGTTAGACCTTTCTATGCATACTAATTTAGATGACCCCTTGGAAAGGTCAAGGGCCACAAAAGTTCAGGAAATAGGTCACAAATACAGTGGAGTCCAGTTAACACGAACTCGCTTAACACGAATTTCCGGTTAACACGAACCGCTTTTGCATTCCCGGCTGACGGCCTTCTTATTATGTATTAAAATTTCACTGATAACACGAAATGCTTAACACGAAATTTCGCTTAACACGAAGCTGTTTTCGGTTCCCGACCAGAGCAATTTCACTATTATTCACCTGTTTAACACGAACACACATTCCAGTCTCAAACACCGAAAACCGATTCATGAAAGGGGCACTGCACGTGTCGCTCTCGTGCTGTAGTACACACGACGCATGAACGAACTCTAGCCTGTGATTGGCTGAATAGCCTTCAGTCGTTGTAATCCGTCTTCTCATTGGCTAGTGTTTCTGAACTGAATTCATGCATCATTCGTGTACCAACACTCCCTCAATTCAGTTAACTACCGATCACGGCTAGCCCCAAGGTAAAACAGAAGTCGACTACGCTTGAAGTGAAAAAACAAGATTAATGAGATCCACGATTGTCTCTCTATACGGGCTGTCAATAACGCAAGACCGACTTCGATCATGGCCCGTTTTTTAAATGACTTTGACTGTGTTGCTTTTACCGATGCCAGATGCCCGTGTTGCTTTTACTTTACTATGGATTTTACCTGATGGATTTTACGTTAACTACGTGAGCTGTACACATCCTTGTGTTTTCCTAGAGAGCTGAACGTAATGTAAGCATATATAGTACAATAATGTGCACTTTTAACCTCGTACTCATTCATGCACACATCTCTTACACACTTTTTCCTTGCCGGGAGGGCCGTGATCAATTTTGAGGCCATATTGGTTAACACGAAATACGGTTAACACGAAGTGATTTTCCGTGTCCCCAGAAATTCGTGTTAAGCGGACTCCACTGTAGGTGGTTGGTTTTTTTAAGTGGGTTTTTTTTCTCCTATACTATTTTTAACTTCAAACGCAAGCTTGGTTCAGAGATACCTTACGGTAAGATCTTTGTATGCATCCTAATTTTGATGCCTCGCGCTGGGACCATATGGCGTTGAGGCACGTCCCCTGGGTGGTGGATAGGGGGTCCCTCGCGAGAGGGGTGCACCGAATGAAATAAGGTGCCGTAAACCAACATGGTCTAAGGGAAGGTGACCCCGACAGAAAACCCCTGGTCCTCCTAGTAAGGGGGTTGGGCGTGGGGGTAGCTTCCCCACCCTGCAAAAAAGGAAATAGCTACAAAAACGCCGACGAAAAGACAACAGTAATTCCTTTCCAGAAGATTTATGACGTCCTGTGGTGAAAGCCGGAAGTCTTCGGAAGCCACAGGACCGAGCCGCCTCTCTCTATCCAGGGACACAACCATGGGCACATGGAACGTCAAGACCATGTACCAGAGCTGCAAGGCTGCCCAGATAGCAGCGGAAATGCAAAAGTACATCCTTTCCCTGCTGGTATCAGTGAAGCCAGATGGACGCAGTCTGGCCAGAAAAGGCTGTTAAGTGGGGAGATGATTCTGTATTCAGGTCATGAAGAGGAGAATGCCCCCCATACAGTGGCACAGAGAGTGCTGATGGGCTGGGAACCTCTTGGGCCAAGAATTACCACAGCAGCCTTTAGAACCTAAAAAAAGCTCAAGCTGAACGTCATCCAGTGTTATGCGCCCACTAATGACAGTGACGAGGAAGAGAAACAAGAGTTCTATGACCGACTCCAGAGTGCCGTGGACAAATGTGCGGAGCGAGACATCACCATCGTCATGGGCGATTTTAATGCCAAAATAGGGGAGGACAACACCGGATACGAAGAGGTGATGGGGAGACGGGGACTAGGGGAGATGAGTGAGAACGGGGAGAGGTTCGTAGACTTTTGTGCTCTAAACAGACTTGTCATTGGAGGCAGCATCTTCCCACACAGAAGAATACACAAAGCAACTAGGGTCTCACTTGACCATACTAGAGAGAACCAAATAGACCATATCTGCATTAGCAAGACATTTAGAAGATCCCTTCAAGATGTTCGAGTGAGGAGGGGAGCAGATGTCGCCTCATACCACCATCTGCTTGCCTTAAGAATAAAGCTCAAGTTAAAGAAAAGCCGCACAGAGACAACAAGAAGACAGCGCTGTAATGTAGGCCTCCTGAGAGAGACTGGAGTGAGAGAAGAGTTCAAACTGGTGCTGTCCAACCGGTTTCAAGCGCTACAGGAGCTAGTAAATGAAGAGGAGGCGGTCACCACAGAGCAGCAGTGGAAGGCAGAGAGGCGCTGAACTCAACCTGCAAAGACACTGTAGGGTTCAGGAAACACCATCACAAGGACTGGCTGTCTGCACAGACCTTGAAGAAGATAGAAGTGAGGAAGCAGAAGAAATAATAATAATAATAATAATAAGCGCATTAAATAGGCGCTTTATCTCAATTGAAAATCGGCTCAAAGCGCTGCCGCGAACTGAACCCAACAAGCACGCTCACGTGAATCACGCGCATTCACTCACACACTGAACGTAAACACAGAACTTTCACGTGGTGCTAAGGGCAAGCTCAAGCGAGCTACTGTAGTTTTTTTGGAAATTCAAAATTCAGAAAGCAGTTGTCAACAACAGTCGCACGAGAGCAGCCAAAGCAAGGGCACAGGAGGAATACTCGGAAGCCAACCGCGAGGTGAAGAGGCGTATCAGGGCAGACAAGAGGGCCTACACAGACAGCCTGGCAGAAAAGGCAGCAGGCAGCGGCAACATGAAATAGCTCTACGACATTACCAGAAGATTGTCGGGCAAGTATGGCCATACAGAAAGACCAGTAAAAGACAAAGAAGGCAAGCCTATTCCAGACAGAGCAGACCAACTCGACAGATGGGCCGAGTATTTTGAAGAGCTACTGAACAGACCCAGCCCACCCGACCCCCCAAACATCCAGCCAGCAGAGACCGACCTACCCATCAGCTGTGACAGACCCAGCCGGGAAGAGATCAGAAGAGCATTTTTGAAGAATGGCAAAGCAGCAGGGCCAGATGGCATCCTAGCGGAGTCTCTGAAAGCAGACCTTGAGACAACAGTAGAGATGCTGTACCCACTGTTTGGAAAGATCTGGGAAGAGGAGGTGATGCCGGCTGACTGGAAGGAGGGGTACCTAATCAAGCTTCCCAAGAAAGGCGACCTCAGCAAGTGTTCCAACTACAGAGGAATCACCTTGCTGTCAGTACCAGGAAAGGTCTTCAACAGGATCATCCTGGAGAGAATGAAGAGCTCCGTTGACCCCCAGCTGAGAGACCAGCAAGCAGGATTCAGGAAAAACCGGTCATGTACAGACCAGATCGCCACTCTCAGCATCATCGTGGAACAGTCTCTGGAGTGGAGCTCCCCACTGTACGTCAACTTTGTGGATTACAAGAAAGCATTTGACAGCGTGGACCGAGAGACTCTGTGGAAACTCCTACGACACTACGGTGTACCCACAGAGCTCGTCCGCCTGATCAAGAGCAGCTATGTTGGCATGACATGTCGCGTGATCCACGAAGGGCAGTTCACCAGGGAGCTCCAGGTCAGAACCGTTGTCAGGCAGGGGTGTCTGCTGTCTCCGTTCCTCTTCCTACTGGCCATAGACTGGGTCATGAAGAGGACCACAGAGCAGAGAAGAAGCGGAATACAGTGGACACTGTGGACACAGCTTGACGACCTCGATTTTGCAGACGAGTTGGCATTACTGTCCCACACTCATCAACAAATGCAGGACAAGACCACGAGGCTTGCTGACATCTCGTCCCAAGTGGGCCTCACCATCCACAAACAGAAAACAAAGACAATGAGGCTGAACGCAACCAGGGAAGAACCAGTCTTGCTTGCTGTTGGAGGAGGTGGAGTCCTTCACCTATCTCGGGAGCATCATAGACAAAAAAGGCAGCACTGATGCAGATGTCAGAACACGAATCGGTAAAGCCAGAGCAACCTTTCTCCAGTTGAAAAAAGTGTGGAGTTCCAGAGAGCCGTCACAACACACCAAAGTCCAGATTTTCAACTCCAACGTAAAAGCAGTTCTCTAGTATGGAGCAGAGACTTGGAGATTGACAAAAACCACAGTCAACAGAGTACAGATCTTCATAAACAGTTGCCTTAGAAGAATTTTGAAAATCCACTGGCCAGAGAAGATCAGCAACGTCAGACTCTGGGAGAGAACAGAGCAGATAACAACGGAGAATGAAATTGGGCAAAGAAGATGGGGATGGATTGGTCACAGTCTGATCGAGAAAGCCAGCTTCCAGTATCACTAGGCAGGCATTGTCATGGAACCCCCAGGGAAAGAGGAAAAGAGGTAGGCCGAGAAACTCCTGGCGTCGAGACCTCCAAGCAGACATCAAGAGACTGGGAACCACCTGGAGTAAAATCGAAGGAGAAGCACAGGACAGGAGTCGCTGGAGGTCTCTCGTCGACGGCCTATACCCTGGTAGGGGTGACAGGCGTAAGTAAGTAATTTTGATGACCCCTTGGAAAGGTAAAGGGTCACAATAGATCAGCAAATGATGTGGGAAAGGTAGAATATTAGCTTTTTTCCAATACTTTTGGAAAATTTTTCAACCAAATTTGCAAGCTTTTATAAGACCTTTCTGTGCATACTGTTTTGGTTCACTACTCGCAAAAGTGAAGGGTCATGGGCGATTGACAATAGTGTGAAAATGCATAAATTTGGAGAAAATCTCGCAGGTATAAAATCCAAGCCTTTACTTATATTAGAACTGGATCATTAATGCTCGTGAGAATTAAGGTCTTTGCCAGTTTTGTTAGACATTTTAGGTTTGCGGAAAATTTTGGCCTACAAAGCTAAGTTAATGGTCATAGAGAAGCAACTCCGTAATGTTTAGCCTTTTCTCAATGTGGTTAAAAAAAAATTTACCATAGTATTTCCTAGTCAAAACTTGTGGTGAAAGTCCACCATATCACATACGGCACATATCAGCACAGCAAATTGCTGCTGTATCTTATAATCTTGCGGCAGTCGAGGAGTACCGGGTTAAGTGCAAATGTATGTGTTGTGTGCATGTCAAATTTCCTTATTGATTTTAAACACATCAACACAGATCTTATGTCCAAATTTGCGCCTTTCGAAAATGTTTACATTTCTGTAGTTGTGTAAATTTCAAACTTCATATTTACACCATTAGTTTACGCATAGATTAAACTTGGGAAATTTAGGTGAATTTACGACACATTTATGTCTACGATCAGTTAAATGCATGTATGTTACAATATGTATTATTATTATTTAAAACATAAATAAATTAATAATAATAATAAATGTAAATGACTCGGTCGGTTTTGCAGTGCTGTTTTTGTTTGTTAGTTAACAGCATTGACATAATGCAAGTATGATTGTGGGCTAAGTAAAACTGTTAAAACTTTTTTATATGTAACAAACACAAGTGAAAAGAGTCTTACTGCACATAATATTCATGGAATTTATTTAGAGTTGACAGCTAATGAAAGCCTGCAATATTTAAATACATATCAAAATGGTTGAGTGGTGATTGAGGAGATAGCTAGTAAGTGAAAGTGTGGCATGGTATCGATCCCTGCTTGTGCCAGCCTATGGCAAGTTATGCTGTGATAAAATTCCAGGCATCCGGACCGCTCATTGGTGTGGGTTTTTCCCAGTACTCCGGTTTTCCTTCCCCAGCAAAACTGGCCACATAATTAAAAAAACCAAAACGCTAGGTAGATCAGGTAGCACTGCGCTGCTGCAACAGGCAGCTCAAATTTTGACTCGTGGGACAATTTTTATTTAAAAAAAGATAGAGGAAGCATTACCATGTAAAGAATATTAAAATCCTGAAAGTAATGTCTGAAGTTTACGTACATGGGTAAACTGCATGAAATTGTTTGTCTTTACGATAAGTTATACTTGCACCATAAATGTCATGTTTGGAATTTACGGACAGGTGTAAACTGCGCAAAATTGCAGGTCTGTTCGACTTGCGCCATAAATGTGATGTTTGAAATTTATGGACGCCCATATGCCGTGCACAATTTCAGGTTTTTATAACAATTTAAACTAGTACCAATGAATGTGATGTTAGCTATTTAATGACATGGAAATCATGCAAAATTGCTGGTTTATACCAAAATTTGAAGTCATACTGCAATTTACTGCCACGTGTAACTCATTATGACTGATTGATTGATTGTTTGATTGATTGATCGTTTAGTGGTTGATCGACTAAAATTGAAAGGTACGCAGGCCTTTCTTAAAAAACTGTTTTTAGTTTATGTAGTTTATGATCAAAACATTACAGAATGGAGAGCCTGTTCTACAAGTGTAATGAAAATAAAAACATAAATTAAGGCACCATAGATAATTCAGAAATAATGAAATAAAGCAATGCCTTTTATGGGGCAAAGAGGGAACACCACATGCAGGTCTATGCAACGATTTTAACGAAAATAAAAACATGAATTAAGGCACCATAGATAATTCATAAATAATGAAATAAAGCTTTTTATGGGGCAAAGATTGAACACCACATGCAGGTCTGTGCAACGATTTTAACATGCAACCGTAGTGTGATGTTTATGACTTAAAGCATACAGGTAAACTGCTTGAAATGGCTTGTCTTTATGATAAGTTATACTTTTGCCATAAATGTCATGTTTGGAATTTATGTACAGGTGTAAACTGCACAAATCGAAGGTCTATACGACAGTTTAAACTTGCACCGTAAATGTGATGGTTGAAATTTACAGACGCATGTAAACTGTTCAAAATGGTAGATCTTTACGACAATTTAAGCTAGAACCCATTGTCAGTTTGTTGACATGTGTAAATTATGCTAAATTGCTGGTTTATACAACAGTTTAAAGTTTTAAAGTTGCTTCGTCAGTTTACTGACACGTGACTCTATGACTGACTGATTGATTGTTTGATCGATTGACTGATCAGTCGTTTTGTAGTCAATGAACTAGCTGAGTGATCGATTGATTACCAAGTTTACAGGTACACAGGCTTTTCTTATAAACCTGTTCTACTAGTGTAGTACAAATAAAAACATGAATGAGACACGATTTAAAAAAAAGTCAGAAGTAACATGACAAAAAAAGAAACTTTTGGGGGCAAATTGGGACCATATATGCGACAGTTATAACATGCACCCTTAGTGTGATGTTTATAATTTACCAACACATGTTAACTTAAAGAAACTGCAGGTCTTTATGACAATTTAAGCTTGCACCGTAAATGTTTGCAAGTTACTGACACGAGTAAACGACATAAAACTGCAAAAAGTGATGCACAATGTGTCAAAAAATTGTTGAATATACCTTGTCACATTCTTAAAAGCATGTACATGTATGCTTGAGCTGCTTGTATACACCTGTTGCATGATAAATTCTAAGACTTAAGCTAATATTAAAATGCAACACTTAACTACACACACCACATGACATACACACACACACATACACACACATACACACACTCACTTTACATTAACTTCGCATTTTCATATTTTGCGATGTAGTGACTTGGAATGATCGCCAAGCATCATGCAGATGACGGGAAGCCATAACGAGTCTGTACTCATTGTACAGTTGTAAGCGCTCGATTGTTTATAGAGTGCGTTTTATTTTTGTTTTCAATATTTTGTAAAGTGCGTTTTTGGAATTAGCTATTTTTTGTACAATTGGCTCTTTGTTAATCGCCTAAAACTCTGCTTTCTGAGGTTAGGCACTATACAAATACTCATTATTATATTATTATTATTATTATTTACCTGCATCACTGATGTTGAGACTATGACAAGCTATGCACTGATCATCAGACCAAGCTATTGAACTGTTGGAGAGCGTGAATTTCACAGGAATAAATGTGTCAATATTTCTGAGTGCGGCACGATGTTATGATGGAAGGGGGGGTGGGGTGGGGGGGTGTTTAGCATATCATTCTAAATCAAGAGCCCATGTGCCTTGAAGTCCTCCTTCACACCGTATGGAGTTCTTTGACTGGTCCAGAACAACCTCGGTCACAGCAGAACAGCAAATTTGTCATTATTTTTTTCTCAGAATATGGGGCGCTGCACCGTGGTGACCAGTGGTCCGATATGTTTCGTCTGTGTTCGTACAAGACTTGTATTGTGCAATGGACTACTGTGCGCCGCCTAACTGACGTGGCAACGGGTCCCCAGTACATAATATGAGGCCTTGGCATTTTGTCATTTGACCGTCGTCTGCTGCTTTTGCTCTGTATCTGTTGTTTATGTGAACCAGAGTGACTGCTTCGTCTCCCCCTTTTGCCCACAGGTTGAATCTGGGTTAGAGTGGGAACCGAGTGTGTGAATGGGGAAGGATGCAACTGCATATGGAATGTCATGTGACTGCAGAAAAATGAGAAACTCAATTTTGTTATATGTATCTCAGATCAAAAGAAAAATTACCCTAGTTAACTTGTGATGGGACAATAACGTTTTCTGAATCTGAACATGATGCCGATGTAAAAATTCAACAATTGTCGATCGCTCGCATCACAAAAAGCCAAACGTCATGCATATACAGTACACTTCTAGATGTTAAACTAACCTAAATGGACATAACAAGATCCTTTCTGGTCTATTTCGCAACGTTACTCCTTACTTCAGAGGAAATTTCTCTGACATTTCCTTTCAAATAAGAAATAGAACAGAAAGCAACTGTATGTGACATTTTACACAACCAAACATGGTTGACTTAGTATTACTTATATCAACCTCTAAGCCTCTTCGCAAGTGTACATCATTGCTGAAAATTAATCCAGACTACAAGCACTCCGCAGTACGGTAGCTACAAGTCAAATCGAAAACTAAATTTCAGCTCTTAGCTTTTACCAGTATAGGCCTACAGCATTCAAAAACTAACTTTAATGTCAGAAAATAACGACTTCACTGCTCCCTAGCAAACTTTACAAAGAAAACTACATTGAATGTGAATGATCTACTTTAACTGCAAAAAAAACCAAAAAAAACCCAAACCCAAAACAAAAAAAAAAACAAATGAATCTGAGGAAGTCCATGGAGCCCGATGTGTCTCTCACCTTACATTCTGCGTTAGTGAATAATTAAGTAATGTCCTGGTAAATTTCTTTGTTCCAGGTTTAGAAGTCAGTCCATTCAGTCCACGCTTGATATTCACGTATCACGAATCTGTCAGTGTCTTTAACTCTTTCACCACCATAGTCGACTTTAGTTGACATTCCTGTAGAATACCATGGGCGACTACAGTTGACACTAACATTCTGAATCCTGCCCAGTCAAGCCATCGTCATCGGACCCGCTGACCCAGAGGCGCCCGATGTGCAAATCCTATAGAGATTAATAATGTGGGGCTACAACCACACCCATCCCCCAATCGATCATTTTATTTAATCCTCTCAGTAATTATACAAGCCCATGCCAACCAAGACAGTCAATGCCTCTATTACCTAGCCGTACTAGTTCCACCCCAGAAATCATTCAAAGCAACGATTTTGATCAGCTGCTAACCCGAGATTAAGGTAGATACCCCACCACACCTAAATAATTAATGCTGTCATTGACTTCTTTAAACAAAATTATTATATTACATTATAAAATGAATCAAGACAAATTGCTACTTTTAAACGATATCTGTGCTGTAGAAAACAAAGATTTAGACTAAAAAACAATGCCTTCTCTCTGTAGTTGTTTCTGGAAAATCAAAAGCTTTTCTTGGTAAACAATACATGACAGAAGACATAGAATCTCTCACCGCTGACGAGCTAATCAAACTACATTCAAAATATGAAAATCACATTAGTTCACTAATGACACGTGATTTGAGTCGATCTCTTGTCTGCCTATACATAAAAGCTGTGAGTCACTTCCTACCTGTTGATAGTGACAGCCTTTCACATGATCTAGAAAGCAACCCCATAGTTTCTAGTTCAATAGGCAAATTAGCATGCCTTATGTTTTACAAGTTTGGGAATTACCTTGCACCTGTGGTAACCTTACTTGTTACTAGTAGTCATATTGATTTTTCTAAAATAAATTTTAAATTAGAAGAAAATGGACGAGACCCAGATGACTCCACATCAGAGTCCTGTCTTGACACAAGTTCAAACGGTGACTAAGACTAAAAGTCCAGGTCCAATAGAGGCTGGAAAAAGATTAGCTGAATATAACAGACAAAAAAAAAAAAAATTACAGCTTCAAGCATTAACAGAAAAGGTTCATGTAACTGACACACCATCAACAGCACCGGTGTCACTACCATCAGAACCAACACCCACACACTCCCAAAAAAGTGAGAGACAAACAACTGAGTCTAAACCCAAAACAACAAAATATATAGTTGCTGGATTTGTTCTCGGATTTGGTTACGTAGGTTACCAATTATATAAAAAATACAAGCCACAGACTCAAACAGTGTCCAAAAAATCAA